>JAKMXF010000305.1:38681-330087 GCA_024704765.1 Oopsacas minuta
CAACAAGAAGTCGTCCAACTACAGAGAAGGAGTGGAAACCTTGCTTAACGCATACGAGAAGATGGGCTGTCGCATGTCGCTAAAACTTCATTTCTTGCACTCTCACCTTGATTTTTTCCCTGAGAACCTTGGTGCTGTAAGTGATGAACAGGGTGAGAGATTCCACCAAGACATACAGGAGATGGAAACCCGATACCAAGGTTTCTGGAATGTGGGCATGATGTCCGATTACTGTTAGAGGCTTTTCAGAGATAATCCCAAGAAGATATATAAAAGGAAGTCGTACTCTCAACACTTTTAATTTAGTTAGCTACCTTTATACTTCTAGATGGATATGTATTTCCCCTTAGTTTGTGAGTAGTTTATACATGCATGAATGTGAATAATTATTTGTAAGAGCTAGGATAATAACTGATATTATCTTGACATTAATCTCAAACATCGAAACGTTGATTTATTTCAGATGGCTACCATGTAAGAAGACCAAAAGACAGCCACTACCATAAAATAACAGGAAAAATTTAGGAAATACATAAAAATCGTTGACTTGTAGATGGAAAAAAAACTGGACGTGCTGGAAAGAATCTGAAAGCAGATTTGAATTCAGCGTAAAAAACTAGCTTAGAAAATGTCAATCTAATACTTGATGAGAAAATGAAGTTAAATTTTGTTGACCTGTGTAATTTGCTTTCTATATGAAAAGTTGTCCATGGATTCCTGGACGCGGATAAAATTTGCTTAAGTTCCCAACTCTACGTAAGTATGATTCAATCATTCTTCATTCATGTTTGTGATTATGTAAACACAATTGACCTGCCCCAAATTTTGTCACCTGGCTACTTGGTCAATCCCTGGACGTTTTGGCATGTATGACATATGTAATATTTACAACCTTAGTGACAGTTTCTTGATTTAGTAGAAAATTTGTATAGTCTGGTTATCTCAGCGCCGAAGTCACCCGAATTTCAGTTTCCGATTGAATCCAGTCAAACTTAGCAAACTACACTTCTGGAAAGGTTCTAGGGGTTAAGGCCCTATATTTGGAAATCATTGCATCTAAACTTCCCTCCTGATAAAAACTTTTCCCCTCCTCTATCCCTCCTGTTAGATATGTGTGTCACTGCTACTGAAGGGTGCTGAACAACTTGTATTTGAGTAATTTGGGTGTGGTCTTTATCTTGGGTAACACACTTTTTGATAAACAATTGCGTGCTGTGAAAAGATCTATTTATATGAGCCTACTATACTTAAACCTTAACTTTCTCAGGATCTTGGATAGTTTTCTACGTGTCCTGCTGAGTATTTGGATCCAGATAGTATATTTCTGAAACACCTCATTTTACCCCTATACTGGTGGTTCCAATATTTACAATAACAAATGTCCAATCCTAACATGCTAACACAATTTATTTGAAATGATATAAAAAGGGAAGCCAAGCTCGATCTTGTCTTTGACTGATCATGGCTTGGAGAATGTGTGAAGTTTGACGTCAGCAGAGTGTAAAATCTCAAAAAATGTCCAGGAATGTGGTAAAACTAAGTGGTAAATTTTAGTGTACGAGTTCCATGCGATATTTCACTCTGGGCAAACAATGGGAAATAGTGTAATTTTTATGGGAATATATGCTTCGAATTTATTCATACTTTCTTAATAAATGACCTAATCAATAATGTATGAATTATTAACAAAGAAATAGTCTAATTCCTAGGAAGTCGATCAGGAATTTCCATATTTAATTTTTATGTCAAATCTTGAATATGTGAAATCATCAATTGTAAGAATCTATTATACTTTCTTATTGAATAATACTATTGACGTTTAAATGAGTTGGATTTATCACAGCAGATTTTTTGTGTAGTAAAATATCCAATAGCAGTAACAATTCTACTTACTAGTTGTTAATTGAACCATCCCTTTTTATTGACTCGCTTTATGCAAATATTTTATAATATTTATAATCCGTACTTTGCCACTCTATTACATGGAAATTTCATTATATATTTCCCTAAACCAGCTAATTTCGACTTTTTTCTATAATATTTCTATAAAATTGACAAAAAGTTATTTTCTTTGTTTTGAAATATGTTTTTCATATTTTTCACTGAAAGCGGGCTAATTATGCAGTTAAATTTCAAAATGTATTTTTTCCACTTTTTGAGACTCGAATAGTTTTTTTTCAAATAACTGAGAGCTAAGCTCTCTGGGTTTGAAAGAGGATTGCTTGCCCGGAGCTAATCTCAAAACCATCGCAACTGCAACATTTAATCTACTTTAATAACAACTTGATATTCAAAAGTTAAAACATGCCCACTCATTGGTGAAATGCTCAACTACAAATAAACTCCTTCTTGTATGTTATTATACTCATATAGTATTTATTACAATTTATGTTTTGTCGGAATGAGCATTCCTGGTCTAATATCCATGCTCAGTTGTGAGCATGTATGGTAGGTTATAATAGTATTCATTATATCTTATCTATATAGAATGAATTTGAATTGTTTAAACATCTGCTCATTTGTTTCCCAACTTTATTCACGAGGTATTCAGGTTTCGACCCTTAGAATACATTGTAATTTCATCAAAATGCCTAAGATATTTTATTTATGCGAACTCCTTTTGTCACGAGTCTATCTAAGCCTACAAACATATCAAGTATTAGAATCTCTTTCCAGCATTTGTATGTATTTCGAGAAGTGCTTGAGAGCGATTAATCGATAATTATATGATGCTAACTTTGGCATATTTTCACCATGATTCTTGGCTTCTCATGTCTGTAGTAAGTAAGACTATGTGATTCAAGCCTGTAACTTTGGATTTTAGGTATAGACTATGCTCCACAGTGTGGTAAAATGGCCATATGGGGAAATAGGTAAATGAATCTGTAATATCACCACAATTATACTTACATATACTAAATCGACACTGTAGATTTCAAAAATACCAATCATTTTTTAGTACACGACTCTAAACGTTATGACGTAATTGCTTACATTTTCTAATTTTTAACACTTGTGGTTCATTAGTGAGGATATGAAAGTTGATAATACATGGATGTCATGGTCTCTATTCTGCTATTTGATAACGTACAATTTAAAGACCCTTAATTATGTATGACTATTGGATATACTTATTATCATAAATCATCTGATAGTATACTATTATATAATATCTCTTGGAGGCTATTTGCAACGTCTCTTTTCTTCTTTGCGTGCATCAAACGATTCTGTACTAAGATGGGGTCACTACAACATAACAACCTGACTAAGATATCTCTAACATTATCTGTGAAAGAAGTTTTTCTTGCAAGATTCTCCCGATACCGCCTTACAAATTTATTGCAGGATTCTAAACATTCCTCAGAGAGATTCTGTAATCCCTTACCATTATTGTAAGCACCTATTAACTGAAACGAATGGGCAAGTAACTTCTGCAAAGATGGAGTGATGTTTGCCCATGGGTACTCAACTAGAATAAATTCGTACATTTCTTTACACAATTCTTGCATTTTGTCACAGTTAATCAAGTTACCACTGTTGAGGAGTCTTAACAAAACAGATAGATTTGTCTGGATCTTCTCTAATGATATTTTATCGGAAGGATTAATGGAAGAAGTGGCCCACGTCAAAAAGTCTCTCTTATTTAAGAAGCAGTCTCGCGCAATGTTACCAGTGGTTGAAGTGCCGCCCTGGCTTGAAGGGATATCAATACTGAAATTACATCTTTCCTGGAGTATAGCTCGAACCCTTTTCATGGAAGAATTTACTTTCGAGTTTGATGGCGCCCATACCTTGTGTCCTGCATCAAGATGGTATATCAACAGCATGAACCACCTGAATACACAAAGGAGACGCAGCTATAATATCGATGTTAGAAGTTGGTTGATGCGTAATACCAACACGTTGATTTGATGGGAGTTTCAAGTAATCTTCTTCATCAACCTCTTCAAAAAGTTGCCGAGCGTCGCTAATTAATCTGTTAATAGGGAAACCAGAATGGGCCCATTCTAAACTTTTAATTTGGCTATCCGTTGCAGTACACAGATGACAAGAAGCCCCACCAGCTCCATCCAGCAATCCTGCCATCTTGGTATCAAAAAGGGAACGGACTATCTCGACCTGTGCATGGCCTCCAATAAGAGATAACCCATCCTGTATGATATGGTCTGTTTGAGGATTGACTATTCTATTCATGATAAGCTTTACACTAGAATAATCTTCTTTCAAAGCTATCATTGCTACAGGCCTAAAGCAGAAAGGAGAGTTGCGTGAGCTGTTATAGAACACGTCATTTCCAAGTGTGTCTGTAATTGATATTACTTTAGATCCGAACAAAATGAAAGTTTTTGTGCTTAATACAGAATTGTTGCTTTGTTGGTTATAGGTTTGATGACAACCGGAGCCATCCAATCCATCAGATATCTTAATTTTAGTGGGTAGTGTGAATCAGGAACTGGGTCTAATGTTGAAAGCAAGCGTTGAATGGTCAGACTAAGGATGGAATGATAAGAGACGCAAGTCCCAATTGACAATACTTCGGGGTCTCTAACTATTTCCATTTCATTTATTAGGCTTATTTCCCTACGATATTGCGAGACAAGCTTATAGGAAGGAAGCTTAACATCACCTTTGAGAATTCTTTCAGATTCGTGTATTTACTCGCCCCAATTTCTAAGCTGTCCAATATGTAGGTATACTTAGAGATTTCTACTTTGTTCAATACACCGCTAAAAGATCCTTTATCAATTATTTCTCTGCACATGTCTGAAGTATCACGGTCATAGGATTTATTTGAGACTAATTCTAAAGCTAGAGCGAGTAGTTGTTTAGGCTAAACTTTTTCTCACTATGCTAAAAAGTCCACATGCTCTAAAAGAACACCAAGTCTCGATCTGGAAGTCTTCATGTGACATTCGAGAATATGCTTCCGGGATTCAGTTACAATCTGTTCTGAAAAGTTTCGATTTTCAGAATCAGTGACTAAAGAAAATTCAGGATCGAGCGATATTCTCTTTCTTGGATTGGATATTGTTAGATGAGTAGAGTGGAAAATCATATTATCCCATGTTTCAAGATCCTTCCTGCGGTAACCTCTCTGGATGTTAGAAGTGATTTAAATTTTAAATGGAGAGTAGCAGTTTCTTCATCGGATAAATTGTTGTTCTCAATAAGTTTCCTAACAGAGACTGTAACACTTCTTCCATTCGAAATATACAAATTATATGCCTCATCGTTCGTGATTAGTACAGACATGATCCGCAAAAGGGCTACTTTAACATGGAAACATTATGATATATGATTGTAGGGTATTGGAATAACTAATAACCAGCAAAATATAGAATTTTACTGAAAAAATTTTAAACATTTGAAAAATATATTTTTCGGATTTTTGTCCGGTCCGAACAATGAATGACGTGATAAATTTTTGGGCAGCTTTTGGCAAGCCTGGAAAGTGATTAAATAGTTGACTAAATATAGTAACATTAAATATATTAATAACGTTTTGCCAAATTTTGTCAAACAAGAGATGCTACACTTCTATCAATGGGAAAAAATTGAAATTGTAACTTTGGGAGGGCCAAACTAGACACCTGGAAAAAGTATGAATGATTATCTAGACTAACCTGTTAATGATTAAATTGCTGTTACAATATAGATTTATTATCAGAAGATGTTTTTCACTCTTATATTTAGTATTTGCATCAAATATGATTACATACATTAGGGCATAGGAATTTGCGGTTTGAAAATATATTTTCTATTATTAGAAACACATAACAAAGTTCTGCGTAGTTAGGATTCCTAATTGCTTCTAATGCTGGCAATGATATTTTCGTGCTAATTGAACTATGGAGAATTCAAAAATGCATTGAAATATGTTTTTTAAAATATGCTTATTTCCCCATATTGCCACACTGTGTGCTCAAGACTATGCAAGTACTTTAATATTGCTTTGAGATACAAAGCATTTTGCACTATTCCACTTTCCAAGCCACCGTGACATGTTGACCCAGGCAACTTTCATAATTTTTTTTGTTTTTGGTGCATTGACAAAATCCGAGGTCGTGTGAGGTTTCTTCTTAAGTTTTCCCAATTTTTATCTGGGTTATACGAATATTACTTCATTCCTGTAAAACTTTGATCATTATCAGCCTATATTGTATATACTATGTAGTTTGCTAATTACATCTATTTCCCTAAATACCACCATCCCTATTCAAATTCGTATGCATAGTTTAAGTTTGAACTGTTACAACTATTGAAATTCACTTCTTTGCGAAATGTCTCTTTAACATCTAATATATTGTCAAAATTTTATTTTCTATTATGCGAACAATAGTATACCTGTTACTCACATAAGAACTCATCGAGTATCTTCTCTCAAGTGAATTTTACTCTTTTCGAGAACCTGATATCCATACCCTTTCTAAAGCTTTATCATTTTCTAATGTTATTTGCTAGATACCGCCACCTTATTCTCATTCGCCAGTCCCTGTTTTGGATTCTTTATCACCCCTCAATGATTCACCTCAAATTACAAATAGTTGTAAGGATACTTGCCTCATTTCTTCGGCAAAGGTTGAGCATATGTCTAAAGTATCTAGTTTACCTTCTGAATCTCTGCAGTCAAAATCCTTGAGGCAACGAAGGTATGTACTTTTGTGTATTCTATTTATGCTTCACTTCATTTTGTTTTCATATATCTAATGAGTTTACAATATTACCTAGTAGAGGTGTTTCCAATGTGCGTGCCACGATCCAAAGTGATATCATCACGAAAACTTTCTAGGCAACAAGAAATGGAAATTGAATCTATAAGTCTTTTGATGAATGTGTGAAGATAATTGTGCTTTCACTATTTTATTTTGTTATCCTGTCTCACTCATGGAGATTTTAAATTAATTGTTATTAAAACTCATCATAATTATCTCGAAGATGTTCTTGTGCCCAATATGCTCGGCCTTCGTGCCTCGAAATTTGAAGAATTGTAAGATACACCTTACGTTTGAATTGGATCGTAATTTCATCAGTACCTAAAATGCCTGAAAACACTGTCCCTACCAAAAAGATTGAGAACCCCTGATTTAGGTACAGATGAAGATTATATTTTCGTTTGTGTCATTTCAATGTTCTATATATATTCACAGTCAATCCCACCTGGATTGATTGAGTATATTCTAACCACACTTGCCATGCCCAGTCAAATGTTTTCAACACAGACATAATTTCCATAGAAATATTGAAAAAGTGGTTCATCCTTTTTGTTGAAGCTAAAACCTGACTGAACTTGTATCTGTCGTCAAATTTCCAATCAATGTATTCTGTCTGATAATAATAAAAGTAATAATAATAATATAATTACATTTGTTATTCGTCATTTCCATGATAGCATCTTCCAAAGTGCCTTACAAAATTGATATGTAGTGTAAGTTTGTATATGTGGACATCTAGTCTAAATTCGTGTGTTCTTTTGCCGGTGTGTACTTCGAATGCTATCGTGACAAGTTGAGTCTTCAGAGGCTTTTAATATTCCCAGAGACGGCTTCTGATTTGAGAGTGAGGCGATTCCAATCTGCATGAGCGGACCTGAGAAAGACGACTGCCAAGTGTTTTAGAAGATTTATATTTGATGTATACTAGATTTTAGGAGAAATTCATTTATGCATCACAGAGTGTTGAGATCTTTTGAAATGAACGAGTTCATTTATGTATTCAGTAGCAAGCAGATTTATGAGTTTTATAAGTAATCATGAAGATATTTAAGCTGATTGTGCACAACTTTACAATTATTCGACCAGATTCAAGATCCTATGTCTCTTTTACACGATCTTGGTTCCTTACGGCACAAAGAAGATCAAAAACAAAATATTTCAGATCTTCAGTACTAGTCAGCGGCAAATTATGGTGGATTCCTCCAACAGCATGGTTGGACTAACTTTGGTTGGATTATTCCAATAATTTTCTTTACGACCATCTGCCTACTACTATTCTTGCTCATTTACAACATGATCAAGACAGATTCCCTGCGAAACGCTATAATCGAGAGGAAGATCAGAAGAAGCATTGCATGGTTGGAAACCAACTGTTTTTTTGTTGGAATGTATGATTAGTACCAAGATATAGAAGATTCACATGGTGGGGCCCTATTACATTTTGAATTACTATCAATTTGCATTATAATATATTTCTATATTGATCTATTAAAAATTTCAAAAATATCTCAGTAATTTTCCCTATCCTTCTTCGTTAAATATTAATTATCTATGTTTGTTTTATGAGATGTTTGGAATAAAGTAGTTTTTCGAGAGTTTTAAGTTTCACCAATTTGCGTACTAAGTGCTCACCCTGTGACAACCTATCAGAACTCAAAATCAGTAAAGGAAGTGATCCTGGAGAGAGGAGGCAGAGATTATTTTGCCTAATTTAGGTGTGGAATATAATAAAAGGATATGGGGAAGAGCAAAACCGACGGGATGCATTTCTTCCTCTGCCTCAATGATGGCTACCACCATCTATGCAAAGGTATGCATGTCCATCTTCTCATATTATTAAAATTCTAAAACTTAAGAATTCATAAAGCGAAGTAATAAAAGCAAAACACCCCTTATCGAAAGACAAAGGAAATGTAAAGATTCCAATGAAGATTAGTGCCTTCCAGCAGTTTTGTTTAAAGTGGCAGCCAGTAGTGGCCTCCAGGGGCTTGCTGGCTATATACTCAGTGATGCATTTTGGTTGACCACTTTTTGGGGTCATGTGGAGCCATTTTGGCCCCAGAAAACGATTAACCGATTAATGTACACATGCTTTATATTGATCCTGGTTAGTCTGAATAAATGAGATTTCGGTGCACATATGTGTGCAGATTGAATCTCTAATATGTTTAACCAATTTTCTGTAAATGTCCTTACAGATATTTTGTTCATATTGTAACAGATAACGAAGAATATGTTGCAGCCAATAATCTTCTTCACTTGTATCTATTATTTGACCGAATTTCCGTATTGCTTCAGAAAACAACTTTTTGTAAATGATGTGTGATGGCTCTGCATTAGGTTTGAAATTTTTTCCTAATGTTACAACTATAATGTATTATTTGACTCGCTTCTCAATATTTTTTTGAATTGATTTTTATTTAATACTATTGGGGGTTGGTGGATTATGATATTCAAATTTCCTTTGAAAATATTCTTTCCATTTTGAAATCATTTTATTTTTAAAATTAACTGATTTCCTAGTAGTTGTCCAGCAGATTGATCTGGTGGTCCCAGACTTAAAAGCAACACGACGCCACACCGCCTGTACTTTACTGTATATATGACGATGACTGTGTGAGATGTGAATTCAACATGCAGCTATAAAGAACATGTCATAGTAAAGTATAGCATCCTGAACTGTATATTTAGGTTAGTAAGTTCTAGAAAAGAGTCACTGGGCGTGATAAACAATCTGTAAGGTCCTGAAGCGATACGCACAGCATGATATACCGTTTGGTTTACAATCTTCCCAGAATGTTGGGATTTTTCTGGTCCCTTGGAGTAATTATGTGCCAGTGGGACCTTAGAAACTTTTTGGGGTCCAGTCCAGTCACACAAAGCACAACAGCACTGAGTACATTTAGGGAAGAAAAACAATTTCTGGCCTTTTGGGAACACTGGACATAAGCTATGATTTTCATGTAGTATAGGATCCACTTACGCCCCCGCTCCCTTATTTAATTTCGAATATTTATGTCATAGGAGATGTTGTCGAATAACCAACATCTCCTGCAGGAGATGTTGGCGATCTGATGGTACATGGCTTCAATACAGTTTTTTAGTGAATTGTGTGACTTCAACAAATTATAGCTGACATGCTTCAATCGTCGTACGATCGTACGATAGCACGATTCCACAAATAAATAGTAAACCTAAAATGTTTTTATTTATTCATACTTAAATTGACTGAAAATTACCATCGATAGTAAGATTACCACACTCTTATGTAAAATATGCAAGCGTCAAAATGAAGTTATGCAATTAATAAGAGATTTTATCCAATTGTCTCCATTACTAATTTTAAAACTCCAACACTTTAAGCTCCTTGGGTATGCACTTCTTTTCGGTAATCATTTTACCTTAAAAACTGTTATTGAAAAAATCATTACCATTACGATGGAATGAAAACAAGAAAATAATATCTGAAGAAGATTCAAATCTACCACGAAACATGAAAGTCAATTTTGGAGTATACTTGGCTATTCGTTTAATACGTACCATTCCTAAATATGTACATTAGATATATCGTTATATACTTGGCTAAATTATCAGTTTGCATACTGATGGTATTAGAAACAATAAAAGTACACTGTATTGAAGCCATATACTATCAAATCGCCAATATCTCCTGCTGGAAATGTTGGCGATTTAACAACATCTCCCGATTGACAACATCTCCTATAACATTTACACAAATGTTTAGTCACCCTCTTTTTTGGTTATTTTAATGAACTATCTGGATTCTATGGAATATCCATACATTTATTTTAGATAATGCTATCGTAAGTTCTCTAGTAATGTATTCGTATTAATACTATGCAGTATAACTCGGATATGACGTACTCGGCTTTATTTGAGGCTTAATTTTGGTTATACGTACTTTTCTCCCAATCGGATATTTTGTACAAATTTGTATAGGAAAATTTTCGGATAAGATGTGCTTCGGTAGTGTTTTTATTTTTGTTTCCTCGAGAGGTACTTCTTATCCGTTTTCTATGTGTATCTGGATATTCCAAGTCCTTTTATATTCCATCCCGTTTATTCGGACACTCCTAGTATTTATCAATTATCATATGCTTAAATCTGGTAGGGAAGCCTCCAACGTTGCAACAAAATCTGACTTTCTTTCAATGGAATTTATGTATTTTTTTATTGTTTAATATGTACCAGTATGTGTTTTCATCAACTTGATAACTTGAAGCAAGCATGATCGATTTGAAATTATAACGAAGTGGTTCCTGACTATTATCTGTGTAATATTTATATAAATACATATTTATATTCGCCACTTCCTCATACACTCGAAATCAGGTGTTATTAACTGGATTATTTTCCTCTCTTGGTTATCATTTTCCTTTCAAACGATGAAGTTCTTTTTTATTTCAGTACATGAACCCTATCGGGTTAGTTTGCTACAATTGTTTCTTTCTGGTTATTTTGTCTCTGTTTTTTTGCCCCTTTTCATGTCTTATGTCTCTCAAAATTCGGTTTACATGTATTTTCCTGAAAATTATTCATTTTTCTTAGTTACATTCCTTATTATACTTGATCTGTTGATTTTGTTAACTATAGTAAATTTAGACATTGTTATTTTTGATCATGGAGAGCAAGAGTTTCATGATCGAAGGATATACTTGTTTTGTTATTGAATCGGGTTTGCCTCTTTTCCCATCTATTTAGGGAGAAATATACTAATTTCTTGTATAATTATGTTTATATAATATTTTTGCATTTTCTTTAATTATTGTGATCTATATATGTACTTAGAAATGCCATTAATGGTTGTAAATTTGGTATATTATTTCTTATGTATGATGTTGAATTTTTCGAAAGTGCATTTCTTATTCTAGGTTTCAACTCATTTATTCTTTAGTTTTCTAGTCCTTTACTAGTCGAGCACATTAATGTTTATTGCATTATATGTTGTACTATGGATATTAGTGATATTGTGCTTTAGTACCCAAAAGATATAAGGGTTTCATATCAATCCATATCAGAAAAAATAGTTTATTTATTCCCAAAAGATTGCTATTGTCTTTCGAAAATATATAATTGAACATACATAGACTCCGCTTAATAGTTCCATTAGTTAACCTCGGGCCACCTGTTAAATCGGGTCATTTGTCTATGAACAGAACCATCCCAATGGTTGTAAATTTCTCTACATAACTTATGAGGTAAACTGCTACCTTCATATTTGACAAATGTGTGGTTTCAAGTGTATGCATATGCTTAGTTCTCTAAAATTCAAATCAATGCTAAGAATATTATACTAGAAGTTGTTAAATTCATATATCATCTGAAATCTCACAATTTCTCTTCCTTAATGTCACAATCTTTTGGGTCTTGGGGTTGTTTTGAAGAATTTCTTTGAATATGACGAACTTGGTTACTCTTGGTATGTAATAAAGCTAATTGATCTAATATTAGGCCAGAATACGAGCCACTAATACCATGGACCTCTCCCAGCTTCTTTAGAACGCCATGACTCGACTCTATGGTTTCTTCCGACATGGATCTTCTGCCGCCATACTGTGCCTAATAGCTATGAAATCTGGGAGATGCTGACAGATAATATATACTATCAATGTTGGCTGAAATTCGGAGTTATCATAGAGAATAGCAAGTTTCCAATCCACGTCTCTTACATCAAGGGCGACTTTTGTCAGGTTCTCGACAAGGCAGTAGATCCTTGATATCTTCTCACAATGAGAGAACTTTAAATACACGAATGTTGATGCCTGATTTGATCCATGGGGCGTTATCTCTCCATGCATGTTGAGCTAATGAAGTCACGTTTTTATCAGTATATCATAAAACATTTATTTTCTTCAATGTGGAACCACATATAGACTTGCATTGATCCAATTTATATGTAGTTGCAATGAATGATTCAAAATCGTCATTAGAAATATGACTGCAGTGGGATCAGTAACTTGTCTGCACCAACCCATCCCACAGTTGGTAAGATATAGCTTTGATTTCACTAGATTGGTGTTCACTAGATGGGAGAAATTCTGGCCTTTGAAATGCCTATTCTTTTTGACCAGTTTGAGATGTTCCATGCTAGTGTACCCATTCTAGGTCCTTCTTTAGAGAAATCCTATCTATGCCGACCGTCAATGAGCTTTGAAGTCATAGTACACCAATGGTATGCATTATTGCTGATGCTAAGAATAGTTGAATGCACTTTATATCTGTACTTAGAATACTTTCTCGATCTTCAAAAAGATCCAACAGCGTAGATAACATTCTAGAAATTGAGTTTGAGGTTCTTTAGCTGAGGTTATTACAGCATAATAAGGGGGTATACTTGTTTGTGAAGTTTGTGTAGGGAAGTAGATTCAAAATTTCGCTGCATTAGAATTTTCAGAGGTTTTTGTCCACTATCTATGCTCATTTTAAGAGGCAATGTATGTTTTTCTATATCTAGGAATTCATTAAATTAACAATGAGGATACTTAACAACCATAGAAACACCACTATCAAGACTGCCCTTGTCTTTCTTCTGACCCTATTTCATCTTCCCAAATTTGGTGATCTTTAGAATATTCATTTCCTTTGAATTCAATTGCAATGAACTGGTCACGGTAATTTCAATCATCATTCCCTATGGCTCTTTGGTTAGGAAATTGGCAATGGTGGAAATTCTTGATTGAGGAAGTCAATTAAACCAATAACTTTTCGATTGCTCACTTTGCATAAATTGTGATCGACTTGGAAATCTGTTATTATTTCCAATTTTGCAGGGGGAATGGTTCTTTGAACTATAGCAATTTTTCTAGGTGGGCCCCGACTTCTCTTCAGATCAGTAAAACGATTGTTCTAGCGATGAAACTTTGAGACAGAAATTCCCAGCAAGTTGTTCATCACATGCTCGTTTCTCTGACACGCATTTTAACATAGCGGTGCGTTCTTCGGTGGAGAAATCTTTGACTGCTTCACTAATAGTTATCGCTTGCTGTTGTACTGAGAGGCGGTTAAGTTAGCAATTGAGATTGAGCTATTGCTTCTATTATGGCCAGAAGATAATGATCTCACAGTTTTATTCTTTTGTCTACCTGTTCCTTTACCTTGGTGTATCTTTCACGCCGCATAAGGTTTGTGCGTTATAACAATACCACTATTTTGTATTGTTAAATCCTGTAGTACAACAAGTACTTGAACGAATCATCCAATATTTGTGGGTCATCGATGACTCACTATTTCTAAACATCGTTGTGCGAGTCTGTCTAACTTTTCGTAACTATGACTACCCTAATTTGTTAGCATTTGTAGAACATTAGAGCACAGTTTATTAGGGATTCCACCACTGAGTATAACTCCCAATCCAAGGTATTTCGTGTAACCACAATAACAAAACTGATTGATATTACATCCATTGAATCCAAGAGATTAGTTTGAAAGACTTTCGATAATGCTATAAGAAAATTAAGTATGTAATAAACACAATTAACATAGAAATGTATGAAAATAGGAGTTTGATGAGCTTCTCCAACCATAAAGGGAATTCTGACATGTCGATCATCACAAAGGTGCTAAAAGCCTCAACAAACTTAGAAATCCTGGTGTCAAAATATCTACATAGATGGAACTCAAAACTATTACGAGAAAGTATACAAAAAGATTGTAGAACGAAGTGTCTATAAATATAGGCTACTAAAACTAAGCAGGGACATAATATGGTATAAATGAGGAAAAGCCAAAAACAGTAAAGACAAGATATAGTGCATAATTAGGAGATATATGAATAAGATTTTGTTACAATAATTATTCGCAAGTTACAAATAGTCGTTTTGAAATATTCCACATCGAAAATGGCAATAATATAACAAATTTTCTAGAGTAGTAACTACTGTTCTGAATGCAAATTCGTTATCAGTGTGAAAACTGGGTTAATTGTTTTTTGGATGATATTGGTTGGTTTTGACACCCCATGGCATACATACGATGGGCATTTCGATAAGTTTTAGCCTAACGGTGTTTCGAATTGTTTGTATCCAATGCAGTACATAATTCGCTTAAATTTGAGATCATTATACTTTGTAGAAAATGCAACATATTGAATTTCTGCTTTGGATAAGAGCAATAAGTTGCATAGTTTTGTTCATCCAAATTTGTATTTATGTATATTATGGCGCTGGAATACTCCTGGTTTCGAGTCTAAAGGGCATATTTCCTATATAAGTTTAGCAATTATTGTAATGTTGCTTAGAGTGGCCCTGCCCAGATGTCATTTCATTTTGAATTATTTTCTAAGTCACATTAGAGTCGCCTGTTACCATCCCTCAACAAACTTCACCATTCCTTCGACGATTACGTATGAGGGCTGTCACATGTAGGTTGGTCCTCAGAGTTATCTTTTCATACTTAAATTCTATGTATAGGGTGTATCATATGCTTGGCTGGTCAGTAAAATGTATAGAATTTTCATTATCGAGTGTTTGTTCCAATTATTTGCCTATATACCCACCATTCTATCTAATACAAGTAGTATTCTAGCTGACATACTACAAACTATATTTTCTAGAATATCAGGGTCTATGTCAGCCCATGCCGATTTGACTCGTAGAATTAAGTCTTCCAGCTTAGTAGCATTTGCCATTTGTCCAACACGATCTTTCAATATTGACCAGAGGTTTTCAATCGGGTTTAAATCTGACGAGTTACCCGGCCACTCAACCTTCCTCCAAAAGCGAGGAAAGTGTTCTACACGCCATCTCTGTGTCAAGTTTGCAGCGTGAGGAAGGCATCATCAGGCATAAATAGGAAATCAGACATGTTAGCAAGCATTGATCTCTCCAGAATAGAACCTGTATTTGCAGTTCTGTTTGTAGCATCGCTACATGTCTTGGCTAAGATATTATCTCGGTAGTAGGCTCCATTTATCGTTTGTTTCGGAGGAATGATGTGTAATTCTGAGAAAACCCTGTGGGACATCATACCCCAGACTTGGATTTTTGTGGGAACTTCATCTAAACGATAGGTTCAATGCTATTTGAATTCCGAGCCCAGATACGATCGTTGTGACGATTTGGCATGGAGAACACTTGGAAAGGTGATTCATCTGACACAATACCTTTTCCAGTCACCAATTGTCCAATTTATATGATCTTTATCGAACTGGAGGCGTTTATCCTTCATTGTCTGTGTCAATCGAGGTATTTAGGGCGTTTAAATGATTTTACTCCCAAAGAATTGGTCAAATAGCGATATATATACTTGAATGCGAGATAGAATATCCCTTACCATTGAGAATACGTGCAAGTTTACTTGTTGACTTCCCCCTTTTCCCTAGAGTTTTTGAGATGACTACCTTCAAACCTTTTCATTGTTGGAACTCTACCAGGACGGAGTTTAGTATTTTGGTCTTTTCCATGTTTCTCGTTATGTCACCATCTTTGTATCGACCTAGAACCGACACCTAGCCTTGAAGCTACAATTTCTGCTCAATTCCAATTTTCAACATGGAGATTGCTTTGACAGACAAACCATGATCTTTGATATTCATATTTCAAATTATAAGAGAAATACAAAGAATGAGTTAAAATACAAATCAAAGTGAAAATATTTATCAAGAGGTGTATTTGTAATAGATAATACTTTGTAGTTAAGTGTAAGACGAATAAACTTCAATAATACATTGTGGTCTTGTTAAATCAACTTTAAACATTATGAATTCATACCCGCCAAGACATATGATACACCCTGTACAATCTCTTGACAATAACAATTGGTCACTTTTCGTTTGGAAATTCTTTACTGAAAGTTCTGTGACATTTCTTTATCGTGCTCCTAAGTTTGGAAAATTTCATATGATGTCATGTATCTCAACTCTCTATAAATCAATCGATACTAAAGTAACATCGTTTGGCTATACCTATTGAGTTCCCTACGTACAGGATGTCTAATAAGTTCTGTTATATATCAATTCCCCAATTATTTCAAATTTATACATTACAAAGCCATGAAACCTTCTATTTTCTTTGGACTTATGTTCCTAATTACACATTACAAATATCATTCAATATAGCCTCCCTTTTTATGAATTACGGAAGTTAGTCTGCTCCGAAACTGATGGACAGCTTTTCGCAGCTCCTCCTTGTGGGATTTTCTGCCATTCACTCAACAAACTAACTTTGAGGGAGTCCAAACTCTTGTGAGATTTCGCACAGGCCCTGCTCTCCAAGTTTGCCCAAACAGAATAGTCGAGTGGGTTTAAATCTGGGCTTGATGGTGGCCATTCATCCTTACTTATGAAACCGATATTTTGCTCTCGGAATCAACCCTGGGATACTTTTGGAGCATGTGCAAGCGCAGAGTCTTGTTGGTAAGTCCAAGGATGGTTTTGAAAGAGCTTCTCACCAGCATACGCAATTTCAGGCTCCAAGACCAGCTCTCTGTAGGTCTAGGAGTTTATTTCATTCCTTAGGGGACAAAAATCACGTTTGTCCGTGAGTCTGCCAACACTCCCGCCCATACCATCAGAGAAAGAGGCTTCTGGACTCTATCAATGCACTTGATGCTATCTAGGATATCCTGACTTCGAGAAGCAAGTATACGGTCGTTTTGGCGATTGCTTGCTTCCTCAACGGTGAACAGCTTCTCATCCGAGAAGTAAACCTTATCTTCAGTCCCAGGAGCGAATCGGACTTTTAGTTGTATGCATCTCTCGAGTCGCTTACGACGTATGGAGTCGTTAAGATGGTGTATGTTTTTCCTCTTATGGGATTTCATTCCTAGGTCCTCTACAACCAATTTCCGCATCGTTTCGTAATTGACACAGAATTCACGAGACATTTTTCGCATTGAACGCCGGGGATTTCTCTGGATTCGACATCTAACACTATTCTTCAGGGCTGGTGTGCGGGCGGATATTGGACGACCAACTCGTTTCCTGTCAGACACGCTCCCAGTCTCTATATATCGTTTTATTGTGCGATAGATCAACATAGGATTGACTTTATCATTTTTTTAGCCTTTTTAGAATTTCACTGCTGCTAAACCCAGATTCGTGAAAAGTGACAATTTTTGAACGAATTTCTTCTAACATGATTTTCTAGGAAATCATCAACTTGAATGATATATACTTGGTATAATTCGAAGAGCGCCAAAAATGCTACAAGAAAATCTAGAAGATTACTTCATAAGTATATTAATAGCTACTGTCTAAGGCGCGAAAGTGTATAACAGAATTTATTAGACACCCTGTGTGTGCAACTTGTATCTAGTTTTGGTAACCGTATTTCCTTGTTATGTTGTTTATCAGTGTTAAAACCTTTGATTTATATCTATTTATTTCCCATTTCCTTTTTGAATGTAGCAATTACTGTTTATCTCTGCTTACCTAATTTTTAATTTGCTACATTATTTGATCATTTTCACAAGGTTTCACGAATTTTTTTTTTTTTTCTTCATAGATCTAACTCTCATTACAATAAACAAGATTCTACTGTTTCTATAACAGAAAATATTTGTTACCGACCTAGTTATTCACCAGAAGCTTTCAAATTTTTTATGGAGTTACATATTGAGAATGTATTGTCTCTGCACAACGAAAGAGAAAAACGGCGTAAGAGACTTGAGATTGAAATGGAAAAAATATTATTATCTGACGAGAAGAAAATTAAAATGCGGTTCATCCTATGTCAAAAGGAATCTGAATATCTGCGACTTAAGCGTGCTAAGATGAAGCGAAACATGTTCAAAAAAATTGCTCGTTTGGGTGTTGGAGCATTTGGAGAGGTATCATTGGTGAGAAAACGAGATACTAATGCTATGTACGCAATGAAAATATTGAGAAAATCAGATGTTATTAGGAGAAACCAGGTATTTCCACATATGTATTTTCTATCAAATATAACCTGTGTGATTGTGCCGATTTTGTCATTTATATTCAAGATTGTTAAAAAGCATCGGCGTCGTATGATTTTTTCTGCTCTTTGTGTCGCCCAAACTCCAAAATGTTAGGGCCGTAAACCTTGCAAATTTTAGCCGAAATGATTATATTATTGATTTTTAACTGTACACCCGTTCAATATATATACTAAGCCAATATTACGTTATTTGAACAATTCTGGAATTTTTAATGTGGTTTACATTGTTAATTTATACATACGATTACAAATGTATACAATGAGATCTAGGCATGTTCTCATGCGAAATATCAAGACCTGTTTGATAGTGTTGTGCTGTTGCATTAGTTCGAATGTGGACAATTGTCATTATTTCGAATTTGGACTGTTGGCATTAGTCTGACAGTAATATCAGATGGTTGGCATTAGTTCAACACGAATTTTTTACAGTTGCTATTAGTTAGACAGCAATTTCACACGTTTTGAAATGGTTTGACAATAGGTTTTATGTTTTCATTGGCTTTGCACCCTCCTGTGAATTATATACTATACTATTTTCAATTGAGATTTGTATGTATTCTTATGGTTATACCGAATGTCATTCGCATTACCTTAGAGGTGTTTCTCAGCTACAGTGTTTCGTCGATAATTATACGTATGTTTTTATGAGTTACACTAGTGATAAATTTTTTATACTCCAGATTGTCATAAAAATTCCAATTCTAAAGGAGAGAAAATTTGGTCTATTATGATTTCTTATTTTATGAAATGGTATGCTACTGCGAAGTTAAATCTAGTCTCAAATCTAACCATTCCTTCCATTTACCATAATCATATCATTGTAGAATGCAAATCTGACGTCTGGGTAATATAATCGAACTATTCGAATCGTCCACAGAATTCGCAGGATACTCTTAGAAATTTTTTCTATGACGTACCTCGTGAGCTTTTCATGTGTCGTTCACTAAAGAGGGATCTTCAATGTATTGTTTAATCAACTTCTACCCAAGCTTCAATCCATCTATAAGTTGTGAACACCACAGATCTTGAAACCCTAAATTTTCTAAAAATTTTTCCACTATTTGCAATACACTCCCCAGATACAACTTCCAAATTCAACTCTAATGTTTTATATCAAAATGCTAAATATTTTTAGAGCTACCAATGGACCCAAGTTGATTTCGCTGATTAGAGAGTCGACAGTCCACATTATTATGTAATCTTTGGTCCATTGACAGTTATTCACTTCCCAAAACTTGAATTTGCTCGATTGTCGAAGTGTATAGAAACAATACTATAGAATCTTTAAGGACAGATTTTGAAAGTTCTACAACGATTTTCATCCTGCGAACATACGGAATACAGTTCCGCCTCATTGAGAATAACACAATGAACACTCAAGTTTTAAATGCCTTATCCGGAGTTCGTATTCATCTGTGTACTCAATTGAATATCCATTGTAGTGATCGCATTAACCAGAGTCTACTGTATATTATGTACTTGTTCATAGTAGAATTGCATACAATTCAATCTTATTTTCTGAATTTTCCCCTAACATTGATGAACATTTCGAACCTATTTGGATTAACTATGGTTCGGATCCACAAGGTTCGGATTAGCGATGGTCTATTGTAGCCAGAAACGATTGTCACACTAACTCACATGTACATTGCCATCTAACTATGTTAGGAGAACTCTTGAATGTTAATGATTTGCTGTAGCATACCTATAACTGTAACTCAACTTCAAATTTCCATCGTGCTCGTGCTTAGACTCTCTGTTTCTGAGATTCGTATTATCAGTGGTACTACAATTGCCTAGCGTATCGTTCCCCATATTCACTTTCTCTGAAGTTCGCTTTAATCGCACTGTCCTACTCTTAGCGCATAGTAGATCTTCCTCAGATTAGCTTGAACAGCTCATTGGTACTCTAAGGACTGTTTGGTTGGATTGGCTCGGGTAGAAATGCGTGTGTTTGAGTCATTTATAATGAATACCATTGATTAAATTCAGCTAAGGAGCCCAAATCACTTCGATTGTATATGAAACTTACTATCATTATGGCTTTACAACTGATTATTGATTTGAGGGCCAGTGATGCACGATGACACCGAATTGATATTTCATTCATATGCCCCATACTTGCTAAATCGTCATTACTAGGTATATTTGGGCATTTATGTGCAATGTAGCTTGCCCGTACCTTATTACTAGATATTTCAAGAATCACCTCCTATTGCAGTTGAATTCAACTCAACCGCACGCATAATTTCTAAGCTTAATGAGATCGTAGTACCTTACTTTTATTACTGGGTTATTTTATGGTTTCAAAGGAAAAAGATTCCATTATTGAACAAAGGACCTACATCAGGTTTCGCACGAAACTTGGGTTTGCTCTTGGAGCTATATTTGTAGAGCTGGTTTTAGTATGTCCTAATACTCACCTTTCGTATTCGAGGGTATGTGAGTGGGCAGCTCGCTTCAGAGTAGGAAGACTATCTGTTGAATATGACATTCGACCAGGTCCCGAATTTACTGTTTGGACGGACGAGAATATCGCTCGTGTCAAGTCCGTTGTTGATGAGCAACGAAACTGTACCATCAAAGAGATTGCTCATGAATCTGTGATATCAACGGGAAGTGTTGGAAGGATTCTGACCATTGATCTTCAAATGTGGAAGCTGTGTGCACTTTGAATTCCCAAAAAAGCTCACTGATTCTCAGTGATTGTCACGTCTAAGATGTCCAAAGAACTCTCAAAGGAATATAGCAATGTAGATCCTAGTCGACTTTACAAATCTTTACTTAGGGACGAAACATGTATAAGCTATGCTGCACCTGAAAGAAAATCTGGTGTATCTACCTGGGTATGGAAAATGACGACGAATCAAGAAAGCCCCCTCCAAAAATGCCAGACCTGGTAGGTTTGGACGGAAGGTATTTTGCACAAATTTTTGACGCGCATGGGTCAGTGCCTTAAAAATGGATACTTAAAAGTCAAAGAATAACAGGGGGTATTACGCTACTACCTGCCTTCCTGCAGTCCAACAGCACTATAAAGTGAGCCGCCCACGTACAATCTGAATTCTGCACGATAATGGTTGGCCCCTTAAAACTCGGCTTGTTAAGAATACCTTGGAATCCTTGAGGTCATGGAGCTTCAAACTCCACCTTACAGCCCTGATCTCTTCCCATATGGCTTCTGGCTGTTTGACAACATCAAATCACATTTGTCTGATAGAGATTTTGAGACCAACCACCAACTTGGAATTGTTAACTTCCAGTATCTCAAAGCATCCCCAAAGAAGAGTACAAAAAGTCTTATACTGAGTAAAATATTATTCTATTATTATTGCACAGTAATTTTGAAAATGATCTGATATATATAATTCAAAACTACGATCTTTAAGGACCAGTATTGGTGCCAACTAACCTACCTCTTAGTTTTGTATGTCTATATAATTATGTTCTGGCCTAATAACTGAATGGACCTCTGGCTAAGAGACTTTCCATATAGCCGAACAGTTATAGCCAATGCAGACCAATTCTGGTGGGCCATAACTAGACCTGGTCAGGTAATATTGGGCTCGACGGCCATGCACTTTATACATTTTGGGTTATAGTGCTACTTAATCTTCATTGTGTCCGACACAATTGACAACTGGAAGGACACATTGTTATAGGAGGACAGACACGTCCAATACCCCTTATGCGTAAGCCCTCAGCTAACTAAGTTTACATTACCAAGTATCAAATGAGCCTTAACCAAAGTTAATTACATCGTTTTGTTTATGGTCAAATCTTTATTTCCATATATTTACTACTGACATTTTTGGTGAAAAGTATTTGAGGTGTGTAGGTGTCCGAGGCAAGAATTTCGGACAAGTATTAGGCACTTTTTGAAAGGGAGTTGGGTTTGTGTCTAAAGTCTGAATATTTCAACAAAGTTGCCTATGGTTTAGTGCCTCTCCCATAAGTCAGGTCCCTGTAAATATATGTTGTATGTTCGGAATTGATTGGCAGTGCCGTCGAGTACCAAACCTGGCGCCGGTTGAGTTTTGATGCTGGCCCTCGTCATATTTTGCAACAACATTGAGGCTTACAAGTTTATTAACAAACTAGAGGTTTCTCGTGCCACTTAAACTTGTGTAGAGAATTGTTTGTGGAGAAATTCTTGCAACCCCTAATATCTAACTTATACTTTAGAATTGTTATGTCAACCTCTAAATGTATTGGGCCTATTAACGCTATTTATGAATGTTTTCCTAAAAAGCGACTAATTACTATTTCAGCGTAACCGCGTCTCTAAACGCACTTTGGAAGATATCAGTAAAATAGACTTAAAAGTTTCACGTATCATGTACCAGATAACCCCAATTGTTGTCCTATTGTGTGATTTTCTGTCATAATGTAAAAGACCGCCCCCTTTGTTGCTTATGATCGCCTGGATACTGTATGTCAAATGCTTAGTGGTCTTAAACTATTGTTAATTACTCTAGTTTAATCATAGAGTACTGGTCAGGAATATTGTGTAACCACTGAACTCTAAATTAATCAACAAGTTACTACTTGGGGCATTCAAAAAGTTCCCATTCGTAATTTTTGCAGCCAAACCCTACTCGATTGCATGAAACGCAGAGTATATCCTAATACCTATCGATTACCTTTTTACTGCTGTTGACCAATTCACTCTAGCTATTATATATCTTGATTAGAGATTCACCGGATATAAAAATTTCCCATCCGCCGGATAAGAATCCAGCTTCTATTTTCCGGTTATCCGGCCGGTACCGGATACTTTTGTTAAATAATTGGCTGCTCCACCTAGCTCAGTATATAGTGAAAGATTATTTAGTAGTACTGGAATTGTATTTGAAGAAAGTCGTAACAGATTGTTACCTGAAAAAGGAGAGCATCTCCTCTTTATTCAGTAAAATTAGGATTATTAGATTCCCATCATTATGGCTTCAAAACACTATCAAGAAAAACCGAGCAACGAGCTTATATAAAGATTTGTACCGTACTCGGCGAGAAACCACTCCATTAACATGAGGATCTCGTCGCTGTTTATCATGGGGAAGCTCTAGCGTATCCCCTTTAAAGGATTAGGCAGGAAAATTCAAGGTTGGTAGAGGCAGCATTGTGGAATCCCATTGAACCGGAAGATCAATTTCCAGTACCACTCCTAAAATTGCCTTTCAAATTCTGGAACTATTGGATATAGACCCCAATTTGCGGTTTGAAGCGATTGCCCTAACCCTGGATATCTTAGGGGTGGTCATACAATTCTATACCATTATCTCGAATATCGAAAGATTTCAGCCCGATGGATACCTTAAATCCTCACCAAGGTGCAAAAGGAGAAGAGGTTTCGTGCGCGAAAAATTGATTAAAGAATATAGAGATTGTGATTTTCGAATGTCATATGAAATTGTTACTGGTGACAAATTTGAATTGAATTTTCTGAAGCTCTGCGTAAGGAATAAATCAAATCGTGGTTCTCATAACGTTCTTATCCCTCCGAAAAGGCAAGTCCGGACTTCCAAGACGATAATGATCTCTACAGCATATATTTTGAAGCATATTTTTGCCTTTGGCTCAAATACCTGTGCCTAAAAGTGAATGACTCAATGGAGAATTTTACGCTCATTAATGGCAGAGAGAATTCGAAAAAGTATATAAAACACGACTTCCGTGTACAGGAACTCGAGGAATCGAACTTCTCCACGATAATGCAAGATCTCATGTTTCAAAATACGTTAGGGAAATCATTGAAGATATCGGGTTTGAAACGATGGAACATTTTCCGTATTCCCCAGATTTATCACCTTTTGATTTCTGGCTATTTCCTGAGCTGAAAAACATCTCGGAGGACGGATAGTCATACTCGACAGAAAGAGCTGGGAAACGGGATTTACCACCACCGCAATTCAGTCGACAGAGACTAGTATCAAACATTTTTGAAGTTGGTTGTATGGCTACAACTATGCATAGATGTAGAGGTGGAGTATCTCGAACATTATATGTAAATTTTGATTAGTAAGTTGTTGTAGCTTAAGATATTCAAAAATGATGGGAACTTTTTGAATGCCCTAAGTAAAATCCTAGATGGCTGACTACCTTATTTCTAACTGGATACCATAATTTGACAACTTAACAATGTACAATGTTGTAATAATGTAGTAGAATTACAGTTAGCTCTGCTTTTGAGGTATCACGTTGTAATGTCATCAAGAGAGTATGAAATTCCAAAAATAAATTCTAGTGGATTTGAAGTAGATTTCCTCAAAAGAATACATACATATTAAATAGTATTCGTGACATCGTACATTAACTATTATTGCCAAAATTGATTGTATAATTACTTTGAGATGGCGGAATCAACCTATAGCATTTTAGAATGAAATTTAAATATCACAAACAATTTTAACGTAAAGAATACCACTAAGTACATCATCGAGTTCATCGAGAGGGAAGTACATTTGGCCAGTAATTTATCATCGATATATAATTGAAAAAATATTAAAAATCGATGAATTACCTAGACTTTCAATTTATACATTTTTCTTGTTTGTCTCATGCCAAACATTGTTTATATGCTTTCATTATAGCTAATTCTGAATTTGAAGTCAATTTTCCTCGTCACCTTACAATTTTATGATTTTCAAATTACCAAATTTTGATGAACATTTTTCAAAAGTATGATGGAATCATCAACAATTTTATTGTATTTTATAACTATAGAGTAGTTGTTCTTCACTTGAAACAGGATCAACTCTGTATTTGTGGAATTATTTATTTTGCTCGCCATAAAGAGTATATTTGTAATTTTTGTTATTGATTTTATGTGTACTAATTCCCAATTTTCACATATTATTGCTTCTTTCAAAAATGATTTTCTACTTACTACGATGACAAATCCCTACAATTCCCGAAAAACTAGAGAACCTTACCTAACACCTAATGAGACGTTACGTGCTTTAACAGTCTCTGAGATCTTTGCTTCGTTGGGATTTTGCCTTATAATAATTATCGCTCGGATCAACACAGAATCCCAACGAAAGCTTACATAATATGATGTGGCACAACGCTCCGAAGGTGAAGCGACAAGGTCAGAAGTCCCTTGTTCCCTGTACTGCACTCGCGGTACTGAGCTTTATTGCGAAGGCTGTCCTACTCTGCTATATTGAAAGAGTTGGGGATGAAGATTGGCAACAGTAATGGCAAGTTTCTTTCGAATTGGGACCGTCAGAGAAGTCTTGCACGTGAAGCCGTGGCATTGAGGCTCCTAAGCGTCGCTGGGGACCAATGGTTACAGCTAATCTTTACACAGAATATTCAAGAAAGCGCAGGTACATGTCGGTATATAAGTCGCGGATGTTATGTTCCGAGATTGTATCTGATGACAACAGTTCTGATAATCACTACCCACTTAAGACCTCCAAGTCCACTGGTAATTGGATATCCTGTAAGCAGCGTGAGAGGATTGGTATCATTGGATGTTGTAGGCATTATGTTCAAGCAGTACCTAAAAGATGTCTTCTTCTGCTCTAACTGTCATGTATAGTCTTGCCATTTTGTATTGATACTATACATCTGAAAAACAAAATACAGTAGAGTTCGTCTGTTAGCAATTACCTCATTAGCAAGATTCGCTTATTAGCAAGTTTTTTAGGGTCACAATGGCCTAAATTACATAAATTATGTTCCTTTATTAGCGAGTTCTCCTATAAGTAAGTTTACTCATAAACTCGACTTGCTAATAACTTAATAAGGCAACTTTTGTTCATTTATTAACAAGAACTTGCTATAATAAGATTATTCTGTAGTATAGTAGTAAACCTAATTTACAGTCTTCAATTCAGTGGAAATTGTGGTTGCTTTTGAATTAAGTAGAAAGATTTCTCCTTAGTATACTACAGGATGTAACGAAAGTGTTGACATCCTAGATAATTCATTAAAACTTATAATATATTTGAGTGATTCGAAATATTATCGGTTTATATATGAACCATTTCGTTCAAATACAATTCTTATACGTTCCGGCATGCTAGCTACTAAATTCTCTGAAATACTTGGGCTAATTTCTCTCCATGCTGATTTGACTGTTTCTATTAGCTGTTCACACCTTGTGATTTGGCCCTCTTCATTAACCTTCTTTTTCACTATTCCCCAAAGGTTTTCAATAGGGTTTAAGTCAGGGGAGTTCCCAGGCCATTCAATCTTATGCCAGAACCATTTGAATGATCTTGGCACCACTTCTGGGTTGCATTGGCCGTGTGTGCCGGTGACCATCTTGCATGAAGATGAATTCGGACATCTTTTCCTACATTGGCCGCTCCAAAACCGATCCATTATTTCAACAACGGTGAACTGCTCCCATACAAGTCTTGGCCAAAATTTGATTAATGTCGTATGCACTATTTATTGTTTGCCCTTGAGGGATTATATGCAGTTCTGAAAGTAGCTGATGTGACATCATGCCCCATGCATGAATCTTTGCCGGAAATTTAATTGAAAACACCGAAGGAACATCTTGCTTATTCTTTGCCAAAACCCGATTATTTTGTTTGTTTGGCGTTGCAAAGAGCTGGAAGGGAGACTCATCTGACCAGAGAACTTTTTTCCAGTCGTTAACTGTCCAATATTGATGCTTCCGAGCAAAACTCAGACGATCTTGGATGTTCCTTTGTGATAGTCGAGGTATTTCTTGCCTTTTGAAAGACCTAACACCCGAAGATCCGTTCAAATGACGATGCACACACATCTGGGATACAGGATTGCCTCTATGCTTTAATCTCTGTAAAGTTTTCTTGTAGATTGCCTACATTTACCGAGAGACTTAGAAATAACAATTTATCCGCCCCTTTCAAAATAGGAGGCCTCTCTGAACGAGGTTTAGTCACTAACGAACTACCTTTTCATACAAACTACGCCATCGTTTCACCGAAGAGATTGAAACATTCAAGTCTTATGCCACTTTCTTCTTGTATGAGCCCTGCATCTAGCATGCCTATAGCTCGAGAACGAACCAAGATTCCATGCTCACGGACATCCATTAATACGAAATAATGCAACAATGCTGATATTGGAAAACAATTCAAATATTAAATACTATAAGTAATTTATGTAGTCAGAAATAATCTAAAGTACTATAACTATATTTACAAAAAGTATAGGAAACAAACTATATATGGTTCATTAATATTTTTGATTTTCATAGTAAAATAAATGGTATCAACACTTTCGTTGCACCGTGTACAATATCCTTATACATAATATTATCACATACAGGTATGTATATGTATATCCAACAATAGTATTTATCAAATTGATTGAGTTGCTCTATTAGCAAGTTTTTTCATCTAAAACCCGACTTGCAGATAAGCGAACTCCACTGTATATATTCGAGATTTTCCAAAAATGAGAGCATATGAAGGTATACTATATTATCTATCCTTTCATATCATATTAACTAAGTTTCTATCACCTCAAATGTTCAAATCTTTGAATATGTGAGTGGTAAATTGGAGTCGGTAAGTGAAAATCTGCTGTCATATACATTTTTTTAACCTAGATTGCACATGTTCAAGCTGAAAGGGATATACTCGCTGAAGCAGATAATGAATGGGTTGTTAAACTATATTACTCATTTCAGGACTTAGAGTTTCTTTATTTCGTAATGGACTATATTCCAGGTGGTGATATGATGTCTTTGTTAATTAAATTTGGTACATTTCCAGAACATCTATCAATGTTTTACGTTGCAGAATTAGTAATGGCTATTGAATCGGTCCACAAAATGGGATTCATACACAGAGACATCAAACCAGATAACATTCTGATTGATATTGATGGACACATTAAACTGACGGATTTTGGCCTATGCACTGGCTTTAGGTATGTTTATCTCACCACGGACACCTACACGCGAATATGACACTCTCACATCACCCTAAAATCAGGTTAAATTCATCTTCCATAACTTTTGTTTGACTTGAAATTTCCATCCCTTTTGTCTTTAAATGCAAGGAAATCTTTGAAAATTTATCTTTGTGGGGACTTTCGTCATAACTGACACACAACTCGGCCAATTTCCTTTTAACCATGGATGGTATTGTATTCATCTAGATTACTGTAATATAATACTTTGGTGCCAAGCACAGGACAGTGTAAGTTTTGCACTATATATGTATTACCAACACATTAATTATTGAATATGTATAGCTCCTTAATTTATAATTTGCTATCATTTAATCGCGTATAGCCATTTTTTGAGAATTTTTCTCAATATTTGACCCCGTTTTGTCCATGTTTACGAAGGATGAATCTTCTATCCTTACTTCTTATTATTGTGTTATCTAAGTACGTTTGAAATGTTGATGGATTATTGAAACATTCTTCCGTTTTATACGAATGTTATTTGAACTGAAGTTGGCCATATCTGAAAAGAAAGGTGATATTTGATGCTAATCTAGTATCACCAATTGTTGGCTTCCTATTCATGGATAATTGAGCTTAAACAACTAATCCTAATAAATTTATTCGAATACCTTATTATATGAAGTGAATCAAGATAATCCTTAACCGTTAGAGTTAAGTATTAAAATCTTATGTTTCGTTAGAGGAATCTACTGTATATTTCTCCAATGATAGCATAGAATTACAGTATACTGTACTGTTTTATGAAATATTGGACACTCTAGTATAGTGGCATTTCCAGTAACGGGGACCATTCATCGTAAACCTTGAGACAATATATGTAGTGATGGGAGTTACTTCCTAGCTTAACAAAGCATAGCATCTCTAGACACAGAACAATATATCCAGAGTCTCAGCCACTATACCAAGCTATAATACAGGTTAGAAGCTAACACAAAGAATTCCAATAAGAAAATTATAAGTTTCAATGCTGAAACGGTGTTTGACTTACCCTGAAATCTCTGTTGTCTTTTCTTAAAAGGATGATGGTTTCCGAGTACTCACTTTCCTAGCAAAAACAGAGAAGACTGGTATTGTTTTTTCAATATTCTTATCTAGCACTAAATATTCCTGCTAATCGCATTAATTAATTTCTCTTCTAGTCAACGAAGGCAAGCTGCATTAATAAGAGTTTAATTAGTTGAATTCATCCTTGTCACAATAATTCTAATATCTATTTGATACCTAAAAATACTTTGGTGAAATATATATTATATAAAGGCTTTCTATAAATAATGAGTATTTAAATATTTCAATCCTGCAGCATTTGTTTTCTAGTGTTTATACCTTATGGTAAGTTCATCAACTTACTATCTATAGGATTAATAATGTTATTTATACGAATACTAAAGCATAGAACTACGCAATTGGCATCAATTCATTTACATGCTTACCATAGCCATATATTCATAATTTCTATTTACTGAAAAGTCCTTATTGGAGTAAACTCCTAAAATCAGGTCACCCTTTCGAATGGTTAAGAATGACTGTATAAGAGCCATCACCTGAATACATCGTAAGGAAGTATTGTTAGAGACGATGTTATGACGTAATTGTCGCCATACAATCGTCTTCTTACAATTTCCCTTCAAACAATTTGGGCTATATATGGACTTGGTATGTATATTAAATTGTCCATTAATTATTCTATGGATTTTAATCTGAGAAGAGCGCGAAAATATATACAATCATAATCTGTGTTTTTTTTGTTTTTTTTAAGTGGCACTAGTAATTGGTATTATTTGTATTATAGTTATACTTTATTATGCCTCCAATGAATAGTGCCACGTTTTACAACAAATTGAATTAATGCACTTAATTATTCGTAACCATACAAAATTTGGATTTTGTTTACTGCTTGAGGTAATAATTTGTACATAACCTCATATATATTCAATTGTTCCTAGAAATTGATGAACTGAAACAAACAAATACTAGTGCCTGGTAGTAATTTGTATCACAATTTCCTTAACCATTGTTTTCTACAGTACTCAGCGCACCTATGGAAAGTCCCATAGCCCAGCTCAGGAGACATATCCCTCTGTATAATTACAGACAGGAGTCGCCAAATTGTTTTCGAGGATCCGATCTTAGCTCACACATGTACGAAACTGACAAATATGCCTTGCCAATATTTTGATCTCTTTGTATGGACAGTGATTCCAATGTACCAAGGGAAATGTCGATACTTGCGATTGTTTCGATTTTTACAGTGCTATAGAATTATCTATTATTTGGTAAGTCATCCCTGAGTGTCTTTTGAGCATATTAGCCCGGCCCATCAAGCAGCATAAATACAAACTCCTTGATGACAACTGGAACTGATTCCAGAAAACACAATACTGGTAAGTGAAGATATCACTACGAATTGAGAGGCGGCTAAAGGCTTTGGCTTTAATCATTCTTCAAATACACTCATCACAAATTATAATTCAGTAAGTAGCATCTTCTACAGAATTTTGTGTGTTTTTAACTAGTTTCGCAATTGTACTGGAATTGTTTCCCTTTCTTTATTGTTGTTGATGATTTTAAATTCTTTCTCTTAATTATTTGAGACGATTTCTGAGGTGTGCTAATCAAGCTGAGTGGTACTCCACTTCAAGAATCTAAAGCAATGGGATTTCATTCATGTCCAGGTAGCAGAGGAATGTCTTTCAAATGTGTAGTCAATTTATTCTGATAGTATGCCACATCATGGGTCCTGAATTCTTACAGGTTACCAGTTTCCTATCACAGAAAACGATCTTTAATTGTTGGTCGTTAGCATTTCCTATAATCCTAGTCAGCCGGAACAATAAATATTTGCTTCCGTCAGACTTTTATGACGGAAGCAAATATTTATTAAGGCAATTGGCTGGGTAATTTCCGATAATGTGATTTTTCAATGTCTTCACCCGATTTTCACCGTACTAGCCCCATAATATCCATATATGTCGAAGGTTTGCCCCGGATCTTCACATATTTTCAATCCTTTTTCACATGCAAACTTACTAAAGGTAAAGATTGCTCCCTGAAACAAATTTCACATAAACATTGATATACGTAGTAGATACATTTTGTTGGGTAATTTCCAAGTTGTACTTCAGTATAGTTTATAACATTCAATTTGTATTCTTTTATCTTATATTTTTCCAAACCAACTCTAAAATAAGATTACTTCATTAATTGATTTCGAAATTGTATACAATTACAGTACAATATTCATTAATGCAAACCTGTGTAGCAATGGAATATATATGGGGGCGTTAAATGTACTGATCTTTTGGAATGTTTATTTCTTCGAAGTGTTCACCTTTTGGTTAACTATTTCACCTCAAAATATAGGTACAGTGGAATCGCACTTAACGGTCAACCCAGAACAGCCGTCACCTAAATATAGAATACTACATATAATATTTAACAAATGATTGCCATCAGATACAGGTAATCCTATTTATAATACTTTTGCAAGCAGAAGCACAAAATACTTAAAATTGCTACATTTTTACTAGGGCGTTCAATAAGTTTTGCGGGCGATATCATAGAACAGGATGCAAACATTATGTACACTAATTCACTATATTATTTATTCAAAGTAATCCCCTCCCGCAGATACACAAGGTTTTAACCTTCCCACGCACTTGTTAAACACATTTCTGTATTCTTCTTCGGGGATAGATTTGAAGTACTGCTACAGACCCGTTCCGAGTGCCTGTGAAGTGTTAAAATCTTTGTCTTGAAGGTAGATTTTAAGCTTGGGAATAGCCAAAGATCAGACAAAGTTGGTCTGATGAGTATGGAGAAGTAATTCTAACCCTTCTACATCCAAGAAATTTTGGTAAGCTTAGCTGTATGGGAACTGGCGTTATCAATTAAAATCTTAATTCCTCGAGTTCCGGTTTTCGGGCGGCACTTTCTGTATTTTTTATAAAATTTGGAAGCATTTGCCCTGTAAAGAAAGTAGCAATGACGGCCTTACCACTCTCACAAGGTAATTGCAAGGCAATTCCATGACTACTGAAGAAGATGGTATACATAATCTTAGGTTTTCTGAGGTGGGGCCTAGGAATTTTCGCTGGTTGTTCGTCGCCCCTCACCCATGATCACTTCTTATACTTGCTATATGGTGTTGAATAGTACACCCACGTCTCGTCACCAGTAGTAATCTCTGTTAGGCATCTAGAATCGCAGTTCTCATAAGTTTCCAAGAGTTTCTTGGCAATATTCAGTCATGCCAACCTTTGATTCTCACTGAGCTTATGCGGGACCCATTTCCCACAAATCGATCGGTAGCCAAGCTCAGTCGTCAGAATTGTATGAATAGCTCCCGATGAAATCTCCATACTTTGTTCTAAGTGATTGACAGTAATGCACTTGTCTTCCATGACAATACTTTCAATGAGTGCGATATTCTCTGAAGTGGTGGCGGATACCAGTCTTCCAGATCGAGGCAAATCTGTGACATCAGCATCACCAGATCTAAAACGGGCAGCACATCGCTATACAGTAGATCTGGAAGGGCAATCCATGCATAATATCTCCTGTAACTCGCTGAAGATCTGTACGAGCTGGATCTTGAGTATTGTGCGAAACTCTATGTAAGCTCGCCATTTGAGGTTGAAATTATAATCCTTTGAAGCCATAATTCGACAGTAGGTATAAATTGGCTACACGTAATTATCTCAAACATTCATAATTTGTATTGAATAAGCTTGAAACTTTCAGTATATGGAGTTTAACTATATGGGCTTATAATATATGAAATTAGATATATTACTTGACTAATTCCTAAGATATATCATGACCCGCAAGACTTATTGAACGCCCTGATATCGTCATAATACCATGACAAATAGTAGAGCTACGAACTTTTAATCCCCTAGTACTAGTTCTTAGATGAGGATAGTATGGTGGATGCTCCATACTCCAAATATTTCAAACACATGAGTACAATGTGATGACGACTTCAGCTGTGTCTTCATACACATAATCATGTATCCACGACAATATATATTCAACACATCAAAGTAGTAAATCACTATCATAGGGTATGTATTTATACTATTAAAACGCTAATAATCTATATATATTATTTACTAGCGCGCTCCGCTTGCTAGCTCGCTTTGCGACAGCTTGGGCCTCAGGTTAGCTTATGGATTAAACAGCTACATTTGCCAGTGCTTTGGGGTTGCTATGCGACGGATTATACTCGGCACTACGTGCACCAAATGAATAAAAAAGAAGAAATTTTAAGATAATATTATACATGGACCATCTCAATTGCATTTAATGGCCTTCTGTGGTTATCTTAGAGATGCTATGTCGCTTTTGGCTAGTAATCTCGGCACTTTGTACCTTGTTTATTATGAAATTCTGAATAACAAACATGAATAGATACTGGTGTGCTTCGTATGCTAGGTCTTGCCCGACAACTGAATATTTTAGTCTTATTGGTCGCTACGCAATAAAATTACTCGGTAATTTAAAATTTAAAATTTAATTATCTATGGTCATTCATATTTCATTTAATGGACTGTATCTCAAAACTCAGCCCTGGGGACTTAGAGTTTCTTCTTAGTTGAGGTACTCGGGTAGCGAAAGGTCTGCTTTTTCTGGGTCCTATACTGACATTCTAATGCTAACATAGACTCAGAGTTGTGTACTCAAGAAATCGTGTAAATGATAGATTAGTACTCAATGGAAGAACTTCTAAGATGTTGAGAGACTGCGAACGAAAGTTGGAAGTTCGTTGATAGTCATCAAACGCAGGCCTAGAACAATGCATGGCTGGCCAATGATCAGAAGCTTCCTCTAGTTGTCTTCTAGTGACATATCGTAGACCACTAATTATTTTGACATTTACAGGGTGTATAATGATTGATGCCCTCTAATACAAGAATATTTATTAATGAAATGGGTTAAGAATATATAATAATTCATTTGCCTATATATCTCCCCTTTAGTTTGATACATTTTTTGATGCGTTCGGCATTCCTCTATACATTTTGTCCAAAATTTCCGGTTGAATTTGGGACTAAGCTAATTTTACCTTCCTGATCAGAATTTCTGTATTTGTTGAAGGTGCCATTGTATCTACTTCAGTTTGGAGAATTGACCAGAGGTTCACTATTGGATTTAGATCCGGTGAGTTTCCTGGTCAAATACCTTTAGCCCCAAAGCCTTTCAGGTTGCTCTTACACCATTCTTGGGAAATTTTTGCTTGATGCGCAGGTGCACCATCCTGTTGAAAGATGGATTTGGACATCTCTGGCAGCATAGCTATGCTTAAACATTACCGGTTTTTCGCTTTCTTCGCATTGCAGAAAGGAGGGAATTCTTCAAAATTTCTTCTGCATAGTATCCTGCTGTTATGGTTTGTCTTTTGGGAACAATATGTAATTCTGAGAGTGCACAGTAAGACATCATGCCCCACACATGTATTTTGCTCGGAAATTTGACCCTCTTGACTGGTGGAATTTGTGAAGTATCTTTAGCCCAGATACGATCGTTTTGCCGATTCGGAGGGTGCAAAATTTCAAATGGAAATTCGTCAGAAAATAGGACACGTTTCCAGTCTTCAACATTCCAATTTCTCGTTCTTTACAGAAATTCAGCCTGGCCGCAAGCTGTTTTTTCGTTCAGCAGCGGGTGTCGTTGTCGCTTATAGGGTTTAACTTGAAGGGTCTTCCTTAAATAATTATAAACCGTGCCATGAGTGATAGGAAATCCACTAGCAGTTATTCTCTTGGCTAGCTTTCGAGTGGATTGGTTTCTTTTACTTATTGATTAGCCAAAATTATTTTCACAACTCTAGGGATGGATGATTTTGGTCCACGGCCCCCTATTTTCCGAAGGGATTCCCCTTTCTTGTACCGACTCCACCAACGTCTGAATGTGCTAATATCTGGCCCTATTAACTTAGCGCATTTTCTTTGCGTAAATCCTGCTTCTAACTTCCCAATAGCTCGATTTCGAGAAGATAGAGGATGCTCTTTAACCATATTTAATAGACTAATTTTCAAGAAAAAAGCAAAGTTTGATTTTCGTATAAATATAGGCACCAGTTAGATGAAATAGTATTAAAGATTATGTGTATTGATAACTAAAAGGTAAGAGATTAAGATACATTAAACTAGATTCATTTTACTAGTGTAAATATAAAGGTTATTCTTAAATATAAATATAGCGCATCAATCATTATACGCCCTGTACTGGAAAAATCAACATTAATCAATGTTGTTCTCCCAACCCCCCCCAAAGGTCAGTAAATGCAGGTGTGTATATTGACTATATTTATGGCGTAAACTTGACTCTAATCCAAAAGTCTTTCTGAATTGTTGTGGCAACATGACAATGCTAGACCCCTGCTGCTAGGGTAACAATTAAGGACGACTGTGGCGGCCTGCGCCGCCCCACTTTTATGTGAATCTTTAGTACATACAAATTCACAGAGATGGTTCGCGATAATATTTTTGTGATCTTTTCATATAATTCAGTTTTCCATCTTTCTCTAATATGTTTAGCAACCAGTTCAACCCGGAGGATCTTCTATAGTATAATTCCTATTTTTTATATATTACTTCGGTGAACTCTCCGCAATACGCCACGAGGTATCCATTATTCTCCAAATTGACGGCCCCTTTGAGCACTATAATATAGATATATTTAAAACAATTGCAATTCACAAATATCGCATTTACACTTATCTTATTGAAATATTTTGTAAGATCAACCCCCTTTGTAGCCGTTGAGAACAAGTATCCAGGTAAATTTTTTCCTGTATATTCATAAAAACAACAATATAAATACATATCAACGGACAAACAAACAAACAAATAACAGTTGAGAGTTAATATTATAGATGTTGTTTGCAATCCCATATTCATCCTTAGCAGACTTGATTACCATAGTATATCCGTTGAAAGTATGATTCTACCTCAATTTTCATTTCATTTCCTTTATATTCGTAAAGGCAACAATAAAGTTACATATGAGAAACTTGAAAATGCGAAATTCGGATTCAGCGTGTGTAGCCGTTTTGAGCAAGCCTGTACGTATTTTGAGATTTGAGATAATTTGTTTACTTTATACTTGTATATTCATAAAAACAAAATTAAATTTACATATGATACCATCCAAAAGTATGAAAATCGGATTCAGCATGTTCGATATATCTAGTTTAGTTTTATTTGAATTCTATTTACTTCCTTGATAAACACGAGAATACATAGTTATGCGACAATTTCAAAATTGAATATCGTAAATCCTTTCCTTGACAACGGATAAACAGACAGACAGACAAATTCGACCTTGAATTAATAGATTACAGGATTAGATATAATTATTTGATCACTTAAGTTGAACTGTCATACTTATGCTCAACTTTGGTTTGCATTGAGAACAAATGTAATCTCCAGGGGAGTTGCTCTTGTACCTTATATTTGAGGGGTTCACGATCCCTTCAATTTAACTTTATTTATTCTGCGATGATCACAATTCAGGGCCGCCCCACCAGTCTCGAGCTTCTGCCGGGCCTGGTAACAATGAAATACATGAATATGAGGGATTTAGTATTAATAAAACAATCGGCATACAGTCTAGAATTGAATCAGTGCTATAGTTTGGTTTTATGGACCTCAAAAAGCATCTAATGCGATGTTAATTTCTAGTGCCGAATTATCCAAGTGAAAACGCTGTAATACATGAGAGAGCTGCCATCAAAACGTTTCCTCTCAAATTCAAAGATTTTATCTGTATTGTAAGTCAGTGATTGAATGTAATGAAGATTACGTTACTTAAATCAATGTCAAACCTAGTTAAATTTCCCATAAAATGACTTAGAAATTGGATCTCATTGCTTTTTTTTCAGACCACGTATTTAACGTCATAGAAAAGGTATATGAACCTACAGTCTGTACAGAAAGCATTCAAATCAAGATTTCAACACTTTATTTACATCATAAAATCACACATTTTCCTGCCTGTATTTGGTTAATAGAGAAAGCAGAGACTTTGTCTCTGCTTTGTTTCTGCTTTGTTTTTCCAAAGAAATTTAATATGAAATTGGCCAAAGTCCGATTTTCCTTATACACGGGGTAATTAGGACTTTTTTGTTGATATTGGTTGGATATTTGCCAGAATTATAGTTCATTTGTTAGAATTTTATTTGAAGTTTATTTTTGATATTTTGTCACTGAAACTGTGCTCATTATAGAAAGAATTTTCCAAAACTGTGGCAATTCCAGTTTTTGACACTTGATACTGCCTATACTTAATTAAAATGTAATTGACCAAACTTTGGCAAGTAGCCGAATTTAACTAACAAATTAGAGAATTGCTGAGAATTTTGGTTTCTAAATTGCAAAATGGAGCCATTTCAATGAACTTCTTCCGAATTTTTAGTTAATTAGCATTTTTCGAATAGATTAGCTATAATTGGAGTCAATTTTCAGTTTCTTTGGGAAACAATTTCCATCAGTGTTTCATGATAAAGCGATATTCAAAATTTCTATACCTTAACCGATTAGGGCCGAAATGTTGCGATCGTAATTCGATGCATCACATTAGTATTTACTTCGTTTTAACCAATCCCCGCACTCAAATCGGGAGTTCAGCACCTTATTGACCTCTTTAAATCACACATTTTTCCGGCCATATTCGGTTAAACCAATTTTCACGATGCTTTATTAATGGGTTCACGTTTTTTTCTACAAATTGCAATAGAGAGTAGTATGAGGAGTCAGAGAATTTTCTTTCAGCTTATCCCTTAACCATCTTGAAAATTCTTCCGGCACATACTTTATTTCTCTTACTGGATTATCGATTCATGGACTAAATTTCTAGTTTGAACCAAGTACAAATCGACCTACAGGTGGATCAAACTCCATACGAATGACCACTCAGTTTTGGGTTACTTTACTGTTTGTGGCTACACGCACTATTCAGACATTAATTGCTTCCTGCAATTATAATTCAGAGTTCAAAATCGCGATGCATAGCGACAGTCACGGATGATTTATACACACGTGCCAAGTACAGGGTGTAACGAAAGTGCTAATACCTTTTATTTTCCTATGAAATATTAATGAACCATACATACAGTGCCGGTCAAAAAGAATTGCTCAGAATAAATTTACCCCAAATTCTTATATCTATGACTGATTTTAACAATAATGCTTTATTATAATCAAGTAAATTGTTGTTAGTATTTAGTAGTACCTCCTCTTGCTTGAATTACAGCTTTACATCTTTGCGGCATACTCTCAATTAGAGTATGGAGCCTGTTAATGTCGATGCTATCCTAAGTGCTTAATATGCCATTCCACAACTCTGAGTGGTTGGATGGGCTTTTCTCTTGAATTCTGAGGGAAATGTGATCCCAGAGATTCTCAATCGGATTTAGATCAGGTGACTGAGCAGGCCAATTCATAACCTCTATTTTTTGCTCACCAAACCATTGTTTAGTACCCTTTGACTTATGGCATGGGGCGTTGTCTTGCTGAAAGGTCCAGTCAGAATGTAGAGAATGCAAATCAACGCTTGGGATTAGTGCATTTTCCAATATATCAATGTAGGAATTTGTCTTGAGGTTCCCAGATACTTTCCACAAGAGTCCTATACCACTCCAGCAAAAGCATCCCCAAACCATGATGCCACCTCCACCAAACTTGCAAGTTTTTTGAAGACACCTCTCTGAGAACTCCTCCCCTTTCATACTCCTGACGTAGGCTCTCCCGTCATTAGTATACAGAAGGAACCTAGATTCGTCACTGAACACAACTCTTGCCCATTCTTCAGTATCCCAATTCTTGTGCGATCTTGCGAAGGAAAGTCGGTCTCTTTTGTGCTTGGTAGTAAGGCGGGGCTTCCTTCGCGGTTTTCGTCCGAACAGTCCAGCCCCTCGTAACCTTCTCTGAACTGTTGAAGTGGAAAGTTTTATCGAATATTCTGATCACACTTCAGCTTTTATCTGAGTAGCAGTCTTAAATCGATCCTTTTTGCATTTTCTGACCAATAAATTGTCTTGCCTTTTGGTTGTGACACGAGGCCTACCCGGAATAGCGAGGTCTCTTACCGTGCCAGTCAGCCTGTGTTTCTTAAGGATCTCGGCTACACTTTTTTGGCTACACCCAACCATTTTAGCTACCTCCCTCTGAGTATGGTCACTTTCTGAAAGTGGGATCAGGTTGGCTCGATTTTCAATGGAAATTCGGAGTTTAGAAGGCATTGAAAATTCGATAAAAACAGATAAATTGGAAAAAAGAATACAAAATAAAAACTGTAAGTTGTGCAAATATAATGAATGGATTAGCTGTGTTGGTGTGTTACTTGTCAAAATACATATGGCTGAGTATGGTTTCGCAAGAATTCAACTATCTGGTCAGTGTATGCAATTTGACATTTACTATACTGTATACATTCATTTTGAGCAATTCTTTTTGACCGGCACTGTATTTTGTTTTCTATACTTTTCTAAATTATATTTATAGCACTTGAGATTATTTCTGATTACATTAATTACTTATTGTTTTTAATATTTCAATTTTTTTTCTAATTTTAGCATTGTACATTATTTCGTATTTATGGAGGTCCGTGATCATGGAATCTTGCTTTATTCTCGAGCTATATGCATGCTAGATGCAGGGTTCACACAGAATACAGTGGCCCAAGACTTGAATATTTCAATCTTTGTAGTGAAACTATGGTGTAGTTTGTATTAAAGGGTAGTTCATTGGTGACTAAACCTCTTGCAGGGAGGCTCCTATTTTGAAACGGGCGGATATAATTGTTATTTCTAAGTTACTCGATAAATGCAGGCAATCTACAAGAAAACTTTACAGAGATAAAAGAATAGAGGCAATCCTGTATCCCAGATGTGTGTGTATCGTCATTAGAACGGATCTGTGGGTGTTAGGTCTTTCAAAAGGCAAGAAATACCTCGACTATCACAAAGGAACATCCAAGATCGTCTGAGTTTGCTTGGAAGCATCAAAATTGGACAGTTAACGACTGGAAAAAACTTATATGGTCAGACAAGTCTCCATTCCATCTCTTTGCAACGACAAACAAACAAAATAATCGGGTTTTGGCAAAGAATAAGCAAGATGTTCCTTCGGTGTTTTCAGTTAAATTTCCGGCAAAGATTTATGTACGGGGCATGATGTCACATCGGGCACTTTCAGAACTGCATATAATCCCCAAGGGCAATCAATAAATAGTACATACGACATTAATCAAATTTTGGCCAAGACTTGTATGGGAGCAGTTCACCGTTGTTGAAATAATGGATCGGTTTTGGAGCGGCCAATGTTGGACCAGATGTCCGAATTCATCTTCATGCAAGACGGTGGACGGCACACACGGCCAATACAACGCAGAAGTGGTGTCAAGATCATTTAAATGCTCCAGACGTAAGATCGAATGGCCTGGGAACTCCCCTGACTTAAACCCTATTGAAAACCTTTGTGCAATAGCACAGTGGGTTTTCTTGGGTAAATATTTCCAGTAGGCTATAGCTACAACAATTTTCATTATTTTCCTCTGAATTTTTAGCTATTGGGGTCTTAACTAAAGACAATTCTTTTTGGCATGTCAGATTTGAGAAAGAGTTAGCATGTGAAATTATGACGTCATATTTATTTTCCAAAAATACTCAATTATTTTCCTTTCTTCTAATTCATGACTATATAGGATATTCATAATAGTATCTTGTTTCAATCTCCAATACTAGTAACTGGGCAACTCATTAGTTATTGGAGAATTGTATCCCAATCTTGTATGAAGCATAAAATTGTGATTCGGATATGGTGTATAGGAATATGATGTATATTATCTTAACTTCAAACATATATATATAAGGGTGTCTAATAAGTTCTGTTATACACTTTCGCGCCTTAGACAGTAGCTATTAATATACTTATGAAGTAATCTTCTAGATTTTCTTGTAGCATTTTTGGCGCTCTTCGAATTATACCAAGTATATATCATTCAAGTTGATGATTTCCTAGAAAATCATGTTAGAAGAAATTCGTTCAAAAATTGTCACTTTTCACGAATCTGGGTTTAGCAGCAGTGAAATTCTAAAAAGGCTAAAAAAATGATAAAGTCAATCCTATGTTGATCTATCGCACAATAAAACGATATATAGAGACTGGGAGCGTGTCTGACAGGAAACGAGTTGGTCGTCCAATATCCGCCCGCACACCAGCCCTGAAGAATAGTGTTAGATGTCGAATCCAGAGAAATCCCCGGCGTTCAATGCGAAAAATGTCTCGTGAATTCTGTGTCAATTACGAAACGATGCGGAAATTGGTCGTAGAGGACCTAGGAATGAAATCCCATAAGAGGAAAAACATACACCATCTTAACGACTCCATACGTCGTAAGCGACTCGAGAGATGCATACAACTAAAAGTCCGATTCGCTCCTGGGACTGAAGATAAGGTTTACTTCTCGGATGAGAAGCTGTTCACCGTTGAGGAAGCAAGCAATCGCCAAAACGACCGTATACTTGCTTCTCGAAGTCAGGATATCCTAGATAGCATCAAGTGCATTGATAGAGTCCAGAAGCCTCTTTCTCTGATGGTATGGGCGGGAGTGTTGGCAGACTCACGGACAAACGTGATTTTTGTCCCCTAAGGAATGAAATAAACTCCTAGACCTACAGAGAGCTGGTCTTGGAGCCTGAAATTGCGTATGCTGGTGAGAAGCTCTTTCAAAACCATCCTTGGACTTACCAACAAGACTCTGCGCTTGCACATGCTCCAAAAGTATCCCAGGGTTGATTCCGAGAGCAAAATATCGGTTTCATAAGTAAGGATGAATGGCCACCATCAAGCCCAGATTTAAACCCACTCGACTATTCTGTTTGGGCAAACTTGGAGAGCAGGGCCTGTGCGAAATCTCACAAGAGTTTGGACTCCCTCAAAGTTAGTTTGTTGAGTGAATGGCAGAAAATCCCACAAGGAGGAGCTGCGAAAAGCTGTCCATCAGTTTCGGAGCAGACTAACTTCCGTAATTCATAAAAAGGGAGGCTATATTGAATGATATTTGTAATGTGTAATTAGGAACATAAGTCCAAAGAAAATAGAAGGTTTCATGGCTTTGTAATGTATAAATTTGAAATAATTGGGGAATTGATATATAACAGAACTTATTAGACACCCTGTATTAAAACCTAAATTAATGTATATCAGATTATTTCACATAAATTTCAGTCCTACAAAGCTGTGAATTTTAACTTACACTTCCTGAAGTAAATGAAATATTTCTGTATGCTAAACAGGCAATCGAAATGCTAAAGTCGATGTCAATTTGGCTAGTAGAATAATTGGAGAAAAACTTGAAATCGACTCACAATTACCAACGTTCTCGAAAGATGTGAAGAACCGCCATTAGAGATGTACTCGGCTTGGATAACCAATGCACCACTATCTGACCGTGAATAATCTTGAACAAATAGTTCTTAAGCGTCAGGGCTATATTACAAGTACTGAAACTCCAGCGCAAAGTTAGCCAGTTGGTTTCTAATTCGTGGTTTACGTACAACTCTAATCCCTCTATTCCAATTTTCCCATCAGTATCAAACCCAATGGGAGTGCCATTTAACTACATTGACCACATAGTATATCTCTTCAGACGTAGTATCACACTCTAGACAATGTATTGAAGAACCCCTATTGAACCCGCTCAACCTTATGGTTAAACATGGTGTAGATGGGTCGGGAAGTCACAGTGTGTCTAATCTTAGATCTCAAGCGTCTCGTGATCGTTATATTTTCTCTTGTTTATGGTTCTCCTCTTGAATTCAAAAATAGCAAGGAAATTTTATCTTGTCTAACCACTACCCAAATTCTAGATTCTCCAACCAGCCAATAGCATTGCTATTTCAAAAAGATAACATTGACGTGTCACTGCTCTAAGAAGTTCCTGAATCTACAAATTGATGAATTCTTATCTTCGAAAATGCAAGTGGACTTGTGAATAATAGTTGAGTTAAACATTACATCAACATAGTAACACTTCGCTTGACATAACCATGGTAACCAAAAGTATAGAATGGGATTTTGGTGTCATTAGATAGTGTGTCATTCGTGTAATATCCTGAATAGTTCGAGAAATTGCGAGAAACTTTTGTTCACAACAAAATACGCTCGCATTGTTCTATTATATAACTTATAATTATGCTGTATCATCACAAAGTTTAAGTAGAGAAAATTAATGAAAATTTACATAAATTGGGTTTGAACTGTAAAAGTAACATTAGAACTATACCTGTATAATTTGATATGATTTGAAGGTTGAAATTATATTTATTAGGAATTTAAGAGGGTGAACAAAATTATGATGTAAATCGACTAAATAGAAATCAGCATCGATTTTAGTAGAGTATGTTTTCTCTGAAATGACTGATGTGTTGATGAGTGATCTATAGATAATGGAGTTAAGTAAGAAAAAAATATTTCCGATCTAAGTTTACTAATTCTAATTTATTGCATTAGTTTACTGGTTAGTATGCTATTCATTTACGTTTTCGACCCTAACTATTAATTACATTACTGTATTACAAGTCAATGTTAATCGTGATTGGTAGGATGATAAGGAGAAATGTGGAACTCAGATCATGACAATATGCTAGCACCAGGTGGTAGAAGAGTTGAAGCCACTTGGGAAGATATCTATGAGTAAACACAAACCGGGAAAATTTGTTACAACACCACTAATTATATAATTACATATGCTGGCTTTACGGTGAATATTTGTTTATCCATAACATATATTACCTAAAGTAATTATTTGATCATGTTAGTGAATATTGTTCAGACTAATTGTAGAAACTTCAATTTGATATTTCCTAGCAACACTGTGCTCATTATATACTATAATTGATTCCTAATTAGCCAATTAATTATCCTTTATTATTTGCACCAATTTCGAATGAAATAGTACATATCTGATAGCTTATTTGAATTCTACTTTTCTTTATTACCCTAGTATGAAGATTTTAATATTTTAGAGTTAATCTTGATGAGTTATTTAAATTGTAATATTTGTCTCACATGTTTCAAACAAAGAGGAATTTTGAATGATTTCTGGTTTACAGGCAGAAATTCTACCCTAATCTGTTGTAAGTCAGAATATGTTATGAAACGATATGGTTCTTAACTACTTATCAATTCCATTCAATACTTAGCCAAATGTGCTATTAGGCGTAGAGATGTATTTGGTTTACAACGTGCATTTTGAACACTTTCTGATAAATATTCAGGCTCAATCTTTTATTATCATTTAATATACATTAAAAGAAGTTCTTGAATAAAATCTTAGAGTAACTTAATGGTGGTCATTAATTTTTCTCAAGATTTCCTTCAAGTCCAGCTATAAATTATGATTATACGAGCATATTAAATGAAATTTCTGTTTGGATATATTGGAAGTCAAAAGTATACAAATACAATTAAGTACTTTATGTCGCAAATGCGCTAAAGGCCTAGCTAGCATTCCTTTTTGGCGATGCTGAAACTTGATCTGGAGTTACCAACAACGCTTTGCTATGCTTGCGTGGCTTTAACCGAATACGGCCAGGGAAATGTGTCATTTTATGACGTCAAAAGTTGCTGAAATCTCGAATTGTGTGCGGAAATTGGTTATCGAAGTAGTAAAATTATTGTGTTCCATTTCTTTGTGAACGTAACAATTCAGCTGTAATCAGTTGCGCCATTTTATTTCTTGAATGTACTATTCAAATCTACATTTTACACGATTTAGAGCTAACGCCACTACACGCCACTCGAGTTTCATACTTTTATATCTTATTCGGAAGGATATATCGTCTTTGAATTTCTCACTGTCTAATTCGTTTCACTTTCCAATTATTGCTACATTTCCATCTAATTTTTCTAATTCCCTTACCAATGAGTTGGTGTGATAATATTTACTTTTGAGAAGGTTCTTTTGTCGGAAACATCTTCATCAAAAATTTATTCTCTTGTTATTTTCGTTTTCTGATTAATATTGGATTTCTTACTTACATGTGCGGCGTATAGGCATCGAACATCGTCAACTCTCTTTCAATATCTCATTAATGGATTTGCAATATCACTTTTCACATTGATAGCAAGGTGTTTTCATTCTTTGAAATAAATCAAATTATTGAACTTATCTAAACTCCATAAATATTTAACTAATGCTCCTTATGTTACTCTTTGCTTTCTTTACTAGATGGACCCATGATTCCAAACATTATCAATCTAAAGGTCACTTAAAACAAGATAGCATGGATGCTTCAAATTGGGGAGATATTTACCAATCGAACCCTTGTGGTTGTCCACCTCATATGAAATCATTAAAGCCGTTGGAACGAAAGAGACTCAAACAAGGAAGATGTATTGCTCATTCTCTAGTGGGAACCCCCAATTATATTGCTCCTGAGGTAAGTTAAAACATTCTCTATTATCTACAAAGACTGACATAAAATATTCTGGATATATTTGAATAACAAAGTGGCTATACATGATTTTATATTGTATGAGCATTTTGTCGAATGGATTTATTGGAGATTGATGTCTCTTTGAACTATCAAAGCAAAGACTTGCCAAATTATGAATAATTTATCGCTAATTATCCATTATTTGGCGACTATGTATTATGTTTAACATCAATTCTTTGATTAATGATGCGAATTTGTCTAAGGATTTTTCACTAAGGGGTTGTCTAACGGGCGATGATCATTGGGAACGGTGAGATTTAGCATGTAATAATTGTATTTGAATTCAATGTATAATATGAGGATATGAGATTAACATATGTGCATTAATAGTTTGTGATAGTATTTGCATAATATTATGTGCAAGTAACTAAAATGAGATCCTTTTGGCTTTTTAACTCTGGACTGCTTACTTAGACCATTTCTTTCTTATATTAGATTTTATTATGTACTCAGGACTGCAAGCAGCCCTATCGACTAAAATCCGAAGCAAGAAGCTCATATCTTTCATATATGGTACATAAATTATGGTAACGATATTCTCGTCGTATTTACCCCTTCTGGTACATTCCCAATTTCTGTGTAAATTTATACATAATTGGTGGCGACATGGGAATCCCCTACTTGTTGGGAGCATGCCAGAGCATGTGAGAGTAGTGCGTCTAACTGAGTTACTTCACATATTGGAGTCATTTGGTAAATCAGAGAAATTCAATTACTCACTTGACATATTTTGCCATTAGTATGGATGTTTTCAATTTTCCTTCCAGCAATATTTTGGACTTGAGTATGATAAGGTCTTGTACTAATCCCGGGTTCTAATTTCAAACTCATAATTACTCACCTTCGATCAATTTGAGTCGAATTTTCATCTATGGTATATTAGATGCACTGTGACGTTAGACTTTTCACTATTGTTAGTGTTGAAAGAGTAATATCATTGCTTAATGAAACTTCGCTCGGTTGTACTCCAATAGTTTGTGTTAAATGCTCTATCATAATCCTTGTTGCTTCACATTCACTCTGATCAGTAAGAGTTTCCCGATATTCTTAAATTTTGTCACCAACTTGTTTCAAAGAGTATGAGTATTTTAAATTGCTAAATTGAGGAATTGACTGCTTCTGCATGTTAGGTTGAATGAGTCCCCATTGTGAGGTGACCCCACGTTCAGCGGTCTGCCCCTTTTGATTTCTTTCGTAATGCATTTGAAGTCACTTTTGTTTATCATTGAATTTTTAATCAATTACTTTTGATCTGAAGTCATCAATAATATCTACAAGGATTTCATTTTTTTGTTTCCATCTGTTCCCTTTCAGATATTCACACTTTTGTGCAGTCATGGTGAGTGCTTTGTTGAATTTCAAAACTTCTCTTTTAGTCAGGTGATTTGATCTACAAGTGATAACAAGTAGATATATTAATGAAGATTGGCATGATTGTAACTCGAAGCTCCATAACAATACTGGGTCGCACCTTCCGATCGTACATTTCGATCCCATCTTGAGTATGTAAATAGCCTGTCTGCTAATTCGCCGATTTATCGCCCAGGTGCTAACCTTTCGAATCCCATCTGATTAACTTTCGATTATCCGATTCGTACTTAACTTCAAATTTGACCTCAATATACATTAGACCTGCAATAAGCTTACCAAATATGTATATAAGTGCTGCTATTTACAGAGATTCTAAGTGTCAGAAATTTTGCTCTGGCATTCGATTAATACTTCTATGTAGATTTTAGTGAAAATATACCACATTTGGTCAATTGTGTCTAGGTATATCTAATATCCAAATTTGTGAGAATATTTATTCTCGAGTATTGCAATGTATATTTGCCATCAATCTGTTGATTTTTGTTACAATTGAGTGGTGTCATGAATTTTCTAAAATAATGGCTCAATTAATAAGGCAAATACTACGTAATAGCTATACGCGAAATAGTAACTCAATCAGTACTGAATTTCTTTTAAGATATGAAATTCTAATAAGATTGGTACATTTTCCAAACTTATAGGGACAGGGATACAGGGTGACAAATAAGTTCTGTCCCATTAAAATTTATTATAGCTAAACCATGAACTAAGATATTGACTTGAAATTATGCTATAACTTAGCTAACTAAATATTGATTGATAATATATTCAATTGTTCGATATAGCCTCCTATATTTTTGATTACAGCTCTTGGCCGGTTAGAGACGGACTCGACAGCGGCACATAACTTTTCCTGCGTGATCTTTTCCCATTCTTGGGAGAAAGACGTTCTTAGAGACTTGATACTCTTGTGGGAAGTAGAGCACGTCTTTATCTCCAATATCACCTGCAACAAGAAGTCTATCGAGTTGAGATCTGGGGTGGAGGGAGGCCATTCCTCCTTGGAGAGAAGTCTGGGATATTGTTTCGTAACAACTGTTGGTTGACTTTCGCTGTGTGGCCTGGTGCACCGTCTTGCTGGAATTAAAATCGACGACTATTTGAACATGTTCTTACCAAGGCCTTTCATTATTGGGTCTAAAACATGCTCCTGATACTTAACAGCGCTTGCTTTTTTACCTGGGGGGTGGAACCAGTGGGATACGGCCTTTGCGGACACCCCCGCCCAAACCATCACTAATTGAAGATGCTGAACTCTTTGGTCGCATCAATACTATTGTGGTATGGAAGATGGAGAAGAGGACAATACTCGATCGTTTGACGATTGCACTCCTGCTCGACTCTGGATATTTTCTCATCCGAGAACAAAATTTCATCAAGACCTAATCTTGCGAACCGGCGATTAAGGCCTTGCTCCTGGCTAGCCTCTTTTCTGTAATCTATGCCGAAATATAATGAACTTTCCTGTTTTTGTAAGGAAATAGGCGCATATCGCTCTTAACAATTGTTTGGACCGATTCTCTTGATATATTGAGTTGTAGCACCATTTTACGCATCAAACGTTTCGAATTTCGCTGAATCCGATTACAGATAACCTTCTCTTCTGGGTAGTGATCGCAGATGTTGAACGTTCACTTCTCTATCTGTCTGAGGTACTACCAGTGTTCCTATGTCTATTTATAGTTTGATATATCAATTTCCTGCGTGATTTGGGGAAATTGAGTATGTTCAATATTTCGCCCTGGCTTTCCGTTCTAAATATAAATTTACAATTGGCCACCAAATTCTTCTCCATTTTGCCTAGAATCTTTTAACTTGTTCAGGATGTATAAATTACCTTGAATACTATTAATTATATATATATTGTGACTTATCTTATATTATTCTGTTCATTCAGGTTCTTTAATACAGAATGACACTTCACCACCATATGGGACAGAACTTATTTGTCACCCTGCATGCTAAATTTGAGATTAATTTGGCCAAATCAAATTCTATTTACCAGTGATTATTTCAATATTATTCATCAGAAGCCACTAAACAATCCGAAAATTTCAAAGTTCATACATTGGACCGATTTGGCTCAACCATATAATGGTTAACTTGCTTTAGGGTACTCTGCGACTGGAAAAATAGAATAATGCTGCTCTTTAGTATCATTATCAGAAAATCTGGTTAATTGGGAACTCTGCTTAATCGGGACAAAGGGGGTGGAACCGATGTGTCTCGATTAAGCGGAGTTGACTGTATCATGTAATTTAATGAATTTATTATATTTGAGCTTTTAGATTTATTTATTTATAGAGAATATTTTTTGGTGCTAGAAGCATTATCACAGGCCCTGTCTTTGTACAAGGTAAATTGACTTGTATAATCATTATTCTTCATTTATTAAATACAGGATGACACATAAATACTGTTAGAAATATAAAAGGACTGAAAACAAAAACAATTGGAGTAATCGTTCTAATATTCTAAATTATGTTTAGATATAGTATAGGGTTGGAAATTAAGAAAGTATTACTCAAATATATCGCCTTTACCTTAATGCAGCTCTTCAGACGGACGATGAAAGAGTCTACACTGGCACACACATGCTCATCGAGAATATTTGACCACTCTCTTAATAATGTACTCTTAAGAACCTCAACTGAACGATGGGGTGTAGCGTTAACCCTCTCCTCCAATATAGACCATATAGAGAAGTCGAGGGGGTTAAGGTCTGGCGAACAAGGTGGCCACTCTTCGGAAGAAATGACACCCGGAAAAATTGGTCTTGCACCACTTTTGAGTGGCTTTAGCCTTGTGAGCTGGGCAGAATCTTGCTGGAATACCCATAAGTCGTTTCCAAAATGTGATTGTGCCCAAGGCTTCGAAGCATTCTCAAGAATTGATTGCCGATAAACCGATTGGTTGATTTTCACACCTTGGGGGATAAATATCAAAGGTGTCCGATCAGGTGCAGTAACTCCGGCCCATATCATCACTGAAGCTGGTTTCTGCGTTCTAGAGATCCGGAGAGTAGATTCAGGTAAAGTACTCTTATCGGTGGCTAAAATCCTATGATTTTGCTTGTTTAGGACCTGCTGAACAGTAAATAATTTCTCATCAGAGAAAACGATCTGCTTGTGTCGACCATTGGTGAAACGTGAAAGCATGGCCTTGCATCTTTCCAACCTCATACTTTTATTTTTGGCTGTGAGGAGTTGTCTTTGTTTCATTTTGTACGCTTTCATGCCCAAATCATTACAAACAAGCCTCCGCATTGATTCCCTGTTTGTATTTGTTTCAATGGCCATTTTTCGGATACTTCGGGCGGAATTTCATTTAATCCGTTGTAACACCCTCTTGGTCAAAGAAATTGTCCGTGCAGTAAGTGGACGGCCAGGTCGTGGTCGGTCTAACACGTCCCCTGTATCAGCAAACCGTGATAAAGTTCGCGAAATAAGCATCCTATTGTACCTGAGCAAAGAGGCAATTTCACTTTTGCATTTTCCGGCCTTGAATAACTCAATAATAGCTGAACGACGAGTTCCATTACAAAATGTTGAAATTATAAAATTCTAAGTGAGATATGGCTGGTGTGATTTATTGAAATAAAATAGATATGTAGTACAATATATTGGATAAGTTTCAACGCTATTGAATTATATTCATCCAAAATATGGTAGTTCTAAAAGTTGTAACAGTATTTATGTGTCACCCTGTATATTCATTAATAATATCTAAGAGTGGCTTACATTTATATCCCAATTTCCTTAATAGGAATGATCGCTAGATTCCATCGATGGATCTACAATGCGGGAAAATCATTTAACAAACATTTTTAAGACTTTCTTGGTTATTACAGATTCTCTAAGAAAGATTATTGGAATATGACTAAGAATTGTTTTAAATACCAACCTAGAATTATTCTTAGAATTGACTCTAATTCTACAATTTAACTAAGAATTTGACTTAGAATTTTCATAAATACGAACTTTGAATTATTCTGAAATTGTTTATTAATGCAAGTTTCAGCAACTTCTCGAAATAATTAATAGAACTTGAATTTAGAATTTTTGAATAAGGCCCTTATTGCTCTAGATTAAACCCCCATTACCCTTTGTTCAGCTTTAGATGCTGCAATAAGCGTAATCGATGTTTAAACTAGAGTAGGTTTTCTCCAACCATAATAGGATATGGCCACACTTTTTAAAGAATTTATATCATGACCACACCCAAGTTCGACATATTTAGTCAAGTTAGGCAATGTTTGGTAAAATTTGATCATGTTTGGCCAATCTTCGTCAAGTTGGTTAAGTTTGGTTTAGTTAGTCATGGAGCTTCTACTTGTCCAAATCAAAATAACAAATCTCTGTGATCACAATTTGTCTCGTTTGGTCATATGACCACAGGTTGGGAGACCATGATCTAGATTCTAAACTAATACAAACTATACCCACGCATTTTATTGGTTAGGCCAGATTATACCCGGAGATATTCTAAAACAGGTGTATCATCTGGACCTTTACACCGAGACCCTTTCTAATTCACAACAGTTTACTTTGCACATTTAGCAATTTCCTTGCATCCAATTGTTAATTCAGTTCTTGATAAGTGATTACCGTATTTCGCTGAATAAGCATCGTGAGCCAGAAAACACTATAGGATTTGTTAATAAATTTTTTTAACATAATCTAGAATAATTATTTAATGAAAATTACTTCTCATTGACTAGGCGACAAACTATGATAATATGTTTCGCAAAATCATGGTCTTTTCAAAAATTGAAAACACCTATACGGAAAAATGGCCATAAAAAATCTAAAATACCAATCTAAAGTAAATCTGAGAGAAAATAAGGAGCGCATGTTGAGCGCGATCCATATCGTCCGGAGCGCTTATTCTCTGACTATAGATAATAACAACAATTGCATAAAAATTTAGTGCAACTACTATACTTGGGGAACCATTATAGACTTGACAATTTTGACCTACTTTTTTAATCACTATAATTATGAGTGTGGATTTTGGGAGACATTTAGATAAACATTACCTCCCAAAATTGAAATTTACCTCCATAAGTTGGTAATTCTAGGTGAATCTTTCTGATACAATTTCTTATATATGCTAAATCTGTTTAAAGACGCTTATTTATTGTTAGGGTAATAAAACTCTTACTTTCTGACTTCAGATTTAACCGGTTATTGCATATTGTCTTTAATATATGAACGAAATCAAAGGTGAGAAATAGGATTCGATTTGAATTAGAAGCCTGAGGAACTTGAGTTTCCAGCTTACCACTTTTAAAGAAGAGCTTGAACAATTTTACATTGAGACAATAGTTGTCGATAGAGATAATATCTATAAATAGGCCATAACACTCAATATCTTGAACACAGGATCCACTATCGTAAATATTCTTTCTGTTGAAAGAGATGCGCAGGTTAACAGACGAACAATGCAAGACCATTATTTCTGTAGACTAGATACCATAATTGCAGATACAGTTTTGATTGGATCTTCTGGTATCAAACTAGCCCTGTATATCTCACTACCGATGTATGAAATATCCGATTTCATATGAATTCATCCATTTCGACAATAACATGCTTTTCAGCATCACAGAAAGAACGAGTCTCTTGTTTGAGGAAGGTAAAACAGTCACTTTAAAGGCCGGATAAGGAATATAACTTGATTAGAGTATTTACATGGGGAAGAGTTAGACAAGGCATTTGCTCAAATGTGTTTTGAGGGCCTTTATTTGTTTTAATACATTATATCTACGCCTGTTTTGAGGAACAGGGCTGTTTTCTAACTGGCATTGTATGAATTCCAGTCTTGAAACTTCGGGATAACAGGTAATTCGAAATCTGATTCATTAGTCTGTAAAGTGTTTGTTGCCTGTTTACTATTGTCTCTTGCCAAAGAAATATGTGTAGCATTCGTATCAGAATTATATGATTCATTGGGATGTGCTGATTTGGATGCTCCATCAAGTATATTTTCTATTTGTCGAATATCGCTATTGATGTTAGAGAGAGAAGAAAAGGTTCCCCACTAGAATAAGCTCTAACAGATATATGGGAATGTACTATCAAGTACATGTTTACAAGAGTATCACTATTTGCGAGACTTGTGCGCATAAAAACAATACTATTTGGCACAGGATGCCATAATGGCCATGTTCTAGACAAGGAGAGCAAAGGTAATTGGTCTGAAATATCAGAAAACTGCATTTTGAACTTATCTATCTCTTCTGCTTCTGATTTCAAGCCTCAAAATTTGGTTGAATAGTTCATCTTCTCTTAATTCTAGGGGCGCCTGCGATTAGTATTAGATTAGTAGTATAATGGACAATCTGGTGGAAATACAGGTGCAACGCCATCTTTCAGCTTGAGATGACTCGAGGGATTTCACGAAAGGTTCCATCTCCATTTGGAACTTTGTGACTGTATTCTCTCCGTGATAATGTTTATCACAAATATAGACAGACTTCAATTACCTGAATCATCCCTCCGAAGAGCCCTAATCCAAGATTGTCTGAGTTCAGGTCGTTTATTAGGTAATTTGAATATAGGTACAGTTTCGTTTGTCGATTTGTAGTTGCATTTGCACTCAGGAGTGGAGCAGCGATTAGGTATTATTGATAGTACTCAACAATGGTAAAATGCTAAATAAGCAGAAAAAAGTACTAAGTTAATTAAATACGGATAAAACAAGCATAAACACAAGGATAAAGATCAAGAGTGACAGAATACGAACAGTAACTGAGTATATGAATATCTATAGTACGACTGAATAATTATTTCTATCTTGTTTATATATTCAAATGAATTTTCAATTGTTTTGGTTAGATAGAACTAAATGTTCAACTTTGTGGCTCATTAATAAATCCAGTCTGTAATAGCATCCATGGCCCCATTTTCCCTTAATAATATGTAGTCATAAGTTTGGTAGACAAGGTTTGACCATATTTGACAATAAATTGAAGAAATCACCAATTTCACAGTACATCGTGGACCCCATCCGTGGTCCATATTTCAATTGTTAATGTGAGGCCTTATGTATAGTAGGCTATGGTATGACTATTCACTAGATAAAATGTGATTAAAAATTTTGTAATTCAGCATTCTTATATCACAAGTTTATCATTATACGTTTAGTAGATTTAGTATCAACGATATATACAAATAATATAAGTATTCAGGAGGGTACAAAGTTTATTTGAAATTATTGTGTTTGCATTTTATATTTTACAGTGTTCTATGATTATTTTAGGTCTTGAAAAAAGAAGGATATACCCAATTATGTGATTGGTGGTCAGTTGGAGTTATTATGTATGAGATGCTTATTGGACAACCACCATTCTTCGCAAATTCTGCTGCCGAAACCCAGTTTAAGATACTTAATTGGCAGAAATATCTTAGATTTCCCCATCAAATCAAGATTTCAAGGGCCAGCAAAGATTTAATCATTTCTCTTTGCCGAGATCCATTAACCAGGTGACTCCTTCAGTTGACTAATTCTTTCTAAACTATTTTGTCAGTATTTGGCCTAACTAGGTACTTTATATGCTGTGGAAAAAGCAATTAAAAATACATTGGTCAAGGGACGTCTCATAACGAACTCAAAATTGGATCAATTTCCATATAACCATGGATGACATCGATTTCGTGTAGATTGACACCAGTGCTGCAAATTAGTCTTACAATGTGACCCGTGACCCATGACCCACATGACCCATCGATTATCTCCTGACCCATCTTGACCCATTAACTTTTGAAACACAACACAGTTTACCACTAAGAGATTCATCTTCTTTGGATTCGATTAGAATAACTAGAAGTGTTTTGAAAATTAATTGTCATTCAATTTTCAGCATTAGTAAATTCTTGACAATAATAGTCCCACGACAAAATATGATTGTTGGTAATACTAGTACCTTCCAGACATTAATGTGTAGCAAATCATCTATAACTTCGTTGTATTTTTCTAAATGCACTAAATGCATATAAGTACTGGTGGATCATGACCCATCAAGCATGACCCAAGCAAGACCCATCGACCCATCTGACCCATTGACCCATTTGCAGCTCTTGTGTACACAACTCTCCCCCAAGTAATCGTATATCATGATTACTGATCATCAACCTAACACATTAGAAAATATTTGTACTGTAAAGGACATTTCTACCCCTATGTAATAGGAACAAATCAACAAATCAAATTTCAGTATTTCATTTTAATTTAGTTCTTGGCTGCTAATTATTTGGCTTAGTGTACTATTATTAACTAACCACTTGAACGACGGTGGACAGTAGGGGTCAATTGGAAGAGCTGCTAATCCATAGGTGCTTTGTTGAAAAATTGAGGTTATAGACATAGCAACCCCCCACCCTTCACCAGTACACGATAGCTTTCCAAAACTCTTGCCTTGGGCCCCTACACTTCTCAAAAGGTGCCTTTTGAACTCCCTTTAAATTTCAAATTTTGTATTGATTAACACAATTTTGGTAATTTTGGACTCGATTTCGATTCTAAAGACAATTCCATCTCCAGAAGTTTGAGAACAAATATAGTACAAGATGTCTATAAACCTTTTTCGTGAATAGTATCTATTTTCCACATAAACTTAGACTCTTGTATCAGTAGTATATATATTAATTCTAGTAATTGCAATTAATATTGAGCCATAAACAAAATGGTGTAATTAAATCATTGAAATGTGTGAAACTATACTCAGTTAACTGAGTAGTGTCGCACAAGTAGTGATTGGATGTGCTCAGTCGGAAATGGAGAGGAATTTGTTGTTACATTCTGTACTACTAAGAAAACAATATTTCCAGATATATCCAATTAACCACTTGAACGATGGTGAATTTCGATTAACACGTTTCAAAAATTGGATTAAATAGTGGAGGTTTGGTGGATTTGAACCATAGTTGTAGCTCGGGGTTGCTGGCAACCCCAACGGAAATCCCTGGATTCCTGGGGATTCTAGCACCCTCTGCATGATGCTGTTGCTATTAATCCCAAGCCAATTCTTAGCAATCCCATGAGGAATGCTAGTTACTCCTCTTATTTGAACACATTCTAAACGTATCCCTTCAGTGGTTTATTGTGTCCGATAAGAAAATTAAGTAGCACTAAGACCCAAAATTTATTACGTGTTTTGATCATTGTATCCATAAATGTGAAATTCTATCAAGGGTCCAATACTTCTTGGTCATCACCCCTTTGTCTCTGAACTTTGAGATTGTTTGAACACTTTTTGTAATGGTGTGTTCGTATGTATGATATTATTGGGGTACCATGTACAGTGACTGTGTCAGAATTACTTCCCAAGTGACAAACTGATGATCTCCCTGCTACGATTCTAGCAAATACGGTTAATTAGCAATTGATTTGTGTGCAGGCCAAACTCGATTGCATTTGACTTACGCAGAACGCATTTTCCACATTTTCGGATTCTTATGTATGTTTATATTTATTCACTAACCAAACAAAAGTATTTTACACCACTAAGTATACACTTCCTGGTCAAAAGTATTGGGACACCATACCAATGACACATGTGACATATTGAACTTTGTGAGAATACATGTATTGAATATTCTGTGGATATATCAGAAAAGGTGATTGTAATCATAAAATTAATGATAGAATTAAGTTCACAAAAGTTTGAAACTATCTTCAGCCTATACAACTAAAGTACGATGCATATTTGTGCCATGTGTCAATTGTGGCGAGTGTTCCAATATTTCTGGCCAGGGAGTGTATTATTGATTTCCTACCTATGCAGCTAATATTTGAACATGCATACGATAATATTCATCAATGAACTTTTGAATATGTTAGTCAACTTTATCCTGATTAAATATTTTTTCCAATTAGATATTTTCTAGGCATACTTTACTCATTATATTGATAATGAGCTAAGTAATCATTCAATTGCTATTTGACCATTCAAATGAGATCAAATCTGATATAATATTTGATATCATCTCTGTATCACCCCAGTATTAATTTTTATTATTTGGTGAAACTTCGCTTGTTCGCGCTCTGCAGCTTGCGAACACTGTGTTCGCATTTAACTCACCACTTCGAGCCTTTAATTTTTTAATATGTAATATTATTTATATATGACTTGAAATAGCGAGATTCAGAATCACAGTGGTCGATTACCCCAATATAACTGTTCAAACCAAGTTCTAGCAAAGTTTCAATTATCTTCATAAAATCAATATTATATTTATATATGATAAACTTGAAAATGTGAAGTTCAGATTTTGCGTACTTTGATACCCTATTGTAGCCGTTGAGAGCAAGTCTTACCATTATTTTGAGATTACATATATATTTACTTTATATATTCATTAAACCAAATTCACATATGGTTAATTTAAACGTGTGAGATTCGGATTCAGCAGAATCGATATATTTATTCATGTTTTCTTGAATTCTGTTTACTTTCTCTATATACATGATAAATACAAAATATTGGGACATTGAGACCCTTTGAATCTTATTACATCCATAATATAATACTAATCATTTTTGGAAGATCTTTGCATCGGGATTTAATTATTGCCAAAATCTTCCAGAATGGCAATTACACGATCAAAGTTTCGTATCATTGACTTATAAATAATGCGTATAGTTGGATACGAGGATTATATGTGTTCGACCATGACATAGAAATGTGATATCTCGCATGTTGATCTTATCATTTATAGAGCATAAGCTGTTTTTTAACCTTTTTGGTTTCTCCTTTTCTCGGATAGCGCTAGGTCTCTGATAGTTTATAAACAAGAATCAATCACCGAAAGCAAATGTTCAATATGTATTTTTTGCCCTTGTGCACCTTGTTTAACATTAATGCTCGTTTTGTCCCCAATGGTAAGACTTTGAAGATCGGCACTGAATTTGTTGTTTGTTGCAATTACTTTACATAGGTGCGTCGATTCGAAATCTTTATTTGGGGGTGGGCAAGTTATGTTTATGTCTATTATCTTAGGGTTCCTGCGGCTGTCTGGACCCACCAAGGTTTACTGTTCTGAAACTGGATTTTGGTGAAATTTACTTAGAAGTTACCGCAATTTCGCTTGGTAGACCCAAGGTCTCATTTAGTTTCCTATAACTTCGCATCCATGCTGTCTACTCCTGGATTTATGTAAGCGTAAAGATTTCGCCTACCCTAATAATCGAAATTTTGGGCGGTCAAGTCGGAAAATTACGCCCAATTTGCATTATTGTGAATCTAATTCAAGCCACATAGACGTAGCATCTGGTCCTCCTGTCCCTCTCATTGCAGCCCAAATTTGACCAGACCATATGTTCATCCGCTCAATGTTCCTGAAACAAGTTTAAGTCCACGGGAGGTAAGAGGGGCTTAGTCCAACACTTAGAATAAGTTTCCCCTGAGATGACTACTCTATTTTCCCTAATTAGCGTCGGAAATTGAATATTCCTCGGGGACTAGAAATGCCGAACTGATACTGTTTTTGGCAAATCTTGGTGGGGCATTTGCATCGAACATGCCCGAAAATCGGAACTTTCCTCACCAACGGGCCAGTTGGCACTTTCTACCTTTGATAATTTGACATTTTACGGCATAATACCCACGGATAAAATATGGGCACCTTCCCGCATCTTTAGGGAAAAACTATATAGACCTTTCTGAAATATACTCAGAATTTCTAATGTTTCACTAGTCTGATATCTCTAATACCCTGCAACATCTATACAACTAAAACTGTATTAATCTGTATGTATGTGTATGTATATATGTTTATGTGTTCGGAATTGTTTGAGATTCTGGAAGACCCCCAGACCTGATTTTTGGTACACGGGGGTATTTTGGGCCTGTATCGGAGAAGTTCCAGTCTTTGAAGAAATTCACAATTATGACGAAATTATTACGTAACTGTTATAACCTTGAAATTTACATCACAGATACCCCTCAACATTATGAATGTCCTGACTTCATGATTTTGACCTAATGCAATCTCAGTATGGGACGATTACGTCACCATAACTCATCAAAAATATCAAAATTTGATGAATTTTGAATTTTTGAGAATTTCATAATACTCGAGGCATAAAGTTCCAAGATTACTAACCTAAAACGACTTCGCAGCTCCAGTATAATCACAGAAGTCTATTAAATGAACTTTCAATTGACCATGAATAATTTTATATCAAAATTTCCACAAAAAATTGCCTTGAGACACGTAGTGGCCAAAATCATCAAAATGTACGTGTTCAATACTTAAGCTAACCTGAGCACCTAAGCTGTCTAGCATGCGGACCCGCTAGCACCTTTGACCTCGGATATGACTTACTGCCAAGGAAATTATGATTGGTATATGCTACCCGAAATATTTCTGATCCGAAAATTTGTTCTGTACAATTTTTGAAATATAGACTGATCCATTTATAAGAATAGTAATAACCTGGTCCAATTCTATCTTCAATACTACAATGTTATCATGAGCGAGATATACTTTCATTGATTTACAAAAAATTTGTCACCCGGGAAAATTGTTCTCAGAGGACCATAATTCTTGTGGTCTGCTTTAGAATTTTGGAGCCCCTATAGTTTTATCTTTATCTACTTAGTAAATACGAGCAAGCTTCGCTTTGTTGGGCTGTTCCGATCGCGAACCTTCGTGTCCACGGGTGGCACTCTTCTGGTGTTCTTGTATTCTTATTGATATATGAGTCCGTTCAAACGTTGCGTGACACAAATTACATTAATATTGACACCCTTCCCTGTGTCACTCATTTGGACCGTTTTATAATAAAAAGGGTTGTCACATTTTGCATACCACCCCCCTTTGTAGCGTTACGTAAGGTCAGAACAACTTTATTATACATAGTATAGATATAGAATATACCCAGCACATATAAAGCATTAAACGACCCAAAGGCACAGTTTCTATAGACCACAATAATTGATCATTCACTCTAGTGTATATAGTTCGTAGACTTTTGCGAGAGTGGTAATTATTTACCTTTGTTTCACATTTGTCCTTAGCTATTTTTCGCCATTTTGAACGCTTTATCTCGGCAGGATTTTATAATCCAAAAGTTATTCGGTTATATGGCCACTTATAAGACCCTCATTTGATCAGTTGATTCTTAAATTCCTGATGTCAATATAATATTAGTATTACCATTTATGGGAAGGTGTTATAACCGTATAAGTCACGTTCCATAATTATTTTCGGTTTATATCAATTTCGCCGTTGGACACCTTAAATATGACTTACTATACGACAATAATAAACTTTACGAGTTTTCTTCCGTGTAATATAGAAGTCCCTTTTCCAACATTGGACCAAGATTTCATGGAATTTACACACCCGGACCATTATGAATTGGATATTCCCCTGCCCATTATATCATGAATTTAGGCGATTGGCCAATTATCTGAGAATTTTGTTGGACTTTGGGCTCTATTAGGATTATAGCTCAGGGCAATTCTCTGGTTATTTTGCTTTCGTGAGATGTTCTCCGGATGCCAGATTATCGCCTAATTATTGGGATTTCTTGAGCTAAGTCTGGTTGTGGAAGGAACTTTTCCCAATTTATTTCATTATCAAGCTTTCTGTTGCTAGCAGGCATTAACTCCCCAAAAGCTCACCTTTATCATTTTGATGCTTACTATCTATTATATAGTATGTCGATTGTTTTTTTCTCCGGAATTGATTGAGGAACTGGAAAGAACTATAAACTTGGTATTTGGCATGTGTGTGGAATGTGATAAATTTAGGAACAGGTTTTGGGATCTCAGCGATATCTCGAAAATACCCTAAGATAGGTGTCAAAATGTATAGACCTATAGGATTCGAGAGTTTACCAATTGTGGTAATCATATGATATAGACTCTAACCCAGTCCAATTTCGATGAAATGGTTCAAATTCCAATTTGTTAAACCTGTAACTATGATTTATTTAATCTGAAATTACACAATTAGTAGCTAAAGTAACCACCACTATATAGTTTCCAATATGTACATACTTAATAAATAATATTTTGTAATTTATTTAATATGCCAATGGTATAAATATGTAACTATGTGTATTATTGTTAATTTATTGACCAATTTACCATTAAGTATATATAGATCAAAAACAAGATCATTTAATTAATTATTCCGCGGATATTCAATGAAATGTACTGGAATACACATGTAAGCTTGTTAATTATATTTCAATGAGTATTGTTGTCATATTATTACATTAGAGAAAGATTTAAATTATTGATAATTTATTTATATTTAAAGAACGTTTTGACCGGTTGGACCCAGTACACCCGATTTAAGTCTTTAGCTGTAGTGGCCATGAATTATAGAGAAAATTGTTCCCCTGTCCAAACCTGCAACTGAATATCAGTAATCATTATTCAGTTCTTCAAATTGATTATTATCAGTGGTATTCGGTTGAATCAAGGGCTACTAGAATGCATGTACGCGACAAAGCCATACCACGGTGAGTAATGCATACACTAAACATTGATTTAACATAATTTCTGTATTACTTACTGGCATTACTACAGTTAGTACGAACTCCGGATAAAATGAACAAATTATTACCGCTTGTTGGAGTTCGTATTAATTAGGCTACTCGGTGTATGTAGACATACCGAAATTATGTGAAGAATGTACTTTAAGAGTTAGAGAATGTGGTTAAAAAGTTTCCACATTGGCCACAGTTTTAAGGAACAGATATTTGACACTCCCTTCCCTATATCCCCATAGTCACTAAATCTTTGCTTTTATTCTACGAAAATGAAATACACTAATTGTGAATTTATCAGTTTTCGTGTGGTTATCAACATCGAGACATCAACCAAAAAATATTAACTCATACTTTTAAGGACATAAGAATGTATGCTAACATTGTTGCATCAAATTTAACACAGTTGTTATCTAAGTGCTTGGCGGGCGCATAAAGTGCCAGTTCAGCAGCCATAAAGCACATAAAGTGCCGAACGCTAGATTGAAATTAGTATAGGATTAATAGATTAGGGCAAAAGTGCCATCCCAACAGTACCCGTGCAGTAAGTGTCGAGCCAGAATTTACTGGGTTAACCCTTTGTGGCGCATAATTATCAGAGTTCGTAGAATATCTCATCAAAATGAGTATGATTTTTGTATATAGGTATTAAAGAAATGATTTATTTGCATAAAAACAACTTGATATTTTGAAAATCACATCCTATAATTTTACCCTTAGATGTCACTGACTCCCTCATACGTAAACTAGACCCTAATCAGAAACAAATGTTTTGTTCTGCATTGACAATCAACTTCCTTCTGTATATACTAGTCCAATGCCTTTGGCTGAATTCAGTAGCGCCTTGCAATAAGTGACTGGGGCCCACAAAATATTCTCCAACCTCCGACATAATTACTCCAAGAGACCTTGAAGAGGTCAACTTTCTTGGCTAATTGCTAATCAAACGTTATTTCTTGCGATTGGTTTGGAGCCTGGACTTTATTGATTGGCTACAGCGCCCACATACTCACATCCAGAACTTTTTGCCTACCAGATTGTATTTGTGCACCACAGATTTCAAGGCCACACAAAGCCACTGACTGAAATGATTAGTTCTGATCATACTACTGCAATCAAATAACTAATTTCCTAAATAAATAGATTCCTACTTATAATCTATACATGGTAAAATTTTGAATGTTTATAAAGAAAAGTTGATTATTCCAGGGCCATGTTTCACAGTGTTTTTGGTACTTTCAATGATACAAATGTAATACAATATTTAGACAATTGTTGTAGTATCGTACATCTTGTATAAAGATAAACGAACTATGTATACAATCATACATAATTGTTCTGCCCATTCACTACATAATTTATGTTATTTAATTGTTAAAGAAATTTGTATTAGATAAACCAATTGTAAAATTGTTCAATTTTGAAGATGTAGTAACAATATTTACATCTCTTTGTAAAGTATTGTCCACACCTATACTAAACCATGAAATTTCAGAAAGTTTGCATTACTTGAAAGCTATGCAAGGGGGAAGTAATTGATGAGCAAAGTGTTTTTATTATTGAAACCGCAGAAAAGTATAGTAATGTAAAGTATGGGCCTACATATAAGGCTCAATCCCCATTTGGGAGATATTTACAACTCTATGTACAGACAGCTACAAATATATTACAATAGATACAGACTATTCTTTACTAATACTCTTTTCTTTTCTTCTATACTAGAGTATGTATTTATATATTATATGCCAATACTTGCATTATGGAGTAATTTGATGTTTTATATTTATGTAAGTGATCCATTAAAACTTAGAAATCAGTCAGAGAATTGGAATACAATTGTAAACCTGCTATTTTGAAATCAGCTAATAATTTAAAACCAGGAAATTTTATCAGAAGATTTATCCAAATATAATAGGGAGAGTGTCAGCTTGGGTTAATCGTAACAATAAAATTATTCCCTATGCGAAAACCAAAGCGAGCTATCCTTGACACTCATGAATGTCAAGAAGTTTAGAATATGGAAGATAAGTAGAAGTAGTTATGTATATCGTTCGGACTTATCTAAGTAAACTATCCCTCTGAAGGTAAATGATTAGGACCCTATTGTTGAGAGCAAACGTAGAAAACGGAAAACATTAACTAATTTAACAATAGTCTCTAAAATTACTTAACAGAAACAACAGTTAAGTAATGATACACTCTAGAAATGGTTTATATTGCATTCCATACGCATAGACTATACATTTTGTATTACAATATAGGAGTCTTTCCGCCCAAGAGAAATTTTCTTTGCCTAGATATATATTTTCCCAAATTTATGCGCTTGTAGGCCCGACGCATACGCCTGGATAGTACCCTGTTTGTAATACTGATGCAAGTGATAATACCAAAAGGAAAGATGATGATGATGATCTACTATTTGTTTGTACAAAAATCTTACAAAATTCCCGTTTTCATTCTTTAAATTATTTATCACAGATGTACATAGCCGGAAGGTTTGAATTAACATATCACCAAAACCTTACATACGGTGATACTAGCCTACAGTGTTCCCTCTAAGAATCGGCCGATGGAGGTCTGGCCGGCTGCGCCGCCCAGACCCTCGGTCGTATGTTACCAGATTCCAATATCTGTCGACCCATAAAAATGATTGATATACATTTGATTGATTTGAAGCAGCCAATTCAAGTACAGCAGTCTCCAGTGCAGCATCGATGAGAGGGAGAATGGTCATATTCTCTTTCTGTATCTTTTCTTTTCTTTGGCGAAGATTCTTTTCGACACCCCTAGCCAGTATCTCAGGCATGGCTATCTGTGTGCCATGGTCCGTTGTTGAGTGTTCATTGCAACGAGAACGTTTGACGCCTTCCTTGGGGGTACGGGGCATTCACGCCACTGTGACCACAAGTTCCTCCCAGTTACAACTCCGGGACGCTTGGAACAAACTGAACACCTATACTTGTAATGCTTGGTGGTACCGGCGATCTTCTGGGTCTCCAACCAACTGAAGAGCCTGAATTTTTGTGATCTTGAATTGAGGGCATGAGAGGAAGTTCAACTAAAATTTAGTAAAATCTATGTATAATGGAAAGGAGGCATGTTTCCAAGTATCTAGTGTAGATATATTATAATAAGTATACTGTTATTAACATAATAAAATATCTAGAAAGTACCGGTTTAATAAATGATATAGCCTGATAACTGAGTTGCGGAAATTATGCCCCAGCCTGTAATGTAAAATGATGATGCTTTAATTCGTCTCACAATTGCAGTCAGAAAAAGGAAACCATTTCAGTACTGGGCTACCAATACATAGTCGGCACAGTAAAATGAATATATTCATAATCTGAAAGAACATCTTTATTATATGCATATGAAATGAATTCGTGCTCATGATATTTAAATTTGTCAAGTAAAATTATTATTGAGAGTTACAAACTTACAATATTCATGAATTCATGAATGGTCAAAATTTCCAGAAGTAATGAAATCGGCCTGTTTGCCAGAAAACACGACTCTGTCGGCCAACGGTTATGGTGACGGCTGATTCTGTCGGCCGAACGGCCAACCGACGCCTTAGAGGGAACACTGCTAGCCTATACCTCATTTTTAATGTGTCCCTACCATCCAAACTTGAGAATACCATAGGTAATTAAAATTGCCTGTTTAGTGCACTATTATAAGCATTAAATGCCTTTCAGGAAACCCCGTATTCATATTAGAAGTCACATCACAATATTCATGATAACACATTTAATAATTTGTACAAAGTATCCATTACACCTTAAGCGTAGATTTTCATCCTGTGTTGAATAGAGTTTTATTTTATGTTATCAACTATGCTAATTGCGCAAATCGAGACCGTTTTCCTCCATCTCTTCATAATTTATTTTACTCGAATTATTATATAATTGCTAAAATATGATAATTTCTAAAGAATACTTACTCTTGTTTTAAATTTTCAATCAATAATATGTTCATATTTCCTTTCAAACTGATAAGTGGTATATTCAGTCGAAGGCGAAAATTTAACAATCAGACTTAACAACATATCATAAAAGTCTATTTTTGGCCCCCGAAATGATCAGTTATGCCTACACAGAGCTCTCTCTTGTTTAAATAGGTTATAAATACACAATAATTTGAAAATCCATCTAATTTGTTGAGAACTCCCTCCTTTATAAGGAAAAGAATTTCTGAAAGTTAGCAATTTCGTCTTCTCACAGTCATACTGTATAGAGTATCGTTTATCCCTTTGCAAACGAGTTATCCTTAAAGCTTATTCATAGTTATAGGACAATGGATATAGAATAATCAATTTATCAATATATTGTGTTGACTATATATTTACAAAATTTAGTAACCATAATTGCATTAGTGTATAGAATGCTATGGTCGTAATTATCATTTTTCTGTAAAATTAGGTGGCGTCCCCGTATTTTGATGGGTTTGCCTTAAGATATAGAAAGTGAAAATTAGTCGTTAAATGATAAATGAATATAAAGACTAGTGATCATGCAAAATATTATAATTTAATTATAGAATTTGGGAGAATTGTGCATTACAGCCAGGATACATTATTTCCTTTGAATACGCGTAGGGCTTGAATAATACCCAAGTTGCTAAAAATAGCTCCAAAACCTGTGAATACAATTTTGTCACTACTCTATAGAGTCTAGAAGAATATTTTGAAATTTACTCCACATTTGACAATGCTACAATTTGTTTACAAAAACCTTTAATATTCTCTAAAATTGCCAAAACATCTGTACAAATTCGATTTTTCGAGTAACTAGTGTTGAATATTGCCATTGACCTTATTTGGTTCCCATGTCAGGGTCACGATAATACCTCCTGCCCACCTGCCCAATACTTTTAGTACTATTGGGAGTTGAATTTGAGTGGGCATCCAAAATGGCCTAATTGCGCCTATGAATATGTTTACCTGCTTATTTAATTTTCTCTCCTAGGATTGGCCGATGTGGTGCAAACGAAATAAAGCAACACAATTTCTTTTGCAAAATTGACTGGACACACGGACTCAGAAATTATGAAGCTCCTTATCAACCACCTATTCAATCAGACATTGATATTAGTAATTTCGATTGTGCTGACTATTATAGTGATGATGAAGATCCAAATGACACTGAACCTATAATTTCCAAAGGGAAATGTGAAAAACAAAATGTTGAACACGCATTTTATGAATTCACTTTCCGCCGTTTTATTCATGACGACAGAGGGCATCCAATACCGATGAGAGAGAAGGATCTTGAGAAAAATTCATGTTCTACCATTTCGCAAGCAGTTTATGTGTAATAATAAGAGTTTATCGAAAGGAAACTTCACTATGTTTTCAGAATCCCTAATCGCGGGCACCATTGTATCTTTATTCTTGTAAATTATACATTACCAATATTTATATACGTTTCACAGTGGGAACAAGTATGTACATAAGGGGAAACCGAAAAATGATGGTGTCTCAATCTTTTGAATTAATTATATATCTAAAGTAAACTGATATTACAAATTCGATTGGAATTTGGAAGTATAAAACGAACAAATTAATCGATTTAGATGCAGTTTAGGGTGATTTTGTGACTATTAGTAATGAGCTTATTTTATTAACAAACTGTTTACATGGAGACGAACTGGAATACTAATACAGTGGATCCCGCTTAATTAATAATATGGCTCTCGTACATCGTGCATTACTATTTTATGACATTACCCGGGTATCCTATAATATGTGGTGTAATTTTCTCGCATATTTTTATATTTCTCATGCGAATGTGACCATAGGCCGCGATCCAAGAATTTTGGAGAGAGAAACTATTAATAACACAAGTAAATTTTTGGATAATAATCAGGGCATAAAGGGATGTTGTTTTGACGAGTTATTCAACCATATAACAGTTATTTATATGGACATTTTCTACTTTAAACAATTTATCAGATTTGATCCTTCAAAATTACTAGGATTTCTATCTATCTAACTCTTAGTATAGCCGTTAAGAACCTAGCATTAAGTATAATTACACCTTTGGGGAAAGTTTCCCTTTTTGCCCAGAAAATTGCAATTTATGGTCCAGCAAATGTTATCCGAATTCAATAAGAAGGAAGACCCATTCTAAATCTTGCCAATTTAGGGAAAATTGCCACAAGGGTCGTCTGTCCGACCAAATTTGGGATGTTCAAAATCAGTCTAACATTTTCAATATGACGCCAAAATCAGTTTTCATTGTGATGTTGTTAATAAGCATTCAATTTCCAGCTAGTTGATGGATCGCTTGACCATATTCCGACCATCATTTACGAGGGAATTTTATGTCTGGAATGAATTTCCATTCTTTAAATAACCATCTTTGTTGGTATTTCCTTAACAACGCATGAATGTGATACATTCCATTATCTAAAGTAATCGGAATATGGTCAAGTGATCCATCAAAATGCTGGACATTATTGCTGGTAGGAACATCACATTGATAAATGATCTGGCTTCATTTGAGAAATTTGACACTTTTGAATTCGATGTCTTTTCAATGTAAAGTTGTTCAGATAAGGAGTAGGAACATTCGCAGTCCCTTGGTGTAAGTGTTAACGAGACTCTACCGTATATTCTAACTTCAATAGGTTTATTTGAATCACAACCATATAATTAGAAACTGCTTTCAACGTTGAATATACATGCTGAGGAGGGCGATCGCCGTCTATGAGTGTTATTAGGGGATATCCAATTAGTATAAGTAGAATGCATGTACGTGTTATATACGTGTTCAGTACTAATTGGGAATGCATTTAGAACAACTATATGCAAACGAGTTTGTCCCACTATTCAGTCCTCACTTACTCAAAGTATATTTCCAAGTATTTCCTTATAATGTCTTTATACAATAAGTTTCAAACTGGAAATTCATTTTCAATTTTATAATATTTTCAGGGAAGGATTCTAAAGCTGACGATGTTTTGTGGTAATATCCAGGAAATGACAATGACGGAGTTTTAGTTTGAGAAGTAACGAAATAGTTTTTGGTTTGAATTTCACATATTAATAAGCAGGTTATTGTATTTAGCGGTATGGTAATAAACGGGATCCACTGCAAAAAGTAGAGATTCCTAATGGCAAACAGTCTACAAGCAGCCAACCGAAACACTGATAGAAAGATAGTCCCACTTCACACACTCAAATTGTGCATAAAAATAGTAATAACACTCTGGAGAAAGGCTGACACTAACCCAAACAAAGTCCTGACACCAGTAAGAATAGAACAAAGGTTCTGATCGCAGTAAGACGCTGCATCTGGGGCGCGAGATTTCGATCCTATCAAATTGCCCCCGTTGTGATTTCACGAACTCGATCCTTTTTTATTTATACTAATTAAACACCACTACAATTGGAGAGGATTAGGATCTTTATTCTCAAATGTTTGACATTAGGAAAGGTAGTATTTATACTGATCCTAATGCGCATGGGTCATGTGCATAGGAATTATCAATATTTAGTATTATTATATTCATTTCTTAATATGCTACATACTTTAATTTACCTCTCATTTCTATCGGGATTACGAATTGTACCGCATTGAATTTTCGCTTCTCGAAATACCAGTATCCATTGCAAATAGTTTGCATAAGTAATCAGATGAGTCATATGTTATTAATGGTGTAATACAACTAATTCATTAGTATTCGTCACCCATTAAGTCACCCATTAATTTACAAAATATATTGAAAATATGGTGAAATATTCAATAATTCATACATACCACGCTAATTAATTTGTATAAATACTATGTTAGATAAAAAGATATTGTAGAATATAATGATACTATCAAAATTGCTAGAAATAATATAGATGGAGAATATACTGATGTTTGTTATCTGGAGACTTAAATTTTTATCTTTCCCAGGTTTATTAAGACGTCATATGTATTTACAAAGCCTGGATGGTGAGTGTAAAAGGAATTTATATAACTACAATTTGACATTCTAAAATCTGAAAGATTTGGCTTTTGCAATATTATTATTAAAGAATTTTGAAATGCGGGCCTTGAAAGAAATTCCACAAAATTTTTGCATATACTCGATGCCAATAAAGCGCCCTGGAAACCGAGGAATCAGGGTTGGGTTAAGAAAAATCAGACTTAGAGAACTGTTGAAAACCTAATATGTAAGCCCGAAGACCATGCAAGTCATTCCTGGAGAATTGCTCTGAAGAATTTAATGAGTATTTTGCTCTAAAATCCCAAAATTGAATGATATTTATGTTGTTCATTTTTATCATAAGCTCTAATACTCAAAGTATTTCAACTTTCGACAATAATAGCTTGTATTCGTCTTGTACGCCATTTCAGCTATATCATAACGGTTGAACAGCTCAATACAGTTACATAAATACAAGTCATAAATCAATGTTTTATTATTAAATTGTCTGAAATAATTGTAAATATATTAAGCTGAACTATTGTTTATTACAGTTTTATTTAATAAAAAATCCCATACCCTCATTCGCACTTTCATTAATCCGAAAAACTGAACATCCTCCAAGATAGAATAGATAACACAAAAGAACAGTACTATAGTATAACTGAGCGATATTCATGCTATTAATTATCTCGATACTGGGTCATAATGTTAGATTATTTTCGGGATATTAAAAAGGTTTTGGAGCAGAATGTATAATAACTAAGGTAAATATGTTATGCGAGAATGATACGGATTAATGATACTTGCCTATTTTCAAACAAATTCGTTTAATAATATATTTATTTTTTATCATCATGTTAAACGTTTCTCCTTGAGTTCAAACTTAGTTCGAACTTAACTCTTAGGTAATAAGAATTAAGTTCTAATTTTTTACTTTAGTCCAAACATAGTGCTTAACTCCTTGCTGAATACGGCATTTGATAAAAGGATCCAAAGCAATATCGATGAAACATCTATAGTACAAATTGTGAGGTATATCATTTAGTTCACTTTTCGCTGCTAAACCTGTTTCTAACTTCGCATCTAAATATTAATAGTGGTACTTATTTCCTACTGAACTACAGATAATCGATGATTTCATTGGTCTGAATAATTCGTTAATAAAATATCAGGAAATTATGGATATTATATTTTGTTCCTGATTTATATGAAATTCTACTTCCAATAGCATTATCCATACCTCGGGCGTAACTAGCATTGAGCCGAGAAGGTAGTTCCCCTCCCTTTTCCGGCGTTGTCTCATTGAACAGAATAAGTACTATTATTTTTCGATAAAATCTCCTTGAAACACACTTAGACCACTTGTCTTTCTAACTACTATTCCGTCAAAATAGAACTTGTCCGATTTCCTTTCAAATCACGTTTCAACACACGATTTAAGCTCCTCATCACAGCCAAAGCGAATACCACGGAGATGAGACTTCAGGTGCCCAAACAGGCAATACTCGCTGTGGGCCAGGTCTGGACTAGATTGTGGGGCGGTTGAGCGAGCTGCTGGAATCCATAGTCACGGATGGCAGCCTGGACAACTCCACCTTGTGCACTGGAGCATTGTCGTGAAAAGTAACACTCATTTAGTCAACTTAATGCATCGCTTCTTCCTGATAGCTTCGCACAACTCTTCCGTCAGATTTGCGTAGTACTATCCTATGATCGTAGCTTTACGCAGCAAATTGTGAATTAATAACAATACTCTGTAATCTCAGAAAATTGTTGTCATAGACTTCTCAGGTGATGGTTGAATTCGAATTTTTCGGATCTGGAGAATACTTGTGCTTCCACCCCATTGATTGAAATTTAGTCTCTGGATCCCATTGGTGATTCCACGTTTCGTCCCTGTAACTAGCTGAGACACAAACTCTACTGGCTCTCTGTTACATATCTCAAAAATCTTACTACTCCGAGCCATTTGTTGTTGGCGATCTATCGCAAAAAGGTTTCTTAGCACCTAGCGAGCAAAGACCTTAGGCATATGAAGATGTTCATGAATAATGGATTCAATGGTTCCATGAGAAACCATCACTTCTGCGCAAATAGTCCACCTACATCCGCCTGTCGACCATGATTAACTTCACCATGGCCACATTATCTAACGAGGTCACATCTGTAGGCCTCCCAGATAGGGGGTTATCTTCCAGTGAGTCATGCCCGCGCTTGAACTGAGATACCTATCGCTGTATACTGGGGAGAGAAGGTGAATCTTGGCCCTACACTGCAAATAAGAGAAAGGATTTCAAAGGCTACTTTTCTATTTCACCAAAAACTATATTACGGCTCGGCGCTCCAATATGTCTAAATTCACATGAACTGAAAAATTTGAAATACTGATACATACTGAAGCTAAGAAAATCACAAGGATTATATTCTTTAAGTTTAAACAACAATGAAGTATGTTTCTACACAACAAATTTCATAGCTCTAAATACAATTTCAGGTGTTGAACCGCAAAAAATATTGACCACCCCTCGTAACTAACTTGTTTAGAATCAGTACAAGTTATTACATAATCGTGTAATCTATCAATTATCTAACTAGTTTTTGAAAAAATGTTTTAGGAAAGATTTGTCCTCCCAAACGTCCATTTCGGAAATGTTGATGTCTTGATATATTATCACTTAAGCCCAATAGTTGAAAAATTTTACATATTTTTGGCTAGTTTTTGTGATAATAAAAATAGATCTTTAGATAGTTTGTTACTCATGACCCCGGGATTGGACTTCGTGAATAAGGCACCACTGGGATTAAATGCCCTATCTACAAGTTGGTTAATCAATTCAATTCCTATTTCAATATTTTTCTAATTATATATTGCACCCTTTAATTGATTGGAAAGTAAGAATTTTATATATATATATATATATATATATATATATACATACATATACAGTGCACTCCCGTCTACTTGGACACCTCGGTGATTTGGCTAAGGTGTCCCAGTAAGATAGAGTATCCCGCCTATCCGTATAATCCATCACTATTGCAAGGTCTAAAGCAAGAATCATGGTAGCTAACAAGTCTAAGCTGCGTATAATTCTGCTCAAATAAATACAGTGGAAGCCGCTTAATAGGAACTCGGATAATCGTGATATCCGCTTAAACGGGAGAATGGTTTGGGAACAGATTTTTACAGAGAAAAATCATCGGATACTTGGGACATCTTAAACTGAACAACCGAATATTTGAAGTTAGTAATCGGTTTTAACGACAGCAGAGCATACTTGGGTCCGACTTATGGACCTTGAAGGAGAAATACAAAAGTGATACCAATACATACCAAACGTCTAGGAGAATTTGGTGTCCCGTATGCGAGATTCGTCCCGATACGAGGGAGGAATTTGCGTGGGATGAAACCAATTTCGGGGAAGGAGTCCCGAAAGCGGGAGTGCACTGTGTGTATATATACCACGCATACTTTCTCAAACGATTCCTGGATAGATTTTGTTGATTAATTAGTAAATTGGTTGAATTGCTTTGGTATGGGAAATTTGCAATATTAACACCGCAAACCTTCACTAGCTTGAAGCATACCCAGGCGGGTTATACAGAGGCTCTAGTTCGATTTCGGCAAACTACTAAACATATTACCTAATACCTATCCGAAATACTAGCAAGTGAAACAGACTCCAACTATCAAATTTTTAACAAGATTTTCTTTCAATTATTATCAGTAGAGGGTCCAATTTTATTGAAAATTATTAGAGGACGTTTGTCGAAAATGTTAGTGACCGATTGTTAAATTTCTTACCGACTGATAAAAATGTTTAAAATGATGTTTGTTCTCAATATATACTTGTTGATATATTAGATTGACGTTCACTTCTGCGATTTTAGCCATATTAATATGCCTCTGGGTACTCTAATTATTAGCGTTCTAACTACAGAATACCATTACATTTGGTGTTGAGGGACTCTAATTGTTGACAGGGCTACACTAAGCAAACGTCACATATGTTTCCCTCACTTGCATACTGCTATATACATTATGTGAATATTTTTTACAAAACTATTATGTAGACACCGCAGAAATTTTATGTAAACTGCAATTTTGGCTCATGTCTTGCATATTAGTGCAAAATAAGTGTTAATAAATGAAGAGAAACATGGAACTGGAGTAAAATAAGTGATTAAAATATGTAGATGGGATATTTTACATGAGTTAGTAATTACTGTGTTAAATTGTACTCTATCAAGAAGAGATATAAATTTAAGCATATTAGTCGCGAAGTCTTACAATTCAATGTTAAAGTATTTAGCAAGCAATATTTTCTTATTTCTTATAGTTGATCTGATGATATCACAAAACGGTGTCAACACCCTCTGGTAGTTCTCAAAATTCACCTCAATACAGTTCAAAAATTATGTTAGATGTGATTAACCACAATGAAGAATTACTAGATTTATACTTAACTTCATTGAAGATTGACTAGATTTATACTTAGCCTCATTGTAGATCTACTAGATGTATACTTAACCTCAATGAAGATTGACTAGATGTGACTGAGCCTTATTGAAGACTAACAGGAGGTGATTTAATCTTGAAGATTAATCAAAAGTGTACTTCTATTTTGGCGTGTAAATATAAATTTTGTAATTGTTGAACTGCTGATTTGTTCGTATTTTACCTTTGAATTGTCGAATAAAATTTAATATAGTGGATATATGGAAATGGAATGTTGGGAATAACTCGTGAAAATATAGAAATAGTTCTCTAAGTCCAAAATTCAATAGCAGCATAAATGTTAAACATATTCCATCTTTAGTTTTCAAACACATCATTTCTGTGTCCATATATTTGTATGTAGATTGTAGAAATGTCATTTTAGTCATTATTCCACCAGACAATTTGGCTTAGAGATCTAGATTTCTTGGTAAAAATCTGAAGGTAACCATAATGCATCCCACTCTAAAGTTAGCATAGGGCTACCTTGCTAATTTAAAGCAACAATTAATGAAATGCCAAAGATAATCCATTCAAACTGACATTGTCACAAGCGGAAAAATGAAGTTGAAAAAAGACTTTTCCGTGGTTTCGTTGGAGACATAATACTTTTAAAATCTTCAAATTTTTTCTCACTTGAAGTCTTTAAAATGAACCCGGCCAGCTGGGAACATGGATGGGCTCTTGTTGGTCGATATTCACTTATAATTCGATAAACGTCACAAAATAGGGTCAATTCAAGATAGCCAATTTATATTACATACCTTGTTTTACATACCTTGTAACAAATTCGAATTAATTATATACATATTTTAGTTTGACTTGGATATTGAACTACAACATATCTACATATTAATATTCAATTAGTGAAATACAACACAACACACAGAATAATAAATTGCTCCAAATATTATCTCAAACCAACATTGATAGTATATATGTGTATATATATATACATATATATATAGATAATAGATAAGAAATAATTCCAGGAAATAAAATATATACATCTCATGGTAGATACGAGGAATATTTCTTGTTGGGAAATAGTTCAACAATCGCTCATCGAATTATTTGCATTAAAGTTCTCTAAAACCTGACTCTGCGGGTTTTCAGAAAGCTTGAGAGGTGGCTTGAATGGTTTAGCTGGTTTTCCTAAAGGTGCAAAACATAGAACAGCGTATATTTAGCACGGAGGAAATGGGTTAATATACAAACAAGTGGAAAGGAAAAAGAATAATGAGAAACATACTGGTGACTTAAAATTTTCATGAATAATTATCTACAATTGTGACATTGAATCAGACCAACATTTAGATACTATTACTCAATTATTATGCGTGTGTTTCTTTGTTTGTCTGTTTTTTGTCCAGTTTGTAATATAGCATAGATGTTGGTTATGACCTCCAAGCCGTTCATCGATTTTTGAGGCATTAAAAGAGGACATCAAGTTATTCATCAATATTTTAATACGATTCGCTTATTCTAATGATATACAGGGTGGGCCACGGGAAATCGGTTGAAATAGAATGATCATACCTCGGCACACGTATGTTCATTTCCTATTGCCAACATTTCATTTTGTAGTTAGAAGAATGCTATTTTGTGTTTAATTAACGATTAGATCAATAGGAAGTTATGACAAGGCTGAAACTGGAAGAAAGGACTAATGTCTTAAAATGGTACTACAAAAATCATGGTTCCATAGTTACAACGCAGAGAAGATTTAGAAGATTCTATAACCCTAGGACTGCTCCTAAACCAGATACCATCAAAATATTGTCAAGAGGTTTGAGGAGAATGGTACTGTAGTTGATACAGCTAGACCAGGACTATGCCAGACAATGAGGACCCCCAATAACATCGAAAAAGTGAAGCGTAAACTTGCGGATTCACCACATCGTTCATCAAGGAGGCTTTCAAGAGAACTTCAATTGTCCAGGAAAACAGTCAGGAAGATTCTTGTAGATGATCTCATTCTCTTCTCATATAAGATACAGATCCTACAGAAGCAATCTACAGTTCAAAAAGAGAAGAGATTGACTTTTGCAAAGCTTATCGCAGGGAAGGTTGAGAAGAACGAAATTAACATCGGTAATATTGACTGGAGTGACGAGGCCCATTTTCACTTTTCTAGACATGTTAATAAACAGAACATGAGGATTTGGGGTGAGGAAAAGCCAGATCCACTTGATAATAAGCCTTTAACACAAGAAAAGGTCACTGTCTGGTGTGCAGTTGGCTCCAAGAGGATTATTGCTCCGTATTTTTATGAAAATAATGAAGGGTCAAGAGTGACCGTGAATGGTGTCCAATAACTTGATATGTTAAAGTCCTACTGCATTCCAACTCTCAGAAGACGTAAGGAACTTGGTAGCATAACATTTCAACAAGATGGCGCACCCCCACATATAGCTAAAGTTGTTATTGACTTTCTTAGAGGGAAATTGGCAACCAGCTGATTTCACGAAACTGTGACTTCTTTTGGCCACCTTACAACCCAGATCTAAACCCATGTGATTTTTACTTATGAGGATACCTGAAGAGCAAGGTTTACTCCAATCCTATCCCTGAGACTACTGAAGACCTCAAGAGAAACATTCGCCGGGAAATAAGACGGATCAAGGCAGAAACACTGAAGAAAGTCTCAGAATATATCCTCACGAGATTGCAAAAAGTGAAATCTTTAAATGGGAGCTGGATCGAGCATTTTATTAATGGATAGCTACTCTACAAGATGAAAACTATAATATCACTTTATAAACTTTAATATACTTTCTACAGAATTGACTTATCTTTTATTGTTTAGAAATTATACAAATTTGTTTCAAACGGTTTTCCGCAGCCCACCCTGTATATAATTACAATATAAATATCATCGAAATTGTAGAGCGATCACAAAGGCCATCAAAATTAATGACACAAAAATATAGCTCATCAAAAATTTCCCGGCTAAACTTTGGATGACAATGAATCTAACCTCAATCTACCTATTATAGACTTAGCGAATACGATCCATGTATATGGTAAATTAGGGGGGAACAAGATACATATCCTTTTGTTAACGTGAACAAGGTAAACAATTACAATGGGGTAATTAAATATACTGAATCAGAACATGATAGTGTAAACGCCATGTGACAATATTTATTGCCACATGACTAATCATATTATCACACCTTTTGGATGATCATCTGAAATGAGAATTCTTTTCACTTGTATTATAGGGTAACTGAGTAAGCCGATTCCAAATATGACAGCGTCAATAATGAATAGTTAAGTTGTTTAGGTGCATGATATACACAGAAAACAGCTTTATTCACATTCTCAGAACATTGGATTCAGTACAGGGATAATTATTGAGAACGCTGACTCCAAACATGATACAATCAGCAACTGGTTGTGAATATTTGTTGTTGGTTATGAAAATAAAGTAAACAAATTGTAAACAGTCGCATAACCTTATTACAAGGCTTTTACTATGGTAATCTGCAACGCTGATTCTGAATATGATCTTTGTCAGACAAAAAATCCTCCTGGTTATAAAAATACAGGTGCGGCGCCAGAGGGGAAGCAGGAGAGAATGCTGCCGGCTAGTGGTGTGGTAGGATTTTAAGATTATATGACAAGGTTTGAAGTTACTGAGTTTAATGGCCACTCACAAGCCAAATTGGGAGAGTGCTTTTATAAACCTTGAACTTAAACCTAATATAACTACAAATTTTAAAAGGATATCACTCAGGTTTATGATAGGAATAAAGCACTCGGTTAAATTAATATTCTTGAAGAAAAACTATATTATGTGAAATGAATTCTATGATATATATTTTGTGCACACTATATGCATACCAATCTTTGTGACCTCTATCCCTCGACGGGGCTACATATCTCCCTGTATTTTGAAAATCGCTGGGCCGCAGAAAATTTTGTCATGGACCGCTATGCTTCACATCTAGAATACTACATACAAGCCAAAATATACATCTATCCCTGGACACATAAATATTCTCAAAACCATGATGAATTTACATACTTATATGGTTGGATAATACAAAATAACCTGAAACCATACTGCTTACGAATAAATGTGGCTGGCTTCTAACAACCAGTAAATTTTTAAACTTTCTATATAAAAACGCTACCATTTGGCAGGTCTGACATATGTAATAGTAACAAAAATTAGCTAGAATTTCTTGATATTGCTGAAAATTTTTGTAATAATACTTTAGGTTGAAGACGAACAAGGCAAACTAGAATTCCGGGAAGTTTCTAAGGGAGAAGGGGATGTTACTGTACTGGAGTTCTACAGCTATCGCCTGAGGGTCAGGCCGCTCTTAATTTAGATCAATCTCTGCAGAAAATACTTCTAGCTATTTGTCTAGAGCTTCTTTCAGGACTGAAAGTAAATCTACAGCTGTTAGTTTCTGTGGCAGTGAAGATAAAGTATCACTCACAGTAAATTTAGTTCCGAATGCATCCTGTGGTAGCTGAAGTGATTATAATTACCTCTGCTGATGTTGATTTCTGGAGCTGAGGTTCGAGGATATGTAAATCATCTTTGGCCCATAAGAAGTAATTGCTGCTGATGCCCCAAAGGATTAATAGAATATGAAGATTGAAGCAATCAACTGTTCCTGATCTCATACTAAATGCAGGAACACTCTTCTCGCACTCTCTTACAGATTGATATATTCAAATATTTAGCAAGGATTTGGAATTTCTTATCTTCCACATTGCCAAGAGAGTTGTAACTTTTCCAGTCTTTAAATGTACTCGGCGAGGCTCATCAACCTTAGTCTCGGACATGAGCATTGTTATCCCATATTTCATATACCTTCAATCCCCTTATTATTTCCATGTACTGAATTGACTTTCGCAATAATCGTTTTACATAATGAAGTAATTAACTGATATATTTTAGTATAATATTTTTCAGCGATCATTGCTACAAACGACCATATATTTGATAATTAAGTGAATCATGCAGGAAATCTAGAACACACAAATAAATCAGAATATCTACAATCAGGTAGACAGATTGCCAGAATTGATTGAGTAATAAACAAATATACCATATTGGAAAGAGTATCATATTGACCATTTGAAACGAAGTATTCTTCCACAAAATTACTTTATGAAGTATATACCCAGTAAGTTCTTATACAAAATTACTAACACATACCACTTAGAAGAATTATCCTATAAATGTCATTATACTCCTTTTATCTAGATATTAATAAAGCAATTCTTGTTAACATTATATCAAAAACTAAACTCAAATATACAGATAGAAGGGAAAATCATAAAAGAATAGTCCAAATATAATTTACCTAAATTTATGCTACAATTACTCCAACACGCTCACACTAACATTGATGTAATTTGCTCTACACACAGATTACTAAAGGACTTGAAACACTTTGAAATCGTCCCAAAAAGGGTAAGTTACTTTCTTCCATAGCCTACTAATGATCAGACCTGATCACTACTTTGGACCAGGGATAAGAGGAATTGTATATATTTAAATGTATTGTTGATAGGTAAGAATTCACAAAAGGCACTTTTGTGAAATATTCAGATCGAAGTGAAGTCATTTTTAGCGTAGTTGGAAATAAATATTCAAATTGCTCATTTTCTGTGTGATAACTCCAAAAATGCTAACTATATGATGATAATTTTATACATTTCTACAAAACGGTTTAGAGCATTCACTATTTCAACATTTTGAACATTGATAAATAATCATCATTCTACATAGTTTCAAAGATTGAGCAGTTTTTAATATATAACAACCAATTACCCTAACTAATGAGGTCACTTCGATCTGAAAATTTCAGAAATGAAGCTTTTGTATATTCGTATATGCTAACAATGGAGTTATTCCGGTGAAAATATACCAGTTTCTTATTATAGGCGATTATAGATTTTCCCAACAAAATATATCCACTTTCTCCTATCCCTGGTCCAGTGAAATTGACTCAGTGATCAGCAGGGCCTTATTTACTAAACTACTTAACATAAACTTAAACTTAACCTTTACTCGGATCCAAGTAAAATTTAGTTTGCTAAGTTTGCATAATTTTACTTCAACATAGTACTTTAGTGAATAAGTCCCCAAGGCTTATCATTAGTAGGCTATCATTCTTCATATTAACGTAGTAAATTCATTTCTGCCATTTAAAACATATTGATTTTTAATAAACTACATAGGTATCAAATTTCAATCTACTCAACAGGCTTTGAGTAGAACCTATATTGATAAACAAGTATATCACTATCAAGGATGTAAATAATTATCTTCCACTATGCCTTTCTTGCTACATCTATCAGCTATCAAAATTTCCCAAATTATAAATTGTATTCAGTAGTGAAAATTGTCTCCTTCTGCCATGTTGATTATCGTTTTTGTTAATTTTCAAAAGTAACAATTTATTTATATACTCTTGACCAACCACCAATAGTTATTTGTTAATTCTAGTCCATTTGATATTATTGCGTAAACAGGAACTATTACGAAATGTGGTCAACTCAAAATTACCAGGGCTATCGGGTAAATCCAGGGATACAGTTAGGTCACCATTGGAATATATGAAATCAACAAATTAGTCAACTATTCAATCCTTGGAAACTTGGTACTTAGGTATGCTAGATCGCGAAAAATTTTGCACCGAAATTGACCTCATGTATATCCTAAGGTACTGTTAAGTCAATATTAGAATACCATTATGACAACACATAATTCAATAATTCAACCCTTGAAAAGTGATTGGGTATTTACATATGTTTGAAACAGTTCCAGTCAATATAGGTATTACCCAGAGAAATTTATTGAAAGAATTAAAAAATTACAGTAGATGGACAACATATTGACGTCAATATCACTGATGATGATGTAGATGACTTATGCTGTGACACTGAAAGAATTCCCTGGCATCTTCGAAAGCTATCTGACGTGAGATGGATAATGTACGAACAACCACGGGAAGAAAACAAGTAAGAGACACAAAAAGAGGAAAGTAAAGAGGGGACCCAAATATAGCACAAAGTCATAAAAACCTACAAGCAGAAGTTTAATTGATTAGCAAAAGACACTTAAAAATAAACCTAACACGGCAAAGAAAATTTGAGAATAGATGAACTCAAAATTTGCTATTTTCATCTAATAGAATGAAAATACATTTTGGCAATTTTTGGGAAAGCTAAAAAGTCCGAATAGCGGGTTTTCAGGTAAAATCTGGCAGGGGGTGATTTCATTGTAAATATCATTGGAATGCATAGGAGAGATTTAGTCTCTGAATTTCAATTAACAGAATACGTCCGGAAAATGAGTGATTTTATTACTTCAAAGGGGTGCTACAATCTCGTTCTTTTACAGGAAATGGTTAAAACAAAGTGAAATTTTGTAAGCCTCTGTAGATGACAGGAGTATCTCTCAAGGAATTCAGTTGAGATGCTATTTCTAACCAGTTTGAAAACTACCGACGTTACATACATCCATATTATTAAAGCTCAATTTGCGTCAATGTGTCATGCTCCATTATAGAACACACATAAGTTCAGTTCATAATGTCCAGAACCAAATATTACAGGACACAGCGACAACAAGCGTAGTTCGAGCAAGCGAAGCCTGCTAGTTTGATGTGAATAGCCCAAGTTGTAATGAATGAGAGATAGAGGTTCATACATTTCAACATAGTCATATTATTTCCCTTCACTTGTTTATTAGACTTATTAAGCATGAATAAAATGTCATGAAGATATGCCACGTAATTTTTCCGGGATATCATTTTCTCTACTGTTATCCTTAAGTGTAACCTCGAAGAACCCCATAACAGTGTCTTAGATTTCGTAAAATCTTGTTAAATAGGTTCTCTTAGATAACCAAAGAACCTCAGTATGAAAAAACAACCGCTTGAAGTCTCCGTAGATATATTGCATAAGATCGGAAGAGGCGATCATTCTAGGACCTAGCACTTATTCCGCTAATGCACTTGATCATACAGTCCAGAATGTCACGCACACAACAGAAATGTTTAGCGACCATAGAGTAATTGTGGATGACACCAGGAACCTCGCGTTTCAGAGTGCCATGAATCCGCGAAAACGTCCAAAAAGGCGTGAGCCCAATAACGGCGCACAGTTTCTTCATTGATGTCACTTTATCTTCGTAGAAATGCCTGACAGCCTCAAATCACGATATGGCTTGTGCATCTGCTGGCAATGAAATATGTTTCATTTTAAAGCACAAACCTGAACTAGCTAATCAGTAATACTTCGTTGTTTCTGACGGTAGGTTCATCAGTTTGAAGGGCATGATCTGTCCTAGATAGCTTGCATCGGATTGCTCGGAAATTTGAAATTGTTAATTTGGTCCGATACTGACCGATGTCCCACTACTAGCGGCATCGATTATACATTGGAATGCTTGGGAGAATGTATTCAACCAAAGTATTGGTTATTGTTTCAATTTGGTTGTTCAATATATATAGAGCGCATATGGTTTTTACAGACACGGTTATAAGGATATAGGAAAAGTAGTACAGATAGGTCATATAATCAGTTCTCTTCTGTCCATGATCGGTCGTGTCCGGTCCTGGTCAATTATTTTCTAGCAATCTGCAACACTAGTCCTCCTAGACAAGAGCTAAACATGCTGCGACTCGATGATATCTCCTATCTAGTCGATGCCTCGTTGCACCGTATCATAGCTGAGCGGCATTGTACTCAATCTCGAATTGGGAATTTGACACATAACCGCCTCTATTTCTCCTTGGCACACGGAAATAATAGTTCATTCCAATAGTGTGGAGCATACCAGTTTTGCTATCATGAATGAGATACTGGAAGAAGCATTAAATCCATTTACATAAGTTGTCTGTCTTTGCGAAGAGATATTACCTGTTTCTCGATTTTCCGTGTCTGCTTTGATTTTGTGGAAATCTGTGTGCACATTGCAGTCATGCATTGACTAACATGGTCTTTCAGTCTATTAAGTTTCATTGCTTCTTTAGAAAGAGCCTACCGCAGATTAGACACAGCCGTCTAGTGGTATCTTTCGGACTGGTTAAATCCATAATAGAGGAAACACCCAATATTGGCGATATTTTATGTATTTTTACAATGAAATCACACACAAAAAGAACTAAATATTTCAAATATGATGATTAAACTCTACGGAGTCTAAGACTGTGGAGAAGGAAAGTTTCTCCCGTCAAACATCCAATCGGAATTTCCTCCCTAATCCCCTCTGATAGCTTCATCACAAAATTGGGGCTATATCGCACGTTCAGAACCACTGTATTAAGCAAACATATCTATCTTTCTAATCAATCTGAACAAATAATGAAGTAATGCGACTGGAAAGAAGTTTTTGGAGAGCGCAAGCAATTTGGTGGATTTACAGTATAAGCGTGAGTGTATGACAGGCTAGATATCCACAAACATGGGTTTGAGGCTGTGGCGCTAGCCATCCTCTACTGTTGGGGCATAAATACGTCACAAGTGGTGGGGGATAAATCATTTTCTGAGCATACCAATATTAATCAGGCGGGGCATAGGCCTAAACTAGTCCTACCAGGGCGACACCTTTGATATTAAACTTATCAGGGTTTCATTTTATAATTTCATAAAATTATTTCGCCACTAATAAAATAAAAAGTACTGTTAAGGAATACAATTCACAATTGTAGAGATCAAAGAGAAGGTTCAAGGTTTGGATGTAAATACAAGCACACAACCAAATTAAGGCCGCGAAGAAACTAACGTATTGAATTCGGAAACTAAAATTATAAACTGTATTAACTTGATTTCACTAGCATTGGGTTAAACATACCATTCCTTTGCATTTCATCATCCTCAGAAATTGAACTGATACTTTTCGTCGGCAAACTCGTTTTGACATGAACCTTACCAGTAATACTAATTTGTTTTCCAAAGTATTTCGTCTTTCCAGAAGACCTTCCACTTTTAGCGGAGTAAGAATTCTCCCGTTGTCTAGTCTGTGTAACAAGCAAATCTGTAGAGTGAAGCAGTAAAGACATAAGAATGAATTATATTCGTATATCTTAAAAAAAGGTTATGTCAACTATACTGGATAAATAAAGGGCTAAAGTAAATAGACAAGGGCCATTCTATCAACAATGACCAAATACGGAAATTCCCTAATAAGCACTGGAACTAGAAATTTTCGTTTTGTACAGCGAAAATTCTCGCATGCATATATACCATCTTATAAATTCTTAAAGTACTAATATTTAAAGAAATTCGGAATTTTATTATTGAATTACAGGCTTATCAAATGATCATACAAAACAAAAAAATTTGGTTATTCGCCAAATTATTCTCGGTTTAACCAAAATATTCAACAATGTAGAGTGTAAGCCGCTTAATCGAGACTTGGATAATCGGGATGCTCGCGTAAACGGAACAATGCTTTCGGAACAGATTTTTTGATACAAATATTATTGGAGAATTGGGAGAGCGAATCGGTCAATCGGGATTCTTTATCCTGATTACACTACTCAACAAAAATTTTGTTGCATTTCTACCAACACTTGTTGTTACCTAATTTTCGGGCGCTACAACCAGACATTTTTGCTAGACCCTAAAGCCACGATATGGTAGTGGTGAATAAGATATTTCAGCTCATGAGACCACAAAAACACACTTGGAATACTTAAATAATGATGATCGGTTAATCGGGACAGTCGGTTAAACGGGACAAAACATCGCCTCCTCAGCAGTCCCGATTAAGCGGCTACCACTGTACTCGACTTCCACTTTTGAATTAATAATTTTCAAAACTTATTAGAAAATATTGATAAACTGGCTGGGACAATACGTGAACATAACGAATGTGTAAATTCAAGATAAATTCATGAGTATAATATCGCTTATTAAAATAGAAATGCGAGTGGGATGGCTCCCAACGGGTATATAGCGCCCGATGCCAATATTACCACGATATACGTTGTTAGGCTAGGACGAGGGTTAAGACCTAAATTTCGGGCCCGATGTATTTCCAGTGATTATCTATGGGTCAGTGACAAAAAATGCTAAATTAACAAATATTACAGCCAGCCAAAATATTTAAGCGCATGTGTGGCCTAAAAACAAGATTCTGCCAGGCGAGGACTATGGAAAACTGAATAATTCTACAAAAGCTCCAATATGGAATTGCAAACCTCTCTTAGGATAATCAATGGCCGTGGCAAAGCATTCTGCAGCAGCAATTTGCTATGTATAGTATACTGAAATGTGATAGTGTCAACTAGCATATACTAATCATGGAAGTATAAACTAGTTTTGAGTAGACAAAATCACAAGTAAATTTGAGAATCAGTTAAAAGAAATGTTGTCATCAAATAAATGAATTGGAAAGGTTGTTGTCATCGAATGTATGAGTTGAATGCATAGACAACATAAATCAGTTCTGGAAGTATTGAAAGTAGGCACCGAAATTTCTAGTTTCCAGGGTGAGATTCCACCCGAATCAATTCCAATATATCAAAGAAGTTGTGAAACGATGTACTTATTCACAAACTATAAACTCCTCGGATACATAGCCGCTTGGGGTAAAAGAGAGGGAAATATTCGATATTGTTTGGAGTAAATAATTCATTTTAAAAAGACAAATATAAAATATTAGAAATATAAAGTTTTTAAAGAAATTAACAAAATTACTAATACCAATTAGTTAGTCATTTCGTGCAGCAATGCACATCTTTATCCGTCAAACCCACGCTATTATTGATGATACGAAAAGATTTAATGAAATTTCAAATTTACGATATTTTCAGAGTCAGAGGCATATATACGTATGAAAAAATCACTTCGGAATAAGTTAGGGGTCTAAACTAGGTATATTACTTGGGCATTCAATATGCTCCAGACCCATTACTCTAAAATCATAGATAAGATGATAATTAAATACATTATTTCATGGTGTGCTCGAAATATTCGCCCTTGTGCGAGACGCATGGCTTTAACCTTCCTATCCACATCAGGAATTGTTTAAGAACTCTTATGCGGGCATATCTTTAAGGATCTTATGAAGCTCATATCCGAGTGCAAGTCTTGTGTCAAAAACCTTACCTGCCAAGTGCTTTATGACTAAACTGAAAAGTTCAAAATCACATGGCGATAGATCAGGCTATATGGAGGATGGGACAACTCAACCATTCCAATTTCACTCAGCATTTCGCCGACAATCTTAGATTTGTGAAGTCTGGCATTATCGTCCTATATTCGGGTCCCTTTGGCCCCACGACTTGGTCTCTTCGAATAGTAATGATTCTCTACCCCATCAAACATTCCTCTGCGTGAAATTTTCCGGTCATTGTGCTATTCTTTGGGACACAAATGAAAGCTACTATACCATGAGCATCAAAGAATAAACAGTATAGAACTTTCATTGCACGGAAGTCCGGCCTGGGATTAGTGTTTGGGGAAGCACCATTAGGGAGCCACGTTTTGCTTTGTTTATTTTTCTTAGAGGCTCAGCAGGTTTAATCCAGATCTCATCACCAGTGCATACCTCAGCTAACCTGCGATAGTCAGTATCCTGATACAATTTTAATAATTCCTGCGCACAAGAGAGGCGGGCACTTTCCTGATTCTCTATGAGAATATGCTGCGTCCATCTGGATGGAATCTTTCTATATCCAAGATGGTTGATCAAAATGTCATCAACACTTCCTGTTGAGATATTGGGATATCGAGATATAGAGCTATCTCAGGCATAGTTGAGTGGGGATCGACAACTACAATATTCTTGACCATATCGATGGCATGTGACGTGATAACGGAAATAGGGCGTTCCGATTAGCCGCATCTTCCAGGCTCTCCCTTCCGTCCCTAAATCACTTGGCCCATTCTTTCAGACATGAATACGAAAGAGCATTATCCCGATATACTTTCAACATCTTTTCATAAATATCCATCAGCGTTTCACCAAGCCTTGTACAGAGCTTTACTACTGCACTTTGTTCAAATTTCAAGTTGAAGTCTGGAGAAGCCATGTTATAAAAAGGCCATAGGATGTACTATGCAAGACTTTGTGATATTTACATATTACTAGTCCGAATAGAATAATCTCAACTGTATTCCATGTACAAATGTAGTGGGTAAATATACACGCATTAGAATATTAATAAATAATTGTGCAATTATGATGTAGGGTTGGGAACATATTGAAATCCCTAAGTATTTTGAGTGCATCAAAAATTTTAATTTCAAAACAAAAACAGAATTTGATAATGCAGAAACTTGTTGTGCACATGGTGCCGAGTTCACGACCCGAAACGGCACAACAGGTTTCTGCAAAAATATCTTTCGGGCGGCGAAAAAACTTCCTTTAAATTATCCTTAATTTCATCTGGCCGTAGAAGAGAAATTAAACAAATGTGATTTAGATTAAAATGTAATTTGTATACTTCATGTGGATTTTCGAGAAGCTTTAATAGAAATTCCTTAATTTACCTTGTAAGTTTCAAAAATACAACAATGGAATTTGTAATTTGATAAGCCGCAGAACAAAATTACCTGTCATTTCCTGTCCTTTATTACTATAACACAGGACATGGTAGTAATTCATTGAGAATGAAATTCGGATTCCTAGGTTCGAAGATATTGTCAGTTCAATTAGATAATTGAATTAAAGATCTAAGACTATAAAAATCAAGCCTATTAGCTGAATGTCGATGGTGAATTAGAGTCATTTTATAGAATTGAACTCTTGTTCATAAAATGGAGTAAGTAAATCAGCATTATTTGAATGGCTTGGTAGACGATCAGTTGATGTAATTCTGGGCTATAAGGTATATAGCTATCATAGACTAATTGAATAAAGAACTGTGGGATGCTTCCATGGTTTCTGGTACTTAGGTCCATAGAGTTCACTTGTTATCTCTTAATTCGCTAAAATTTGAATTCTAAAATGTAATATTGTTGATCAAGAAGTCATATTGCCTTATCGAATATATTGTTCAAATGAATTATGTTATTTTAACACCTTTCCACATTATGCTGATATAATCAAAATTTGGTTTTCAATTCTAGCTAGATATGATAAATGTATTACAATGAGAATTAATAGGGAATGACTCCTTCAATCAGATTTCCATACATAAGAGCTAACTATACAGAAGACCTGACAGTATATAGTGAATTTTGGACTAGAAAAGTTGTTTTAGGCAGATGGATTTATATGGGGTTACTGCACTGCAGAATCGGTGCATATTTTCGGGAAAATGGATTGAGCATTAGTAGAACAACAAATTCTAAACCACTATATGCTAAATATCCAGGAATGTGCCAATGTATTTGTCAAATAAGCACTTATCTGGTAAAATATGCCATTGTTAGATAATTGATGGCTCGTATATAGTTATATACGTAAACTTGATTTCCGAATTGGTGTTTGAAATGATCGATATATATTTTACACAAAATATATTATAATTCTCATGATAAATTGGCCCGTTTTTTAGTTACAGTAGGGGCCATTAATGACACATTTGTATGAACATCCAAGTGTAACTCACTAATTGTGAAAGGTATTGTTACATATGTATAGCATATTTATGGTATAAACCTGACTACCAATGCCCCTGTTACATCTTGAAATGATAACTCTAAACAATGTGACATAATCGTGAATAGACTCATATATATAGTCCTACGCAGGGGCCTTGGAAACTATCAAACAGGAGATTTCATCAAAAAAATGCATAATAGACAAAGATTTTGGCATATTTCTAAAATTCTTTAGCATAAAATGGTTCAAATTTTGTGGTTTTACAAATGTGCAAAACTTGTATTCGTGCAAGGTGCACCGGTCTAAATACTGACCCCAAGGATAAATCCCTCGGCCGAAAACAACATCCGTGTCAATATTTCAGAAACACCATAGGGTAATATGCATAGTTGAGTATGAGGTGAGAAAATCTGACTGAAGGAGTTGTTGCATATGGATCTCCATTGTATAATTACACAATTCTCATGCCTCATTCAATTTGAAGGGATATTTAGAGAACATCAATAAAATTCGAAGATTTTGTAATAAGACATCAATTTGAGAGAAATTCTTTCAACTGAGGTTGTTATTAGCGGAATTCGTTAAAACGGGGTGAAACTCAATAGCTTTTGGCACAAAGGGGTAAAAGAAAATTCGTTATAAGAGAAATTCATTTTATCCAGTTATATCCTGATGAGCGTAGCATATATAATATGATTACAGGCAAATATTTATGGATCATTGAACCAATTCTCCTAAGCGAAGTTTCGTTGTATCCGACTAGGTTGTAAAGGGAGTCAAATATACTATAATCTTTCAAGGACGTCAGAGGTATATAGGTTAGAGCAGTGGTTCTCAACCAGTGTTCCTCAGAACATTATTAATTGTGCTCCTGAAATTTCAATGAAATTTTGTAATTTGTGTAATGCTTTTAATGTGTTTAGTTTTTGGCACTTTTGACATGGAAGTGCTTAAAAACAGGAAGAATTATTTATTTAACATCAATTTTATACATATAACATATATTTCTAGAATATTTTTAGCAAGGGTTTGAAGTTCGAACACAAGTTGAATTTATTCCTGACAGGTGCCTGTGAAGATTATTCTGAAGAAATAAGTGTATCGCAGACTGAAAAAGGTTGAGAAACACTGGGTTAGAGATACAATATTAAAGTACGTTTTCAGTACGTGGGAGTAGGGCATATTTTATTTTTGGCAGGAAGTATATAAATAACTGGAAAGGGTATAAGGTTATTAGAATAAATAACAAATATACAATATTCAGCTTTATTTACGAAGTCAGGATATTGTCAATCTTTACATGAACAATGTTCTAAATATTAACAAACATTTAGTGTTGTTAGTCATTAAATGAACAAAATCTTGACTTAAGCAGGACGACTAACTGCTACATTTGTAAACTCATAGGGATAAAAGGTATTGGGTTTTAACTGTGTAGAAAATGATGAGCAAAATCGTATTATGAGGTTATCTACAAATTTGGTTCTCAAATTGGGCCATATGATCCCTGTGGGCCACCTGAGTATATAGAGGAGCACAAAGCGGATTTGGTTGGCTACAACTAAGAATCCAGGTATTTCAGATTCAAAGCATGAGAGGAAAATTTATTTCTATATTTTCGTAAATAGTACATTGACAATTTGGAATCTTGAATGTAAATCGTTTTCTAATAAATTAATCAAATGTTTGTAATCGAATAGGAGTATTCGAATTATTCTACTGAGAAATAATATCAGTAAAGTGGAAACTAAAGTTGGAAAAATATTTCAATTAAATATGAACTTAGAGAGGTAGTTTTGCAGATGGATTAGCCCATGTGCCACCTATAGTGAACTTCGTAAATTTGTTGTTTTAGTACTGAATTTGCATTGAAAAGTTAATTGTACATTTGTATAGTAAGTTCAAGTTGGTGAGCAACTGGTTACATTAGTTTCGAAGAGGAAATTTGTCGAGAAGCCAAACCACTTGAATTTACTAATCAACTATACTTCACACAACATTGTTCGAGAAACTATGATATAAATTATAGAATAGTATTAATATGATGCAAAGAAACTATATACACATTCCGTTAGCAATATAACAATGAATATACCTGTTCAAATGCAAATTACAACATACTAATATATTATGCTAGGAGATACAGTCTATCTGATTCCGAAAATAGCATCAGTATTTCGCCGTCATGTCTGAGTTTTTGTAAATTATCATTTGAATTATAGCCAAATTGTGGAAATTTTTGATACGCTTTTATCTTATCTTCAGAAATTGATGTTAATAATGCATAAATGAATTCAATGACATTTCGTTCTAGAATTAGACGTTATGTGCTTCGTTTCTGTTTTATATCAAAGTGATTGGTTCTAGAGTATTCAAATTATTCGTATTTAAAGGTCTCGGTCAGGTGATCCATCACCCTCACCATAGCCCACTGCTAAAATATTTTCTAACCAACTATTAATCTATTTTACAACTTTAAATAGTTGCTAGGCATAGGTCCTGAAGAAATAATTAGTTAACTATTTGGAGATTAACTAGTTTGCTTCGCTTGCTAATACGCCCCGAGACAGCTTTGTGCCTCAGGTTTGCTTAGAGATGTAATACCTTAATTTCTTGATGCATTCGATGGCAAAGCGACGGGATATGCTCAGCACTTATCAGATCTAGTTTGAATATTATTGAAATTTCAATTTGATACAATCCATGGTCCAGCAAAATCACAATTAATGGCCTTCTGTAGCACTGCTGGAGCAGCAATGTGACCTGTACATCTAAGACTCAAATTATCCGAGGCAGGATCAAAATACCACTGCATGCCAAAATCAGCACTGGATCATCCAGTTTCTTCACTCAATTCTGGACAATAAAAAATACATATACAAGGTTGGCTAATAAGTTCTGACCCAAAATTAAAAACTTACCATAATGTAAGATATGTAAGTATTCGCTATTTCTAATAAATTATATCTTAAGTAGACCATTTATCTACCATTATCTAACACCTTGATTGCTTATTAGCCCACACAAGAGTTTTTCACAATGAATCAGGAAAGAGCAGCAATAATTGAATTATTTTGTAATGGAAAACGTCCAGGAGAAATTTTGAAACTGCTCCATATCCCTAAATCGAGAAGGAAAATCGTTTATCGCACTATACAACGTTACAGTAAGATTAGAGGCATAAAAGTTATGCCAAGAAGTGATCGATCAAAGTCGGTAACAACTCCGAGGCTGAAAAAAGTTGTGATTGATAGAATACGGCGAAATCCTCGACGATCTCTCCGGAAATTGGCCTCTGAGCTCAAAGTTTCGCATGGATCGATGCAAAACCTTCTGAAGAGCGACTATGCACCTCAAATCTTACAAAAGAAGAACTGTTCACTTCCTTTCTGAGAAAATTGTGAAAAAGAGACTTGCCAGAAGCAAGGGCATGCTGACTCGGCTCACAACTCAATGCCTGAAATTATAATATTATATGACGAGAAATTATTCACCATAGAAGAAGCGAATAATAAGCAGAATGACCGAATATTAGTCCACCGTCTTCGAGCATCACGGAAAAGCATCTGTATGTCAAACGGACTAAAAAACCTCAGTTGGTGATGGTTTGTGCCGGAATCTCAGCAAAAGGCCATACTCCATTGGTTTTTTCCCAGTAGGGGTAAAAATATAAATTCGTCAACATATCAAAAGTTGAATCTGGAGCCTGTGGTGAAAGATTTAAAGCAAAACGATGTTTAACAAAGAGCCATTTCTATTCCAGCAAGACGGCGCACCGGCAACACATCAAACATCTCCCAAATTTGGTTACAAGAAAACATTCCGGATTTCATTACAAAGGAGGAATGGCCTCCATCAAGCCCAGATTTGAATCCAATGGATTTCTCAATCTGGTCCATATTGGAGAAAAATACCTGTGCAAAGTCACATTCAAGTGTGGAAGCTCTGAAAATTCTTTGCACCGTGAGTGGGAGAAGATTCCACAGGATAAACTACGAGCCACCGTTGAGCGTTCCCCCAACGTTTGAAGAGGGTAGTCGAAAAGAAAGGCAGTTATATTGAGTAGCTACTATCGAATGTATTGATATAGTTATCTAACAGAACTGGAATAAATCTCAGTGAATATAGTTTGATATTTTTTGAACTATGAATTTTTATCAATGGGTCAGAATTTATTGGCCACCCTGCATATATATATACATATATATGAATGTCTCATGTCATAACAACAATTCATTACCAAGACTGTAATAATCAAGTATTGGAAGAATCAAAGTTAAAATTATATTAAAACAGTCTACAGAAAGTTTATTATAAGCCTAAAATAGTATTACCCTGTGTTCCAAATCTAATAATGGTATTCATTATTAGAATAAGTCACCATGCAACTCAAGATTTAATAAAAAGAACTTACAGAATTTCATAAGCTGAAATTTCGAAAGAAAACCCAGTTCAGAAATTCTTTGATTGGAAAATGAAATCTGTCAAATTAGAACAGAAACTTAATGCGTGCACATTCAAACAAAAGATTAGAGAGAATACAAGTTGAAAATGTAGTCTATTCACTATGAGCTTCTGCGTGTCTATCCGATTAGTTGCGGTAAAATAAGTGATTTTATCACGTGAAAATATTGTTTATGGTGCGGGAATTGGTTAAAACAAAGTGGTAAAATTTAGTGTTCCTTTTCATTAATAATATAAAACTTCGGCCGTAAACGGTCATAGTCGAGTAATTTTGTATATTGCTGTGTCGTGAAGCAGTCATAGTGAGCCATTTTAGGTCGAATTCTGTGTTGCGATAGCAAAAATATGTGGGCATTCCGTGATCTTTACAAAGCAAGAGAGCTGCCACTCTGAGTTTGATGAAAATTTCTTCAAAATAAAAATTTAACAAGTACTGAAGACATACAATTATCGGGGTATTTTCAGATGGACAGCTACTCATATTTAGGGTTTGTGACATACAATTCGCTCTCGATAATCGGGGCACCTGCATCATTTCTTAATACAGTCATGTTCACTTATTATAAACATTCAGTGGTCGAATAATTGTGTTCACAAACTCATTGTTAATGAGAAATTGTTTCAGCTCCCATGGGATGCTCCTTAGCATGGATCGGAGGGGGTGACTCATTATCATTATGACATTATCTCATTATTATTCTGTGACGTATCACACTATCAGCTGGAAATTTGCATAATTTATACAAGATATGTTAATACTAAAATCAAATTTGATACGGGAATATCATAGTTTTCAAGTCCCACTAATGTGAAACTTATGTATTTGAAAACAATCTCACTTTATTTCTACATTCTCAATTATACATTTCAAGAGGAATTAAAGTTATCACAGTAATCCATAACGAAATATACAACTTTGTGCCATTTAGATGGGTGGATGGCAAATTTGCCATCAATATAATTTCAAGTGAAATTGACTTATGTTTCATTAAAATTATTTACAATTGAGAAACAAAGACTTATATGGTATACTTTTGACGTGAATAAGATTGTCAGGCGACAAATTGATGAATTATATCCAAATTATACAGAGATTATCCTAAAGTCATAAACTAAAGAAATAACAACTAAGCGCCATAAAAATTAATTTTCTTGTGAAATTAAAGTCGTTCTCTAGAAAGTTTCGAGGATTGATATTCTGCATTAAATAATACTAATTATTTCATCATCAAGCAGGCATTGTACTAAGTTTCGATCGGAATGATAGTATATGCGTAGGAATTGTTGCGGCCGTGGACCCTAGTAATAACAATGGAAGAGCCTGACATAATGAGTATCCATTGATAATATCATATTATGAATTCATGTGATATAATATGTCGCTTGAACACAATTGCCATTTGTTTAGCCATTACGATTAACTCTTTAAGCAAAGTGTATAATATATACTGCCTGGCCAAAAGTATTGGAAAAATGTGGCATAAGCGGCACACGGCAAGAAAACGTTGAAAGATTCTATGCTATAGGAGAAAGAGGAACAATAAATCGTAGTTTATGATATGTTTGGGTTCTATATTGTATAATCATCTTTGGCCTATACAACTAAGGTGTCATGCCTCTGGTACTAGGTGTCAATTGTGGAAGGGTTTATCAATACTTTTGGCCCGGCAGTGTAATGGGGAATATTCAATAAATATAGATTAGGAATTTTGATATAATCACAATCACTAGCTTGCTTCTCATACTTCAATTCCCTTAAGTGCTCTAATCCATAAGTATGTTTATTAATATATCATTACACGAGCCGCTTCGCTTACTCGAGCTGCGGGGCTTGCGAACACAAAGTGTCATAATGGAGCTTGGCACTTCGTGCCTCTAATTTATAAAAGTTTCACATTGCATAATTGAATTAATAATTGATAATTCAACAACTTGTTTACTCTATATTCAAAAACAACAATAGTTTACATATGAGAAACTTGAAAATGCGAATTAGTAGGATTCAGCGTACTTTATTACACCTATATGTGTGTTAAGAGCAAGAATCTAGATATATTTCGAGATTTCAATTATTTATTTAATTTACACATGTACATCCCCGAGGTACGGCATCGTGGGGAAATAATATGTTCCATATTTCAGAAATTTCCGTAATACACGCTTAATATACTATTTTAAGGCCGAAATATCAGCTGTCTACTATAAATCTATTACTAATGGGTATTGAATACAGTACCCGAGCAGCAAGTTTGACCTTGAGGTTCCATGTGGCCTACCGTCTATAATCTATATGGGCTTAAGATTTAAATAGATATGATGAATGATATTGTGCCCACCAGTCTTCTGACAGAATCCTCTAGTTTCATAAATTTCTACAATTAGCGAATATAGAATAGAAAATGTGGATGATTTAACTGCCTATTTGAAAATTATTTATGAATCATATGACTTTGTAAGATGTATACATAATATCAGATGATTGTCGTATCTCAGAAGTAATTTAGCAGGTAAATATTCAATCTGGAGTTCTTAATTGCCGTACCTCGGAGGTGCAGCTCTAGGAACTTTACCTGTATTCATAAAAACAACACATAAATAAATTTACATCTATTGTTATCAAAAAGTGCGAAAATTGGAATCAGCATACTCGATTAATTATATATTTTTCCTATATCGTCAACAGAAGGATATGATATTCCATATCATTATAAGACAAGGTGGATAAACAGGCAAACACGCATACCCCCGACAATAATTGAGTTAATAATATAGAAGTAGTACTATAATACTATTAATTGTGAAAATTCTTAGACATTTATTGTAAAAATTAATTTAGTACTCGAGAATCTAAGGAATAATAATCGATGCTTTTGGTTCCCCCAATCATAAAATTGTTCCTGCGCCTATGATCGATTGTAGTGAATAGGTAGCTTATTTATCACTATCTTAGCTTTCACAAATATCTCATAGAAATCTACAAATCTCACAAAACATTACTTTGTTTAGGATAAACTCTATATATAGTTAGTAAATCAAATCTTGTCAAACTATAAATGTTATATTTGCAAAATTGTTTTCAATCATGCAAATCTAGTGTAAAGGTACTGGTCGTAGATAAACTTGATGTTACAATTCGACTTTTAATTATCCATTTACTAAAACAAGTAATTTCTTGTGCCTAACAAGTAACTAAATCTCTAAAATCCCCTAAAGTGTTAACATAACCTACTGTATTGCCTACTGCATTATGTCCTTTATGGCTGCTGAACAGGCACTTCTAGGTCCACGACAAACACTTAGATAAACCCTTGCCTCGTAGATAACAACTGTATAACAGTTGGTGCATACTTTTAGTATAAATTAATCTGTCCGCCAAAACACAAATACTAAAACTAAACGATTACAATATAGCGACGGCAAGGGTTCACGAGAAGTTACAGAAAATATCCACAATAAGAAATACAATAAATTGCACAATTGTCCAAAGATTTTTAGACTATAAAATAGTAGTTGTCAGCTTCAAAATAGTCGGATTCAAGATGCGGCATACGATAATATTCTAACCAAATTTTGTAACATAATTAAGTTAAGACACATCTCATTTAATCTGTTAGACAGCTGGAAAGACAGAAAAAGCATTCCTTAAATGCTTTGTCTGTCTCTTCCTCATTTCAGTAGGTTGGAGAAATGGTAATAGGTATTTGGACCACTACATGAATGTTCCCATCTTTAAACTCTCTACACTAGATCCTATTAGATGAAATACATAGAAAATCAGAATTAACTTCCAAAGGTGCATAGGCTTTGCTAGGGACTTGATGACAACTACAGCCTTATAGATAGTAAATCCTACATCCCATGGGTGTCGTACAATTTGGTCAAACTTTTGGGTCACGTGGACGCCATAGGTAGCGAACTTGCAAATCGGCCTTGACTTGACACTAAAATAATTAATTCGTCATACCATAATCCGCATTGACTATAAAATAGCAGGTTCCATGAAACTATCACCACTCTAGATACGTTTCAAATAGATTCTCTTACTCACTAACTCCACTCTTACCATTATTTAATAGTATATCTACATTGTAACCCCGTTAAGACGAACACGAAAGGGTGGTAAAATACATGATGTACTCCCAGATCATAGTTCAATGCATTCAACTAATCCGAAAGAATTATTAGCAAATGGAACATTACTTTTGGAAAAGAGAGTGTGTACTGCAAAAGTATTTCTATTTGATAAATTTTTAACACAAACTAATTATACCGGAATTGTTTATCGTTGTTAAGTATAGAATTAGAAGAATAGTTAAAGACATTTTGAATTGTGACAAGCACGAACCATGCTTATGGATACGCTCTTTTCTACAGGGTGCCTCAAAATTACTGCCCTATTATAGTTCTAGCAATAAAATCGTAGAAAAAAGGAAAATATTAGCATTCATTTGGATATATATTTACCATCCAATTCGATGCAAGTTTTAACTCTTTCCGGCATTCCATCTACTAACGCTTGCAAAAAACTTGACTGTAGAGCTTCCCAGGCAGATTTGAGCTGCATTTTCAGGTCCGAAATAGTTTTTGCCGGCTCCCTCTTGTTCAGTTCTTCCTGAAGATATCCCCATAGGTTTTCAATTGGATTTAAGTCAGGAGAGTTCCCAGGACATTGAGATTTCTCCCAATAGCTTGGTAGGTTCTCCTTGCACCAACCTTGGGTCATTTTGGCCGTGTGAGCAGGGGCACCGTCCTGCATAAAAACAACCTTTGACATGTTTGGTACCATTTTCATCTCTAAAACTGATCCATTATTTTTAGTTCTGCGAAGGGTATCCAAACAAGACTTAGCCAGGATCTCATCTATATAGTAGGCTGTATTCACTGTCTGTTTGGGAGGGATGGAGTATAATTTCGATATAGCTCGAAAGCTCATCATCCCCCAAACCATGAATTTCCTGGAAAATTTCACCGTTTCCTGTGGCATGATATTCGAGCTATTCTTGGCCCATATCCTATCATTTTGGTGATTTGTTGGATGAAATATCTCGAAAGTTGATTCGTCAGACCAAAGGATGTTTCTCTAGTCAGCAACAGTCCAGTTTTGCTTTGCCAGACAAAAATCTAATCTGTTTTCTCTCTGTTTTACAGAGAGTTTTGGCTGTTTGGGTCGCTTATAGGGCCTAACTCCTAAATCTTTTGTTAAATAGCGATGAATGGTGTCTTTTGAGACAGGAGCACACGTTCTGGTATTTTGTTTAGCAATACATCGCGTTGACTTGTGTCGTTTCCCAAGAGATTTTGCAATAATGATTTTGGACCGCCTTTTTAGCTTTTTGGGCCTTCCAGCCCCCTTTCTATGTTGGAGGTCTTTTGAAGAATTATACCGTGCCAACCATCTCCGAACCGTTCGGATATCCTTTCCAAGTTTGTTTGCTACATAGTTCTGAGTAGAACCTGCGAGTAACATACCGATAGCACGATTTCTAACCTGTAATTTATTTTCATTGACATCCATATTGGGCAATAAATCCAGTCAGGGCAAAGAGAACAAAATTTTATAAATACTTATAAAATAGCAGCTATAATATTTCGAGTTGAATAACAGTTATATTTCAATTCTTCAATCACCATAACTAACGTCTATACTGTTTTAAGGTTCAGTTATAACATACTTTGTGCTATAGCGCAATAGGGCAATAATTTTGAGACACCCTGTAGAGAAAACAACTTATTTCTGACTGTATTGAATATTGTATTCAATATACACTCATTGCTAAAACTTGCAACTATATTGAATAGGCTAATTGCTATAACTAGCAACACTTTAGAGGACTTTCATTATATACGTTATTGATTACAATAATCAAGCTAAATTGAAGTGAATTGTAACAAACTGAATTACAATTTAGAGGTTTAGATGATTATATTTAGAAGTTATCGGATGACAGTGCTATTCTCATATCAAATTGTGGGTATTAAAATTAATATTCCAACATTCTTCAGCACCTTGCACTGTAAAATAATATTGAATTAATTAATTATACTTCAAAGACGTACAAAATTTAAGTAATTGTAGGAACTAGTTAGAACAAATTTGGTAACAGGAGTTACCAAATTTTATGCGGGCAGTATTAACCTACGAATACGTTCCATGTAATTTATTAGAGTACCTCTACTAGCGAATTGTAAAATAAACAAGAATTATGCATACAAAATAACTAATACTGTTTAATGAGAGAGCATAATATTGTTTAATGAAATTTCCGAATGCATAAGGAAGAGTAAGACAGTGATCAAACAATTAGAGTACTCAAATAACTTAAGCCAGGCGGGCTGTAGTTTGCCCGCCCCTGAGTTAGAATGAGGACATTAACAAGTATGACAATCTGATTTCCAATACATTCTAATAAATGCAATCAAGTATCGTTGTATAGTCTTACAATTATTGTCATGTATAATGTATGACGAACATAGAGGTTATTGATATCCTTCAACGAGTTTATTAATTTTTGATGTATCAAGAGAGGAGGTCATGAAAATTAAACAACATTTATTCATCAAAAATATTTCAAGTCGCAGTATTTGTGGGATTGGGTTAATGGTGGAGTATGGTGGTATCTGTTAGAATCTGACAGAATGGTTGAATCTGGTGGAATATAACTGAATAGTGGAATCTGGTGTAATTTGACTGAATGGTGGAATCTATAAATCCCACCAAACACGATGCAACTTTGCTGCATGCAATTTTCTTTCTTAGAAAATTCAATATAAAGATGTGACATATGCATGCATAAGTTGCATAGAACAATGATGCATCGTGAATGGTGGGCTTAAGATAAGCATAGATTCGTATTGAATACAAATCTATAGATTTATTGAATATATAACAATTAAGGCTGATTGACAGGAGTTCATTATCATTCTCAGTGATTATTGAACTAAGTATCCTTGTATATTTACCCATGTCCGATTAAAAAAATTTGAAAATCTAAGAATTCAATATAAATCATCATAAATCACAACCCCAAAAGAAGAAAAGGATTCGGTAATTTATCTGAACTGTTTAGTGGAAGCCACAAAACTTGTGTCCTATCAACCAAAGATAATCTATTAGATTTAGATAATGCCAATTTCTGCATACTAGTACGATTGGGATCCTAGGTCGCTACGCTACAGTTTAGTGCCTGATGATAAATCATGTACTAAAAAGGTAAAATTTTTAATACTTTTGGTCGCTACGCGATGGAATAAACTTGGCACGTCGTGCCTTGGGTACATAATATGGCAGAAATGTTAAGATGTATTACCCATGATCATAATTACATTTCTTTTGTGGTGACACTGGAAATGCTATTTCGCTTTTGGTTAGAAATCTCGGCACTTCGTGCATCAGGTATTAAATATTGTCTGAAAGTTTTCGAACTTTCGAAACTTATATCTATATTTTTATGGTCATGATAACGCAATCTTTAATGGTGAGTTGCTTTTGGTTAGAGACATGACGTCAAGGTATTTGTCACATTGAGAGGTACCTATGATTCTAATTTCAAACTTCTATTCCCCCTCACTCTCACTAATCTCACACACAATTAAATTTGAAAGCTGAATAACTCCGCGAGTTGTATATATTTTGTAATTAAATTGAATTACCTTAATGTTTATAAAACCCAGCATGGATAGAGAATTTTAGAATATAATCCCAACTTTCAGGTGGATAAATGAAAAGTAGTTCTAAACCCAAAGACCCATAATAATAAAAATTAACAACATTCAAGAACAAACACATTTGGAAATCTCACACTGGTCTTATACAACTGCTAAACACAAAGACATAAAAAGTGAACACCCGCCCATAAAAGAGAATATGGAGTGATTCATCGGGCCAGGGGTGTTCACTTCCTGAAGGTTTTACTGGTTTAAAAATAGTTTCATTCAAATTGTTGGATGAGTGAAAATTTATTTACTGGATAGACGAGTGGTCCAAATATCTACACTTGACAGGTTAAAAATAACAAAGTTACAAGGTACGGAATATAAATGACGTGCAGCTCATATATTCAATTTACAAAATGGAAATATACTATTGCTTAGTTGAAAATGGTTCCTTTGGATGTGGGACACTGGCCAACGACATAGCTGACAGCCCACTCGTCAGGTCTGGGACGAACAAGTAATAATTATGCAGGTATATAATTATATAAAAAGTAACAATATTACCTTCGTTCTGAAAGGTTAAAGACTCAATCGTTAAAGACTCTGTAAAACTCGAAGATCTTCGATTGTCCCCAGTATAGTACCTTTGCTTTAAAATAGAAAACTGACTCTCAATACGTTGATGAAAAGGATATAAAGATTCCTCGCACAACTTCCCATGTAATCGAATCCCATCTTGGCATATCTGAAGGAAGCGAATATTGTTATTTGGGCATGGCATAAGCACAGATCATGTGTATGTAAATAATATCGTAAAACATTATAATGCAAGAGGAATTGAATACCTGGATGCCGTTGAATGATTACAGTATCACTGTCAAGTATCGAATCATGATCAAACAGACGAAATATGGAAAATAATACATATATATTATGAAAAAACGATTACTCAGTATATGTGTATACAAGTGATTAAATGTTTGGAAATTATATGTCAACCAAACAAACAATATACTTAACTACCATCAATCATTATGAAACTTTGCATAGTTCTAGTCCATTGCTATTCAATCGTATCTACAAAGTTACACATCTATATGGCAGTTTTCTAGAAAACCTATTTGACTTTCCGAAAATATCAATTTATACGTATAAATACAAATGTGTATGTGTAAATGTACATCTTTGTAAGTCAGAATTGATTGAAGAAACTGGAAGACCCTAAAGCTGAATTTTCATACAGCAATTATGCCTGGCTAGAATAATTTCGGGTCTTGGACGAAAAGTCACATCTATGACGATATTATGACGTCTTTGTCAGAAGCCTCAATTTTTCCTGCTCCTGAATAATGATTTTATCAGAAAAATGTGAGTAGAGGAGCGGCGGCGCTCCTAGATAATCCCTTGGATATAGGTAAAAGAGAAATTGGGCATTTGTGAAAATGTATTCGCAATATCATATTATTATCATCTGAATAATATGCATAATGACCAAAGGGAATATACAGACAGCGCCGTTCGCTCCCGGTACTTCTTGAATGGAATCATTTGCCTCTAGGCAGCCTCACTTGAAAGACACATGCTAGCATAAGGTTTATGATTAAAAGATACTGTGATGAGTTTACTATTGTATTTTGACCAGTAATGAATAGTTTGCCGACCAGTGGCTTATAAATATATGTGGTCACCTCATCATTTCAAGCATTCATGCCAAAATCAGCCATAGCTTGAGAAGGTCTGAGGTAGTCAAAAAGTAAGACAACATATAAGATGGGGACTCAAATGTAAAAAATATACCAAGTATCTAACTAAGAGGATTCGATAACCATAAGAGCGAAAGTCGATGCTTAGAGAGTCGTTGCGGTCCTCAACATAGGTGCTATAGATCAAGAGTTATAGACCTTGGTATTGTGCGTCGGATGGGCCTAGAGAATGGGTTTGCTGTAAGACTGAGCGGGGTATACGGTCTATGTAACAACCCGATTAATGTTAACTGGATTCCTCTACGTAGAATTACAAATTCAAAAATTGGAGAATATTAATTATATTTATCGATTGGATGTCTTGGATAGCGTAGAGGCCACTCTCCTAATAGGCAGAAAGTTTAGGGATATCTTGGAGGGGTGACATTTGATTGGCCCTACAATTGTCTAAATTTGGGCCACTCCTGGATTACAGTCCAAATCCTACTGATTGGTGAACCCCCTGGCTAGAGCACTGACAGCCAAAGATGACGAAGAAGGGGAGAAGAAAATGTTACGAAGGAAATGGCGCCAGATTCATATCGGGCGAGTTGGGAGAAATGGAAGAATCCAGGGGTGAAAAGGGTTATGCCTGAACTTCAAGAGGTATTCTCTAACAATAACAAGCGGCTATCGAGGGAGGTGCAACGTGAATGAGACCCATAGAATCATTACCGGTAATGCACTACAACAAGACCACATCACAAAAGAGTACCTCTACATTGGAGGCATGAGATTAACAGGCAATTAAATGAAATACTCGCTATTGACCCTCCCATTTATAGGCCCAAGTCACTCTCCTTGGGTATAAGATATAGTGTTGGTGAAAATGGAGGAGGGCAGGATGAGAATTGTTATGGACTATCGAATGCTTAAGCCAGTGAGGAAGCGGGACGAATATAGCCTGCCAAATCCTCAATCAATATTCGTTAAACAAGGAGTAAGCAGGTTCATTTCAAGTCTGGATATTGCCTCGATCTATTGGACGAAACTAATTGCACCTGGAGATGATGAAAATACACACTTCACAATATGCGTGGGAGGTAAGAGATGCTCGTAATGCCACTCGAGCATTGTAATGCGTCAGCCACATTTAAGAGGGTCATGGATCTCACGCTGTAGCCGATACCCAACGGTCGAAAGCCATGTTGATGAGATTTTGATGTTTCCAGGGATTTTGACTCAGACATAAGTCATTTACGATGGCCCTCAAAAACCTACAGGTCACTGGATTGCAGTTATGAAAGAAATTTCAATTCGGCATTGGTTCAGTTGAATTTCTCGGGCAGCGAATTTCCCTAAATGGAAGAAGACCTGTTCTTGATGATTTGTCCCCACTTGAGCGAAATCCATTAAGCCAATTATTTTACTGTTGAATGAATGAATTATTTTAATAAGATTCAAAACAAGTACATAAATGAAATGTAAGAGTATTAATCACAGAGAAATATTTGTTAGTTGTCCAATATTATGAGCAATTCCGGTTAAATATTCATCAGCACTCTTCTGTCCCAAGTTAAAAGATAAAGTAGGTTTCTAATATTTTCGTTGATTTGCCTGTATTTTATATTCTTGGAGTAAGCCTTTATATTTCCGATATTTATTTGAGCTAATAGCGTTTCTGTACATCCTTGCTATCAAATGAGTTTTGACACAAATTCATAGATATTTGAGTGTGCTTTCCATTCGCTCTATTTAATGCTAAATGCCAAGCTTGCAGATTATTATTCGTTCAAGCTTATGGTTTACAGTTTCAATCCCGTAGTGTTAAAAATAGTCTACAAGTGCTTGCAATTCATCAGGGCATTCGTGCTTTAGATCTTGAAATGTTGAGGGATAAGTTCAACTGGTATAAAGACCAAGGCAAGAAGCTTTCGTATATATATATTTTATGATTTTCTTCAGAAGTATAAAGTTGAGATAGCCCCAAAATTAGTACCTTGTGATAAACTGCTTGGCAAAAATGGAAATAGCATCCACGGATACAGGCTGTAGGAAATTCTAATCTAATGCTGGCTATCAGTCCGCTTTCAAAATCACTTGTGACAAGCTCTGGTGATAATATCGTGGTTAGCTCATCTCCCTTGCTTTTGAGGGGTCGAATTTAATTCAAATAAATGATATGTGTTTTAGCAGGGAGTAGGCAATAAATGAGAAGAATTAGTTTATCACCTTCAAACGCATGAATGCTGAATAGTTGAAAGTATAAGTGAGGCACGCTTCTAAATGTACCATCTATACACCAATGTTTCTTTGTAGAAAACTTTATGATATTAGCTTCTGTACTAAATATATGGATTTCATTACCTGATGAAGAGTAGAGTAGAACGTTAGTACTAGCAATTGGTTGCTAAAGGTTAACCAGCATATTCAATGTCTCCCTTGAAGTTGGAAGTATAGGGAGATTGCTTAATTTCTCTCGATACAAAGAAGAATCAATTTGACCGAAAGAGAAAATCTTGAAGCAATAGAAGGATTAACAGAGAGCGTAGCTGCATTATCACCATATAACGTTGGTATACGAGTTAGTTGACTCCTTGCCTTCATTTTCAGGTCAGAAACTATTAATTCAATGGCCCCTAGCATCTGAATCTGGGATACAATGTTCACGGTGAGGAGTTCAAATTTGAATATTACTGTCCCCTGATCATTCATACTATAGATACAGCAATAGTAATCTCGAGTGCGACAATGCCATCGTTTCTTAGTATTGACCGACACTAATTTGTCAATCTATAAGAATGACCTTCAAAACTTAACGCAAGACACTTTTTTGTTGTTTCGTACTGAAATGCCATTTGAAGAAATAATTTTCTTTGACATAGAAAAGGTTCCCATTTATACGAAATTGATCTATGATACCAAATATGTATTATTTTAACACCAAAAGCACCCTTTTATTCGAGTCTCATTGTGATAACATTACACCTTGTGATATGGTTTCGCACAAGTAGGTTTTGCTCAAGTGGATTTCGCTCAAATGAGTTGCGCTCAAGTGGGGAAACCACTTCTTGAATAGATTCAAAAGCTCTCGTGGTTCCTCAGATAAAATGAGTACAAGAGCTGCAGCAATTTCTTTGGACAGACAACTATTACAGGTACTACATTAAAAATATGTCGGTATAGCCTAGCCTATGGACAAACAATTCTGAAAAGTGAGCCATGCCTCAGGGATAAAGATTGCAAGCTGAGAGAAATATTGACGAATGCACAGGTTAACCTGGCTCACCCATTCTGGAATAATGATGAATAAATTGAAGCGGATGCAAGCAGTATTAGGGTCGCAGCAGTGCTATATCAGTTGGAGAGGGAAGAGGAAAAGCTAAGACTGATCGAAGTATTTCTCATCTTCTCTGAGTCAGGCAAGAAGAAATATTCAGCCTGACAACTTCAGATATGGGCTCTTGTTGCAGCACCGAGGAAATGATCCGTTTACGCAAAAGGAGCAATAGGGCTTCTCACGTATCATTCTCCGCTTCATTGTCTCACGTAGGAGAGGGAGCAAAACCACACATACAACCTAACAGTAAATAGTGAAGTGATCTTCGAGCATAGAGTTCTCTCCATGGACGGTGCTGATAATCAATACAAAGGATTAGCGAGGGTCAGAGACAGTACGAAGTAATCGTAAAGGCGTTGAGAGAGATCATTTCCATCAGGCTCAGAATAATCTAATAGATATTGTACTACTACATGGACAGGATTGTGGTAACCACTACCCTATATCAGGCGACATTACGACTGGTGCATGTACAGCACGACTTCGGGCAAGCGAAAACGATAAACTCGTTCCAGAAAAGCTTCTTACTGCCACGATGTCACATACTGTGAAAGCTTATCTTAGCGACTATCTAACCTGCCAGAAAGCAAAACGCAAATCAATCGAAAGAGCAGCGATGAGGGAAATGAGAATTGGAGAAGGATTTCCTGGTGAGGAGATATTAATGGAAATTGTTGAAACAACCAATAGAGGGCTACAGATATTTCCTCTTCATTGGTAGGCTTGTTCACTAGATATGTCGAGGTACAGTTACTAAGAGATCAAGAGGCAAGTTCGATCCTAGCTGCATTCCAACAAGTGTAGGGATATTGCGGGATGGAATGCCGTCTATAATATAAACAGACAAAGGAGCAAACATAGATGGCCAAGCATTTCGTGAGTTCTGTGCAAAGGCTGGAATTGATAAAGGGTATACTATTCCGTATCATCCGCAAAGTGACGGAATGGAGGCCAGGTAAAGCAGGTGATAAGATGTCTCCAACTGGACCGCCAACTCGCGAAGGATCCTTGCAAGGACTTTTGAATGAAGTAATTATCCCATATTAACAGTAGTAGAATGCTACCAGTAGAATATCTCCAGATTTACTTAATCTAAGAAGGGAACCAAGCTCTACTTTGCTAACGTGGTGCACTCTCATACAGAGGGTGAGATGAACAACCAGGGGATTATCTGGAGGCTTTACAGAAGAAATGTTCAGAGTTCGAGTATCGTGTGGGAAAAAATTAGCAAATGTTTAGGAGAAGCCAGGCACCTTGTAATAAGAAAGAAGGAAGTGAAATTAAGATTGGAAACCTGGTACAGTGAATACAGGTTATAAAAACATCGTCGGTAACTAGGAAGAATTTTCTTATAACCGATAAGTAGTATATAGTAGATGCCAGTTATGAAATCACTTAATTGTAAACACATAAGGATTTAGAAACCACGTTAAATAAAAGTATTCTCATATCAAATATATATTTTATGCCGATTCTACAAACATATTAGGAAAGAGAACCAATTTGAGTACTACATAGAGAGTTCTTATACCGGCATAATACATACAGGACTATATACTAACCGTTTTCTAGTATGATGTTCTTATATCCGGCATGTTCTTATTACCAGTAAAAATATGATATTAAGGTGAATCCAATGTACGTATTTTTAAGGTTGAATTCAAAGGGGATATTTTGAAATTAATTTACAAGCGAATGAATAAGAAACATGTATGTCAAATCTTACACAATTACTATGGTAGAATGCATTTTATCTACGGATCTCTCATGTTTTGATGTTTAGAATTAATTCATTATCAATTTATGGAAAGTAATTAATTTTTGGTCCTATTGTTGTAATACAGGGTTTTGATTTATGAATTTCCAAAGGAAAAGATGGAATGATAATGGTAAACTATAAATGTCTTAATTTCGTTTATCTCCCATGATGTATGGAAACAGTAAATTGCATTGCCCTATGTAAAAGCTAAATTATTTTGATTTCCGAAACACATGTCCATGGTCCAAACATTTCCTAAATTGATTATGTCTAGGGGCTCCTTAAGATGCCTATAATTATATATGCTAGTATGATCACTTTCAAATCACTTTAAAATTTAACTTGCAATCCAATTCAGGGTACATTGGTGAGTTCAAAGTGCACATAAATTTGATAAATCTGGAATGACACAACAAAATTAATAAAGCAAAATCTAGTATTTAGGGGAATAACACAGGTCCACAAAAACATATTCCTATCTCTTGGCTCAGATTGTTGGAGTGTTTTTGGGGTATATCGGGGTAGCTGTCTCCAATATACTATTAGCTTTGCTGAATTGGATCTAGTTTCTAGATATCACACAACCTTAAATTTTAAGGTAATACTACAAATATTATCGGTTTGTATGTTTATATAAGCATCAACAACTATTTGTTCACAACATAGAACCTTTTATGGATTCAAAACGCATTAGACATTGTTGCCTCAATGATCCTGATGTCTTTTGTAAATTTGTGGTGAATATATGGCAAAGGAACATCGTTTTAATATTAGAGATAGCTTATCAGGCTTACTTTGGTATTAAATCAGGCGATCAGGATAAGTCATGGAGCCCTCACATAGTGTGCAAATATTGCACAGAAACCCACCGTCTATGGGCCCTAGGAAAGTCAAATCCATGAAGTTTGGGATACCAATGGTTTGGCGAGAGCCCAAGAACCATTACGATGACTGCTACTTCTGCATGGTTAACATGTCTGGATGGAAGCGGCAGAAAAAGAATTCGTGGCATTATCCTGACATACATTCTGCAAGACGCCCAATTCCACACTACAGCGAAATTCAGGCGCCTGTTTTACGTCCTTACCTGTTACAGCGTTTACTGAGGCAATTGATGAATCGTCAGACCTCACTTACAGCAGCAATAGCTGTAATGAGTTGTTACAGATTAGTAAAGCGGAACCTTTCACACAGGGGCAGCTCCACGACTTAGTGAGAGACTTAGGCTTGTCAAAAGATGATTCAGAGGTCCTGGCTTCCCGTCTCAGTGAACATCATGTTCTCCACAGTGAAGCTAAGATAACTTATTACCGACGCAGAGACGAAGAACTTATTCGCTATTTCAGTGAAGAAGGTGGTTTCGTGTTTTGTAATAACATCTCAGGACTTCTCTCAGCAATGGGAGTGTCCAAATACAATCCAAATGGTGGCGTTTATTTATCGCCAGCTCTAAACGGAGTCTAAAGTGCGTATTGCTGCATAATGGTAACAAATTTGCCTGTGTTCCGATCGGCCATTCAGTAATCTTGAAAGAGCACTATGCAACTATAAAGATGGTCCTACAAAAGCTGCATTATGATGAACATAACTGGATCGCGTGTGTGGACTTGAAAATGGTCAGTATCCTGTTAGGACAGCAAAGTAGTTACACTAAATACCCATACTTTCTTTGTTTATGAGATAGCAGAACGGATGAGGTGCACTAGGAAAAGAAGAACTGGCCAGTTAGTCAAAAGATTGCCGTGGGGGAAAAGAATATCATTAACGAGCCACTAGTTTGCCGTGACCGTATCATCCTACCACCACTACATATCAAGTTGGGACTGATGAAGAATTCGTAAAGGCATTGAACAAAGATGGTACCTGTTCCAACTACCGCTGCACAGTATATCGTGGTCTGAGTATCGAAAAACTTAAGGTAGGAATTTTTGATGGGCCACAAATCAGAAGACTGATAAAAGATGAAGAATTCGCCTCACACATGACTGGAGTTTAAGCTGCCAGGTGGTATTCCTTGTCGATGTTGTAAAGGGATTCTTAGGCAACACCAAAGTGGCTAACTACCAGAATCTGGTCGAAGGCATGCTCAAGAACTTCCACAGTCTGGGAACCAGAATGAGCATAAAACTTTACTATCTCTATTGCCATTTAGAGAGATTCCCTGAAAATCTTGGTGATTTAAGCGAAGAACAGGGCGAGCGATTCCACCAAGACATCAGGACTATGGAGGAACGGTAACAAGGAAGATCGGACGCTCATATGTTGGCAGATTACTGCTGGAGCCTTATGCGTGATTACCCCCCAAGAACCTCACAAGAGGAATTCGTATAAGAGAACATTCGTTCATGATTGATAAGTATTCAGATCATATTATATCTCAAATTATCTGCTTATCACGTACGTTCAATTCTAGTTATAATGTAATACACACATACTATATGGTATCAGTGAACACAGATTCACGGATGCTGAAAAACATAATTTCACATTATCACGAAAAGTAGGGCCAATTGACCAGAACTAGTACCATTTTCGAACTCAGTGACCCTGATATACCCTAGAAATAGTCTCAACTTATCAGCCAAGAAGATGTTGTTGGCAGTGTAATCATTCTGGTCCTAATCAATTGCAAGCTCACTCAATGATTCATTCGCCCGGTGAGTACAATAATAAAGGGCTGTGTTTCGCTCCATCCATTATTTTTTTAAAATGATGTACCCCTACAAGGACTTGAAAATTTCACAGTGTCTCCACTATTGACTTAGACTTAGGTACGCAATAATTAAAGGTCTTAAGTTAGTGTGGGTCATATCACAAATATGACCTCACACAAACTTGCAATTTCGGACTAGGGTAGACGTCGCAGATACAAAAGGCTTAAAAGTTATTTCTACATCGTAGAAACGGCTCATCATTTCCAGAATAAATGATTCGCACAACCTACAAAACTAAAGCCTATTCACGACGCTATTTAACCATGGATTATTCCAGTATATTATACATGAATTTCAAAAGAATTTTTATCGGTAATATATAATCCAACTATTATCAGTTCGAAATGACGTAATCTGTTTGGTTTAAAGTATTGTGTTGTTAACAATGTACCATTTTATAGCTCTGAAAAACTATCACTAGTGCGTCATAGAATCCAGAATTCATATCAAGTGATCTAAGGATGTATATGCGCCAAATATACAATTTTGGTAATTATAAAGTTGTCACGTAACTGAGTTAAATTAGGTACAATGGATCGCACTTACTTACTTGGTAAAATACCTTAAAACCAGATAGTCATCAGAGTAATTATCAAATAAGTGCAACCAATAAGTATACATAACCAACTTCCCAGACACTCGAGATACATTTTGATACGATATCTCAAACCGGTGTGACGCAATCGTGAACATGCCCCATATTTGGTCATTATAAAGATTTACGCAATAGAGCTTCAAAATATTGTATGAAAATAAATCACAAGGGTATGAAAAATTGTGAAAGTATAAAGTACTTAGCTCGTAGATTAGGTAAGAGCTGGAAATTATTGTTTTCTACGATGCGAATTTGACGTTTCTTTTCAACAATTATTTAGGTAATTTGGGTATCATATACAATTGGTAAATGCTATGCCTACAATTATCTCTTCACTAGCGTCACTAGCCTGTTACTCTCGGTAGGAAACCACAAATGTCACAAAGAATATTCACTTGAATAACAAAATCTCAAGAATAAATATTGCACAATCACAAAAAAAAGGTTTACAATTATCACTGATCGGAAAGGACATTTTGATGTCCAAATTTACGAACGAACAGCCAAGTTCTGCTTGAAGAAAGACTACAAAAGAGGTCGTCATGAATATTTTTGCTACACTGACTTTTGATTGGGTACAGATATACCAACTTTAACTTCTTGTTCATGCGTCAAGTCGGCCTATATCCGGAGGGGACAATTTTCCAGTGACATGTCAGATATGCCGATCCGTCACTGGAAATTGATGCTCTCGGGATAGAGGCAGAAAGACTGAGCTGGTGACAACCTCTGGTGTAAACCTTCTTCAAGTAGATCTCGGCTGTTCAGTTACGTTCCGTGTTTGGCTATCATAATGTTCGTTCAGTTAAGAGAAATGGAGAAGACCTTGTTCTTATTAGAAATTATGCCATTGGAATTATTGAAAATTTGTAACAGGCTAGTCGCTGAAAGTAACAGTTTAATGAGGCTACTGAAAAGATAATATAGTAGGCAAAGCATTTATAAAAGGTTTTTACAATAATACAAAATACACAAATTACCTAAATAATTAATGGTATAGAAACAAAAGTCAAATTCACATTGTAAATAACAATAATTTCCAGCGCGTAAGTAATCTACGTGATCAGTTCACGCTGAACTATGCGCTGAGTACTTTTTAAGATATGGGAAAGTTGGATATATAGGACATATTAGCTAGAGAGATTTACAGTAACTCTAGCGACAATCGAGCAAATGGACGTTGCCAAAACATGTCCATTCATGGTACCTAATAGAATTCAGTAAGGAAACAACTATATCCATATTATTAAATCACATTTGCTGTTTATTTGTCTGTTTGTCTGTTTGTTTGTCCGTTGTCAAGGAAACGATTTACGCTATGCAATTTTGAAAATGTCCATAACTATGTATTTATCGTGATTACCAAGGAAGTAAATAGAATTCAATAAACTTCACTATATATATATATATCGAATATGCTAAATTCGAACTTCGCATTTCAAGTTTCTCATATATAAACTTATAGCTACAATTATGAATATAAAGTAGACAGATTTCAAAATTTTGGTAGAAACATACTTTCAATGGTTATTCTGAAGTAATCGTGTATGCTGATTCCCAAAATGATAGTATAAACAACATATTGTGAATGTTGTTTACTATTAGTTACATAAAAGAAACAAAGTTCAAAATTGAGGTAGTATCATACTTTCAACGACGGTACTAGGGTAATCGAGTCTGCTGAGTCTGAATATTGTAAACAAGATCAATAATATTAAACTTCAATTGTTCTTTGTCTGTGTATTTGTCCGTTGAATACGTCGAGGCGCAATGCGCCGAGTTAATTGCGAAGGGACGAGCCAAAGTCTCGTAAATACAAAAATTTCATATTTTATGAATACACACTCTTAGTTCACTTGATATTAATATGAAATCGAGGATTTTAGATATTCAATAAATCCATATTATATGCAGGACTAGAAGTACCTATAGATTAACTAACAAATATTTAACATCTAAGAACAATAGAATTATTACCAATGACACAGTGCTAAAAATGAATCTATTTCACATACTTTCAGGAAAAAATACAAGGAATAGAATAATTCTAGAAAAGTACAAAGGTGTAGAAATTTTCTCTTTCGAAAGGAGTTAAAATATTGGTACCATAGATTTCATAATTTTGGCTAGAGGCCAGACAAAATTTTGATCAGTCTGAAATAGTGGCACTTGATGTTCGATCGATTAGCAAAGCGGAGAAGTACACCCGACGAATATGTTCAATATTTCTCAAACCAGAAATCCCCTTAATTCTTGCCAGTTTTAGTTGCACGACGTTCACGGAGAAAACTAGAAAATCTAATAATAATATAGGCAACCATTGCAAATTGTGCCAATTTACTAAGGTATAGTCTGCAAAGCAAAAAAACAAAACAATCGTGATATAAGAGATAATAAGCAAAGTGTGGCTATAATATATCGAATTATAAAAGTTATCAGGGATATAGTTAGGATGTAACACCGTCATGTAATTATTTCAGGTATATTATCGTCTACGTATTCAAATGTTCGTTGTATAATCAGGGTATACAGTTGTATATTTGCTTATGTTGAAATATTTATGTAATTTCTTAACTAATGGTGTATCCTACATGATAAAAGTAAGAGAAATCCCCAAAACACCACCCCTTCCACTAAATTTTAGCCTCTTGAGTAGTATAATCGGTGCATTTTAATGTCCTAGTTTTCCAGAGTTGTCTACATTAATATCTAATGAAACAAAACTACGCTAAATGTGGAAAATTAAAAGGAAATGTCGTGGAACCAAAGTAAACGATACTTACACAAAAATTGGATAATACAAAATAAATTACTCAGGAATAAGACGTTGGCTACAATGTTGAACTCTAATTTCTAAATTGAATAACACAGTCAAATACTCCAAATTTTCCATAAAGAAGAGTCTTCGCGTTCATCACATATGTAATGGAAATATAACTAATTGACAACAAGCAATAATTTCTGCATAGTCTACACTAGTATTGCTTGTTGTCAAGTGGCTACACAACTGAGCATGTATCCAGATGAACAGAGTACACTACTTCCACGGGCCATGCCCCTGGAAAACAGGTACCCTCTTCCAATTCTTTGCAGGCCACACAGAGTGACAGATCTTGGCGACGGCCATACACAGAATAGGGCCCACAAAATGCAATAGCAGGGACCCACAAATTCTCTAGTCGGCCGAGGGAAGATCAATATTATTAGTGTCAAAATAATATAGAGCCACGAGTTATACATAGTGTAATACACTGATAGAGGATATCTTCGCTGTTTATGAAGTAATCCTGAAAATTACAGTATATAGATGCAAAACAGTAAAATATATATAAGCATAGCCTAAAAAAGATCAGGCCTGATCTTTACTTTGTATCTGGTGTAAGAGGAAGTGAAGATATTTTGATGGCAAATTCAATAATCACCGATAACAAGAAACTGGTACATTTTCACCCCGAATATAGGTATTATTGATATGTTGGAATTCACAAAGCCACATTTGTCAAATATTACTGATCGAAGTGACGTTGTTTGTAAATGTGATTGGAAAATATAGATTATAAACTGACACATCTTTGAAACCATGTAGAACGTTAACTACTAAACTAAGTTAAAAATGTTGAAATACAAAATGATCTAAAACTGTCTTTGTAAACAAAAATGAAATTTTCATATAAAAATGCACGTTTCTGAATTATCACATTGACCATTGATTTCATATGTTTTGCCTATATCCACTTATACCTCGAAAATTCTGAGAATTATTTCAAATTAGGATAGCCAATTGATGGAATACTTCCGTACCCATGTAATTCAGGTTGAGATTATATCTCTTGCCAATATGATTTAACCATGAATATGCGGAAATATACTGGCATTTTCAGATTGCTCAATGATCTTGAATTAGTACAGAGACGGTTTTAGGTCAATTAGTATTTCAACATTTTGACAAAATAAAATTTAAAGTTCTACTTTGGTTTAAAGATGGAGCAGTTTATAACATATATCTAGCAATTACGCTACAAGTGACGTCACTTCGATCTGAAATATTTCGCAAATGTAGCTTTTATGAATTCTTACATATCAATAATACATTTATTCGGGGGAAATATACCAGTTTATTGTTATCGGCGATTATAGATTTCCAATCAAAATGTATCCACTTCCCTTTTATCCCTGGTCCAGTGAAAATTGACCCAATGATCAGGTCTTATCTTTAGTAGGCTATGATAGAAGTTAACAGAATATTCGTTCACATGAATTACCTCGATTTGTTCACGAATAAGTTCTTTCAACTCAATGATTTCATCTTCATGGGCAGGGTTTGAACAAAGATAATCGTTTGTAAAAAAGGCATCTTCATAATTTTTCAAGCCACCCATCACAGCAGCTTCAATAATTCCGTTCAAACGCATAGAAAGCTGATTAATAAACTGTGAATTACCTAATGAACAAATTTTCAATTAAACGGCATGAATGGTTGTTAAGTAGACAAATCCAAGGAACATATAGTTAATCAATTTTGAAAAATCAAAAATGAAACCATGATTTCTGAAATGAATTTCGATTCTGAATATCGATCATGGGGTACTGAAAGAATACATTACATGAATTTAAGAAAGCTGACATCTAGGACATACATAAAATGAATTAGAGTAAGTATTTGTGAAAATTTTGAAATTTAGAGAGCGAAAGTTTCTAGACAGAATTACTTTGAAGGTTGTAGAAATGGATACAATTGATTAGAACCAACTGTAATGTCATAACAAATGTTTGACAACAGTTGTTCTACAATAAAGTAACATTTTCAGGCTCAAATATGTATCAATTTTTCAAAAACTTGTCTGTTCCGTTACTTGAGATAGGTTAACAATATGGGTATTTCCTTGAATTATGACGCCCTGTATTTTGAAACTTCCAGACAATAAGAGAAAACAAACGCAATCACACGCTATTCTATCCTCTTGAACCCTTGTCGAAATTTATACACATACTTTTCAAGGTCTCATTGTGGGCGCAGCCCAGAAGTCCTCCTACCATAGCAAAACTGATAATATGATGACATATTTACTGTATACGCTATATACTGATACAGATTAACCGCGTAGTATTATCGTGGATCCAGATGGTAGAGAATGGATGGAGGCTATATCAATACTATACTCCCATTTTCGCCAATGGAAAAGTTCGGGACAATCAAGCATTATCTAGAAAGATGGTCGATTTGTGGCATTGAACAATTGTTAGTGCAATGAAATATTCTGTACAAATTACCAGAACTAAAGTTAACTGGCATCTTTCTCACCCTAAAAGTGAACGTAATGTTATTTATTATCATGCAAAATTCTGGTATTTTCATACTTGCATGTCTACAAGATCAATAAAATCAGACAGATATCGGATGGTTAGAGACGAAGCTGTGACGGTATGTATGCGCATAATAAGTACCTGACAATATAATTTACTAATTCTTAAGCCAATTTTGAAAGTGCACTTATACCAAATTACTTCGAAAACGTGCATATTAGCACAACTGATATCAATTATAGTTACATAGTTGTCCAGAGCTATCCCTGAACAACTCTTTTGCATTATAGACACTACAGAGTCCAACTGGATGGTCGAGTCGAGCAGAAATTATTGGAACCATGACCGCAGACACTGTTAGATCATAAATTACTTCCTGTTGCTAAAATGTGAAGACCCCCATTAAAACGTACAGGATAATCCCCTGGATGAATAAATGGGTGTGTTAAAAAAATGAAATTATAGGATAGATACAGATGTATAAAAAATCTAAATATGTATGAGATATGTTTCAAACAAATTTTTTGTTAGTATATTGCTTAATAAGACATGAAAAAGATATGGTATTTGAACTTAGATTCCACCACCGTTAATACGAAAACGCGATAATTCGATAAGTTCAATATTTCGAAAAAATTCTCTTTCCCTTGAAACTCTTGTATTAATGCCATGCAAAATCAGGGCATACGAGATGGGGTCAGGCGGGGCTTTCTTCGGGCTCATGGCAGCGGGACCTTAACTATATATTTTAAAGTGATCGCAGATGGATGTTGAATCAAGGACAGGAGTATTGGTGGTCTTAAATTGTTTCTAGGGATCTGAAAATTTTTCAATTCTCAATGTACAAATGACTATGTAGTCGGCCAGTATTGAAATGGAAAAATTTACAAAATTGTAGTGAGATTAGAGCTGACATTTCATAGTTACTCCAATTAATAGTGTCCCTTTATGGAATTGAATTAAAAGACTAACCTAAGGGATAAAAATACTTTCAGGTATCGTGCACCAAAGAAATCCTTCTCAGAGATGGAGCTTGCTCATCCCAAACGGCTATCAGAAATAATTACTGGTAATAACCCTGGATACGATACGATGAACCCATACCAAGCAAAAATGCAATGTAGGTACTGAAAGGAGAGGGGTTTCCAGTTAACTCGAGGCCGGATTTCAAAATTAGAAGGATATATACTCAAATTTTTTGATGTACCCAGTCCGATGCTGAGATATTTATCTACAAAGGAAGTAGTATCACTGCAGACTTGTATTTCAATAGTTGTTTATCGCCAATTGAAAAACACTATCAAGAGCGGACACTAATGTCAGGTACGCGAGGTTTGAGATTATTGCATAATAAATTATGTGAACAGAGACTGGCAAAGTCTGAACCAGAACAAATGAGAATAATCGAGCAGAGCATCGACACTACTCACCTGGTCTAGTCCCTTGCTAGTTATGGCTATATTCAAGACAAGTGAAGGGCCATGCAGGCAAGCATTTTGCATCCCAAAATCGACCTAGGAAAGCCGTGTGGAGAACTCAAAAGCCATCTAACCCGAAGATTATAAATATGCATTTTTCGACTGGTTGGATAGTCTAAAGGGAGTCATAGATAACGAATGTGAACATTTAGAAAATGTTAAAATTATAGGTAATGATTTTGCAAGGTTACAAAAATTAAGGGCATGTCGGGAAGACTTTGAACGCCTATTGTATAAAGCTAAATTAGTGTTTACTTGGAAAATTGTTGCTAAAAGGTAACAATCATTATTCAACTGTTAACAGGATTTCACCCTCTCTAATTATTTTCGTTGTGAATATTATACTTAGGGTATCCAAATAGTTCATAATCTTGCATTATCGAGCATGCATAAATATTTACTATAGCAAAACTACAATATATTTGTGAAGTTAAAAATCTTCTACAAAAACGTATCAGGATAACGAATATATCCAAATAAAAATGTCATTTTATGCTTTTATCAGAGTACTACAAATGGGCTTTCAGAGCTGTATCTCTCCCCCCAAAATTTATATAATATAGGAGAAATTTCAGATTTAATTATCCATGGTCATGCCATATTACATTTAAAAGCCTTCTGTAGTGGCACTGGAGATACTATGTAGCTTTTGATTAGTGGTCTCGGCATTTCATGCGTCGGGTATCAAAAAAGCATGAAATTTTCAAATTAGGAAAATTTGAATGTGTTTGTAGAGTCAGGATGACGTAGTAATCAAATAATGAGTTTGCATTTGCTCATAATTATGACGTCAGGACATTTGCCAGATTGAGGGGTAGCTGTGATTCAAATTTCAAACTTTTACCATGTATATGGGCTGAGCAGTGGTAAATAATGTGAAATCAAAAAGTTCACAATGACGTCATAATTTGTCAGAGGTGTGAATTTACTTCCAAGACTCGAACTTGTCTGAACCAGGCCCAAAATACCCCTATATACCACTTATCAGCTCTGGAGGTCTTCGGTTTCTTCAATCATTTCTGGACACACAAACATATCTATATATGTAAATATAGAATAATTTCGTAATATTAGTATAGACCAGGCAAATACTTCGGGAAAAGCCAGAAATAAAATAACATAAAATATTTGAAAATTTGTTGTATTCTATAAATTTCCATTAATGATTTGAGGTAAAACGTATAAATTCTGGACTATAATAATTAAAAATTAATTGGTCTGATCACATATCCTGGAATGTAGTTTCCTGAATATGCGCTATGGCATAATGTACATAGGTTACGATTACATAAATCACTAATCTAATTTTAGTTATAATTCGATGATTTATATAGAAATATATCTATTCGATATATTTCTATGTAAATCATTATGATCTGACCTGATTTAATCGATGAAATTAATTCTTTTAATTCTGTAGAAGAGGTTTTGATAGTTTCAAGTGCATATTCAAGAGGACTGATCTCTCTAATTTCAGTTGAAATCACAGGAAAAGATTTAAGCAACCCAGGAAACTTAGCGTTAGTAGAATACACAGTGCGTTCCAACCATAAAGTTTTAAATTCATTGGCTTTATCCTTTTCCCCTTTGTGAAAGGGCCTGGAGTGTCTAAATCTTGAGACATTATTGACTTTATAGAAGCTAAAAGAGAATATAGTGAATCAGAATAGCCTAATTGTTCTATAGTAAAGTATATAACAATAACAAGGATGCATCTAAGAATTCGTAATACACAACCAATATTCTACATCCTGCCATGTAATAATTAAATTTAGGAAATTCAAGTAACTACTATGGAGATTTCACCCAATTAAATTAACAAAAGAAATACATAGATATATATTCAATGTAATCTAACTAATTATAGTTACTATGTCCCTCATCTGAACTCCCAAAGTGCAATTTCGTATGATATGGTGGATATCGAATCAGATCTCTCACTCTTCTAAACTTGAAAATAAAATTTTAAAGGAATGCTTTGATAAATGTTAAAATGTTTCTGGGATGTGAAACATATTCCTCATTGGCAAATCTAATGGACTCGTCACATAAATGCAATATCAGAATAAAGAATGCTAATATCCAAATATCAATGAGTATAGAGAGGTCATAATGAAAACAAACGTTTGAACAAGGTAACTAAAGGTTAAAGAACTGAAGTTTGTCAAGTCAATTATGGCAAATGTTCAAATTATTGACAGTCATACTGAATAATAATGTCATGTACATGCATATTTAGAGAAATCTATAATGTATACAAAGAATTCGAATATTTGATATCATTCGAACACAATTGCCATTAAATTTTCTAAGCAGAGGAAAACTATGTGAAAAATGGTAAATTCAAAGTTGAAAAGAAGATTAATGTAAGAAATATTTAAGACTGAACTTGCCAAAGCATGGACGGAAGTAAACTTGAATGCTAACTGCTAACGATAAGAGTATTAGTCAATATATTATCTAGAGGATGCAAGCCCTACAGGCGAATAATTCAGGTGATATATTTCTAGGAGTAGGAGCATTTTGCCGATACTCCAATATGGTAATGCAAAAATATATAGGCAGGGCATATAAATACCCAATATACTAAAACATAGTCAGCAGAGTAATTAGGAAGCACACTTAGACGTATGATGTGTGGTAAGACCCTAGATGAAAACCTGGAATCTTTGAGGTATCTAAATTACTACAATTAACACGTACATTGGGAAAGTGTATGTATAACCAGAAACCTGTACAATTGTGAATTAGCAAATTCAACTAAATTATGTACATAGAACATTAGCGGATGCAGGAATCGTCATAAATGGGCCCAGGTAGTGGCGGATCAAATATCTCTCTTGGCAATATCAACCAAGCTGGCGGCTAAAAATTGTCTACCAGATAAAATTCTTTCAGTGAGGCCAGTTAAAGATTATTATAACCCACATAGTTTTAGAAAAAGATTGAGGTAAAGAAAAACTATTACCTACTATTTCTTCAACTAGTATCATCACACATGTCTCATTGTTATAATATACCATGTTAGAGAAATTAACGAGAGAATGCAATAGTCAAAGAGAATTTCTTAGTGAATCTGAATTTAAATTCGTGAGAGTTTACAATAATGGGTCTGGGGGTGCCATGTAGGATCTGAGTGGGCTACAAGGGTGAACCTCCAATTAAATAACAAAAAGTTCATTGGTATTTGAATTATGGCAATTCGCATCATCTTTCATTTTGTGATGAGAATAATGCTCTAATAGTATGTTGGCGCATTAGCAAGGGAGGTTTGCGTCAAATATTGAAAAAATACAACTTGCTACTTTGCAAATCCAAGGATAAGTTTCATTCTATAATTACATATTGAAGGTTCACGGAGATAGGTATCTGTGATATATTTTGTAAAAACTGGAATGATTGTAACATTGTAGAAAACTAACTGTCTCCCAAAAAGAAAAATTACAAGTGTTCCTAGTTGTACAAGAAATAGAATAGTGCTAAATACAGTAGACCCTCACAAATCCGAACCTTGTTAATCCGAAAACTCGCTAATCTGAACAAGGCCTAAAGGTTATACAACCTTTGGAAACGGTATAACCTTTCAAAAAGAAAATAATTATATCAAATCTACTACGGAGTAAATGATAGTGTATTAAACATGTGGGATCGTATTCATCGTTACTACAATTTCAAATTTTTTAGCCCTAGATCCTAAAGTATTGTTTCAATTCAGTTCGCCAATCCGAACGCATTATTTTGCCATGGAACAGTGCTGTTTTGATCAACGAGGGTGTACTGGATAGAATTAAGTCATAGAAAATATCACTCAAGGAAATTAAGGAAAAGGAGATTGCCGAGATTTGGATAATACCTCGGTAATTTCATGACACGATATTCTCCAATAATAGAGCATCTGCACCGGGCATGGAAGAGGCCCACTAATTATCCAGTATAGGCTTTTCAGCATCTTGAATACATTTCTAAAGTTGGGGTATGCTCCTGGTATCATGGGACTCCCTTTGGATCTGCCACAGAACATAATATTTGCATAATAAAGACGAAAATGAAAAAAAATTTTTCTCCATAATCCACATAGAATGTAAATATTGCATACTACCGAGCAATTCAAACGCTCAAATTTGTTGAGGACAAGCCATCTTCGGTAGATTATTTCCAGATCACACCATTAGACACTTCTCTATAGCTAGTTAGCTAGCTATAAAGTCGGGAAATTATGGAAAATGGGTAATATACATTGCTTTTCATTTTGATGGAGAAGTATTATATCTCTCATTTTTTCAAAACCATGGATTACTTCAAGTCTATTTTATTATTGACCCATGATGTTCAAATACATTGTTAATAAAATAATTAAGAAACAGAAATTTGTATAGGAGGGTAAGTATTATTCACTTTTTTACATTGAGATACACTCAACTGTAGGCCACGACAAGACCTATATTGTCTGTATCAATTACCAACTCGATATATATACATCCTTTGACCCATTTTTCAATAGTTCAGTTATTATTTACCGATATTTCCTTACTACTTAACAATATGCTTAATAGATGTAGTGTGGCCAACTTTCCTCCAATTATGACGAACTAATTATACTGTGTTTCAAATGGCGAATCATTGGTCAAAATAATTGCAGGTTGAATAATGAAGATTTTTTCCATAGAGATGATGCATGGGAATAGGAAAAGTCTTCATCTGTTTGAAACATTTCAATGACAGTGACATGTACTTCACTTCGATATTCCTATGGGTGATGGTACAGTGGAGAAATTTCAAGAAAGCCTGGTCACATGAAAATGCTAGGTCCGTCAATCTACCTAACTTCTCTTTTATTTACAAGGATCTTCTAAAGCACATGATTGTTTGGACCAAAATGAAATTGATATCCGATATTTTCGTTATGCTCTTGAGTTGAGTTGTGCTGAAGATAAAAAAGAAATGATAGCTTTTCTGTTATTAATATTAATGGCATCCAGCTAAAGTTTAGGACAATTATCTTAACTGAAAAATGGACTTATATTCGCTCAAGTCAGGGTACATTGCATATTTTCAAGAAGGTACTATCTGGATCACTATTGACCATATCTGCTCAGATCTGTATAGGTGATTCTTTATATGTAAGGGAGTTTTGTAAATGAAGTTAAAATTCCATCCATAATTACTAGCCTTCTGATATTCGTCAAATTTATCAGCTAACTCAAAAGCTTGACATACATCAACAAGATATTGTTGAGATTGGCATCAATATTGCTATACATTCAGTTAGATCTACCATAGAAATTTAGAACTTTGTGGAGAAGATTCCCAGAGGATAAAATCTTCAATCGACTTTAATTTATTTATATCACCTTGAAAATATGAAGAATTCGAAGAACAACCACCAAAATAATATATTAACTTTGGTTCTATCTCTAAAGGCTCAACTAATCCCTTCAGGTTGCTACAGTTATCTGCAATCATTAAACGGTATCTCTCTGCCTTATCCATCTACTCAATCAAACCTCTCTATTCAAATATTGGTTCAGGCACAAGTTTTACAGATTATCTGAAGGTAGCATCCAGGACTTCAACAAATTTACGAAACATGTTCTTCAACAGTTGAAACAATTCACGAAAGGTCAGATTACACTTATATGGGCAAAATCCATGTTTCTTTTCTACAAACTGTTACAACACATGCAGAGAACAATTCTTTTTCTATATGATTCAGCTAAGATGGTTCTAGCATTTCAAGTTTCCCTTTCACAAAGTGGTTTGAAATTGTGAAACTTCTACCATGTTGTAATACAAATCTTTTGACTTACTTCCAGCAATGAAGCAAATTATTATTGACAACGAGTAGTGTGGTCTTAAGGTAGTAGTAATTTGTACAGATGATTATTTAAGTAGCTACCTGGTAGTACAAGTTTACAGTTAACTTGTCAAAACCCATCAGATCATACTAGATCCATTTTCTTGAAATATGACCCGTTTTACATAGTGAAGTATATCCGAAATAACTGAATAAATCAGAAGGATATCTATCTTCCAATCAATCGAACAATACTTTAGTGAAACATTTCCTTATTGTGTTTCAAACGCTTCATTCAAAGACATCAGGAATACACACAAGTCCGGACAGTACTCTACTGCTAGGATTACTAATAAATTAACATCCAAAGTTACATGGCCACCAGTTCTTGAAAGACAAAGTGTCCCTTTAGCTCTTGCAGTTTGGGATCAGTCAACAGTAAATGTTATGTTGATGTATAATGAAGAGATTATGATTTCCAACCAAACATATCAATATATTTTTCTCATAACCAAATTTTGGAAGATATATAACATTCATAGTCCAGGTAACGATATTCAACTACGCGACCCTGATTCAAAGGTTTTCTTGCTTGGAGATGATCGTGTTGTGTTCTTTACAAAGTTTGTATCTTGACTTCAGGATTGAAAGAGCTATAGTTGTAGTGGTAGAACTGGGAAACTTAGTTCACAACATATAACAGCTTACTTCACACTTGTCAAGTTATACCAACAATCATTAACCATTTAACAAGCAGTAATAGTGGATTTTCTTACGTTTTGACAGGATTGCTACAAAACGATCCTCTTGAAAAACACTCCGAGGTTTACTGATTAATGTCTGGTTGTAATTATAATATTTCAGTCAGCCAAATACTTGAGAGTGAACGTAGAATTAAAGTATCTAACATCTTAAAGTTAATCAGAGCTTAAGACAGCAAATTTGAGACTGTGGTGAAGGAAATTTAAAGACTTTCCATTGTAAGAATGAACTTGATAATACTGAAACATTCTAAACAGACCTGCACATATACTCTTCTCTTCTCCATCAGAACTTTGATTTTTCATCGAAGAGAGAAGTTCGCCAGTCCTTAGCTTTCATTACTGGATATGCTATACAAAATATTTGCATATCAAAATAGTATTCAAAGAAAGCTAATTCCAATTCCAATTCCACCACGTCATTATGTAATAGTTGTGTATTATTACTCATGTAAAATGAAACCTTTACACTGGAGAGTAAAGTTTCTGACTTGAAGCAAATACACTAACTGACCGAGGAGTGCTTAAATATCGTTCAGATGTTGTTGTCAATGCAGAAATAACTCTGTTCAAATCCAATATAGAATCGAACAGGACAATCGACTGAGTAGACAATTTCTTGCTGCTACCAGTGAAACTATTCTTATTCAACTCGTAATTTCGAGGATAGAATTTGAGAATTTTGATTTTTGGAGATTTGAGTGCAATAGTTGTCAAACATCATTCCATTGTTATCTCAGCAAAATAGTATCTACCACCAACAGTTGGTTATTGAAGAATAAAATTCGCATCAAAACTCGAAAGGAACTTGGAAAAATGAAAAGCCAAGTTACTTGTAATGAACAACTACTTTTTATACTCACTAAACCATAGCCTGTATTTGAGCTGAAAATATTAAATAGAGGCAAAATTAATGTCCATCCATACTGATGATATGCAATAAATATGTATGCATGTATATGTGTTTACTATATATCTATATATGTATACATATGTTTATGAGTCGAGAATTGATTGAAGAAACTGGAAGACCCAGGGCTGATTCTGGAATTGGTTCGAACAAATAAAGTATTGAAGAAAGCTCACACCTATTACGAAATTATGAGGATATTGTCAATTTGGAGAATCACATTATTAACACTGTTCAATCAATGTATCATGAAATAAGTTTGAAACTTGAATCACAGGTATCCTTGAGCGTGAGAAATATCAAGACGATAATACTTTCACCAATGCAAACTCATCATGAAATTATTAGCTCATCATGACTGAACATAAATCAAAATTAACCGAATTTTGGTTTTTGAGAATTCCAATATTTCGAGAATTCCATAATAGTCGAGGGACAGAGTGCCCAGATTACCAACTAAGACCAAGTAACAGCTCCAGTACTACAGTGGAAGCCGCTTAATCGGGACAGCTCGGAGTCAATGTTTGTCCCGATTACCCGATTGTCCCGATTAACCGATTATGATTATTTAAGTATTCAAAACTAGTTTTTCATTGTCACATGGCCAGATATATCTTATTTCTATACTACTAATCCTGATTTATCTAGGGTCTAGTAGAGATTTGGTTGTAGTATGGGTATAGTTCCGCTTCAAGAGGTCATAGAATGCGTTACACTATATACTTAGAAAGTAAGAAATAAAGTTTAAATAATATGACATGTGCTTATTACTGCAACCCATGCAAAATGTTTGGATATCCAACTGTCTGGTCATTATTGAGGGAATCATACACGGTGGAATAGCCAATGGAACCTGAGGCAGGTAAGCAATGTTAAAATCTTAGTTTAGTAAATGGTAATCGCATCGGTGTTGTATTGTCATGGTTGTAGATAATATTCAAATTCCTAGCTTTAGAACAGACCATTTTTCAATGATTCTGAATAAATATAGAATCATAAAAGTGGGATAAAATCTCAATTAAGCGAATATAATTCATATTCGGTTAATCGGGATAAGAAATCCTAAATAACCGATTATGAACTTTTAAATAGACGGGTAATCGGGATGAAAAATCCCGATTAACCGATTCAATATCCCAATTATCCGACAATTTTTCTATGTAAAAGATCTGTTCCCAAACCATTGTCCCGTTTAAGCGGACATCGCGATTATCTGAGTCCGGATTAAGCGGCTTCCACTGTACCACAGAAAGTCAATAAATTGAATTGAGATGGACCATTGGAAAAATACACTTTCTGCTATTTCATACACTCGAGGCACGAAGTGCCTAGTATATACCTTCGTAAAGTAACCGAAAGTCATAAAATTAGTTGATAATTACTTAGGCTAACTTGAGGCACTCAGCTGTAGAAGCGACAAGGCAATAGAAGCGCGCTAGTTAGAGATAATCAGCACTATTATATTATGTAAGAGGAGTCAGGGAGATTGAAACAGGATACCGAAGCGAAAGCATGTTCCAGCCGGTATCTTTGCTTAGTTTCTGGTGAAAATGCTTCAAACATATCTACGTTTATAAATGATGATTGGTAATCAGAAATGTTTATTGTGGTGATCTAAAAATATACATGACATATACCTACAAACTATTAACTAGTCGTAATGACGTCATCTGAATGCTTACTTAGCAGATGTTTGCAAAATACCTTATTAATTAACTATATATAGAGTTTTTAAAACTCTGTCAAGCTTCAAAATACATTTACGATTGCACAATATATTAATTGGGACCACAAGCTATTTTCATACAAAACATCAAAATTAGGTTAAATAATTTTTGCAGGTTCCAGAGTTATTGCTGCAACCATATATTCCATAAATTTGCTCATATTCACCACTATCCTGAGACTATTTAATGGTATATTCAAATAGTCCTCAAAAATGTTGTACATTCTCGATTCCTCAGACCCTGATAATACATTTCGATAAGATATCTAAAATAATATTGAGCAGTCATAAATACAAACAAATTTAGGAATTACAGGATGGGTTCCCTTATGCTAGAGATATCGTATCGAAAGGTTTACCAAGGTAACTGAAATTGGTTACATTCAACAGGTTACTCAGCCCATTTTACGTTAAGATTAAAGCTAGTTAAGTTATTCGTGAATATCAGTAAATTAGTCCATCAATGGATGAAAGTGTAACTCTAGAAGGTGTAAACATATCAAAAAAATTCTGATATTTCTCAAGAAAATAGCCATTGATCCTACTGAATAAATTATACAAACACAAATGCAGTGGCGATCCAGGAATCTCTGTTGGGAGATATCAACTCAGCTGGGGGTCTGAGGGGCGCTGCAAGCCCCCCAGTGGGGTCCAGGGGCGAAGCCCCTGGCCACCCAACTAACTGCAATTTCATGTGTATTTTATTCTATTCTCACTGATTGAAGGTCTTTCCTATATTCCACTTGTATCCAGTTCAAATTATTACATTTAATCTATATCATCTAATAGCGTATGTACGTATACGTATAGAATATCTGTTAATTTATTCATTCAGTATAGAACATAAAAATTTAAATCTAAATTACGATACTATATTACAAAATCTATTTTGCCCTTTTTTGCAAGTGCAAATCGATTGATTACGTTAGATATATCAATTTCTACATCCTTATGAATATACATCAAAGCTAATCCGTTCGTCCAACATTGATGATCTGAGCCTGTTTTTCAAAATTTTCATAGCACTAAAGCATTTTTCTGGAGCACATGTAGTAACAGGTAATGTCAATGCTATTTGAAATAATTTCTTCACATTTTCGAAGTGGAATGGCAAATTTGAAAGGGATTCATGGATATCTCCCGTATCTAATTTTCTTTGAAATGATTGGAAGACTCTAAATTCCTCAAAATTTCCATTTGTGTACAATTCAATAGTGTTTGATAGAAAGAATTCACAGTTTCGAGTAAGTTTATATTAATTTCATTTGTTTGTAATAACCTATTCAATTGTAAAGCAATCTTTGATTGACCTGAAAATCTCAAATTTAGATGCTCAATAACTCCATCTATGTAGGGTATCCAAATTTTTTGTCTGTAATATTCACAGGTACTTTCACTTGTAAGATTCGAAGAAGTACTCATAGTTGCACAAGATTCATCAAATGATATACTGAGAATTCGTTTAGACGAATTTCTTGGTTTAGACAGTATTATTCCTAAGATTTGTGAGTATTATTCAACTGTGAATGAACTAAGCTTACTCCCATTCCATTGTTGTGAATCCTCTCTTAATACGGCAAGCGTTCCCATTGTTGATTCAATTAATTGCATGCATTCAACATAATTTAGATTCAAAGTCTGCAACATCTTGGAAAGAATAATAATAATTGACATTACTTTACCAACACATGCTAGTGATATTAAAAAGGAGGAATTTTTAATAGAATTTAAGTGAGAAAGTGCTTGAGTTCGAGATTTACAATTGAAATGATTGTCGCTAATAATTCTTTCTAGGCCTAAAACAATAGATGAAATATTGGAACAGAATCTTATAATTGCATCATGTCCCTCAACAAACCTAGTGGAACAATATGAAATGAACTGTGCGTCGAAAACATTCCTTCTTCCAGAAGAATCATTGATACAATTTATCGTCACAAAAACAATATCAAACATGCGTCTTATTTCTGTTAATTTTGAAGAATCATTAAGCACAAGGTTTAATCTGTGACTTACACGGTGCAAGTATATTGCAAGTGGAGCATGTTTCATTATACGCGTAGCGACTCCTGAAATATGGTCTGACATGGTTGAACACCCGTCATAGCATTGAGCTATACAATTGTCAATATTCAACCCAATAGATGTAACACGACTTAGTATTTCTTCAGTGATTGACTTAGCATCTACAAATTCCATTGCTCCGTAAGATATATATTCTTCTTTGATAAATGCATCTTCAGATACATAGCGAATGCAGAAACATAACTGCCCTTGGTGGGAACTATCAGTTGTCTCATCAGCAAGTATGGCAAAGTATCCAATTTTCTTTATTTCACTTACAATTGTATTTAGAATTTCTTGGCCACACAGATCTATAAACTTGTTTTGGATAGTTTTTGAAATATATGTCACATTTTATTGGTTTTTTTCTAAATGTTCCTTTAATAATTTGTCACCACTTTCAACCCTAAAAGCTAATAAAGCACGGAAATTCCCAGATTGTCCAGAGATATCAACTTCATCATTTAATCGCCCATCTTCCCTGTGGCCTCTTAGAGCAATACCCAATCTACCACACAAGATTATCGTTTTGATGGTCGGAATAAGGCGTTTCCTATTTTCATTTTCCTCGTACTTACGTGCTTCACAAATGAATGTTACTATAATTTTGAATTTTGCATGTTGTAAACGAAAATGTCGGCTCGTTCATGAGCAGATTTGTGGTAATCTTTTAAAATATGTTCTTTAACCTTATCACGCATCTTTTTGTAATTGGTAAATGGAGTTTGAAAAAATGGACCAACTTTTGTTAACTTTTCTTTATCATTTTCAACTTCTCTCGAAGTGAACAAGGAACACAAACAACTCCCTTAATTAAAAACGAATATTTAAAACAATCAAATTTTCCAGTGATATGAGAAAATGATAAATAGACCGTTTGAGTCTTCCTTTCACCCTTAGAAGCTGAACTGATAAGCTTTTCACCAAAAGGAAATGAAAAATTAAGATCAGGCATGCGATGTTTTGCGAGCAAATTTAATTTTTGTATATCAGAGAGTGCAGAACTATCTAAAAACCAATCATTCTCGCGGAACTTATACAAATGTCCGATATCATATAAATCTAGATCGGTATCCAAGATGACCTCTCTGTCATACCTTCAGCAGTGTAAGAAGAATCTTGATTTGACAGTGATCCTGGGTCTACCAACAACGTTTCTTGCATAGTTGTATCATTACCATCTATATTTAAATTGAACTCGGGGTTAGGTGACTGACTGGAAGTAGCATTTGAACTGAAATAACCCAATAAACACTCTCTTTTGCGATCCATAATCAAATTTGGTATATCTAGATTTACTAAAATGAGAAAATGTCAAAGTACAAATAGCTATCAGGTCACACGCAAGCAAATTAAAAATGGCCAGGGAAATTGAAAAGTGGTCAAACCTGTCCAGAGTTATACAAGCAAAGGTAAAGGTGAAGGCAATTACCTAACCTAGCGCTATATATATATATGCGTACATTATGCTAATTCCACAACCGAGAGAAGTTGAGTAGCAACAAATAATTGTAAAACGCTATAAATCAAAGACATGATTGAAATATTGTATGAAAAATAAAAATAATAATCAGAATGAATTCGAAAGACTAGGAGGCCAAAAGTCTGGCGGGGGGAGATATATTCCCCCTATCCCCCCCTGGATCCGCCACTGCACAAATGTATTTATTGACTACCGACACAATTGTAAACATTCCATAAATTGTCAATTAATAGAGTCATTTAGTTGAAATGTGTTAAATAAGCAATCAGATGACGTCATTTGGCTCGGTAATAGTTTGTTAGGTACAGTGGATTCCGCTTAATGTGGGCACATCGGTCCAGCACGTTTCGTCCACATTAAGCGGCTGCCCAGATTATCCGAAGTTTAATCAATTCATGATTTCATTAATAACCATTCTAGAGTTACCGTCCTTTAGCATTCATAGAATGTCGAAGCGAACGGACTTGCTTATTTCAGAGAAGATAGCTCTCCTGAAGAAATTCCGTTCCCAACCCTCGGGGAACAAGCCGGAGAAAGTTATGCGAGCTCTTCGAGGTGCCAAAGTCCACCGTTTCGAAGTTACTGAATGAAGAAACTTTGCTAACAGAACGATGGACACTAGAGCAGGCAAGTCTTGGGAAACGGAAGAGAGATGGAAAGGATCCAGAGGTCGAGGAGGCATTGAATCTTTGGTTTAGTGCTGTTCTCACCAAAGGCATTAGAATCAGTGGACCAATTTTGAAAAATAAAGCCGAGGAACTCGCTCAAATGCTAGGCAGGTCGGATTTCGAAGCAACTGATGGCTAGTTGTCGCGCTGGAAAAAAAGGCACACGATAAAATATAAGCGAGCCCATGGTGAGAAGGGTAGTGCTGATACGGTGGAAGCTGAAAAGTGGATGTCTATTGTTTTTCCTCAGCTCTTGCGCGAGTATAAGCCCGACGATATTTACAATGCGGACGAGACGGGGTTGTACTACCGAGCAACTCCAGATGGCTCGTTATGTTACCCTTACCAACAGCTCAGTGGTTCAAAGAAGGCTATGGACCGTGTAACAATCCTGTGCTGTGCAAACATGTCCAGCAATGACAAAGTTAAGCTACTCGTGATCGGGAAGAGCAAGAAACCTCGTTGCTTCAAGGACATAGATATGGATACGCTGCCAATCAGTTACCGTGCGAATAAGAATGTGTGGATGACAAGTTTGTTGTTTGAAGAGTGGATCACTAGGTGGGATTCTGCTTTAGGAAAGCAATCACGCAAAATCCTTCTTCTAGTGGGCAACTGCACAGCGCATCCAGCTCTTGACAAGCTGAAGAATATTCGCTTGGAATTCTTGCCACCAAACACCACCTCAGTAATACAGCCAATGGACCAAGGCATAATTAAGAACATCAAGGGTCATTATAGAAAAGAGCTAGTGCAGATGACCATTACCGCTATCGAAGACAACCTGCTAAGTACATCTTGCACGGCCACAGAAGTAAGTGCAAAAATAACCGTCTTAGATGCTATTCGTGTTGTAGCCAAGAGCTGGCGACAGGTGAAGACCCAGACTATAGCCAACTGCTTCCGTAAAGGTGGCTTTTGGGTGACGGCATCTGAAGAGGGTACAGAAAAAAGTCTAGCTTCGCAGGAGAGCAACGAGGAGCAAGCCTTGCCAGAAGTCGTAAATGGCGACAGCTACCTCCTGATAGATGAAGATATGAAATGTTACAATGAGGACGGCACTCTTGAAGATGACATCGTTGAGACACTCTCAAACAAGCGCCTTTGCCTAGAGGACGGCAGCGACAGTGACTCTGATAATGACACAGTAGCAAGAATAAGTAACGTGGCAGCCAAGCGCTCCATACAGGTTTTGCAGCAGTACTTCGTCGAGCAGGGTTTCAGCGATACACTTCATGCTAGTCTGGATATGTGTGCTGACGAAGTTTTTTCGAATGCTGCTTCTAAAATGGCACAGACTACCCTGGACCCGTTCTTGGCGTAGTTATAGATTATACAAATCAACTTTTGTTCCACGTATTTAGCATATACAGTCGACTCCGCTTAATCGGGTCACTTTGGTTCCAGAGCATTTTGACCCAATTAAGCGGAATTTAGGTGTTGACCCGATTAAGCGGAATAAATTAATACTATTCTATGGTTTTGTTCTTGGCCAAGTGACCTGATTAACCGGTGGCCCAAGCTTAACCGGTGACCCGATTAAGCGGAGTCGATTGTAATTCAACTTCAATCTATGATATTTAGAATTGGTTTGTCCACATTAACCGAATTATTGCCCATATTAACCGTAGTAATATAGTACACGTAATATAGAAATGAATCCGTCCCTGGTAAAATGTCCACATTAACCGGTGCCCACATTAAGCGGAATCCACTGTATATTAGTATTTATTAAAGAATAATATTATGTATATTCTGGCCAAATGTACTATCTAATGTTGTCGCTACTAATTGATACTATCTTGATAGTGACAAATGCAGGGAAACCGCAAACTTACAAACCTACAAACTGCAAACATTTCAAACATGCAAATATCACCAATGAAATCCCAATACGCGACACCTATTCAACAATATTATATTATTACACATTAAGCCAATGGTTTTCGGGATATCAGTTAAAGCTCATAAGCCAAATTTGGTATCTAGTGAATATGAGTTGACTCTCCATGTAGTTTAGAAACCGATTAGAAGATTCAGCAGTGGTGCACGCTCAGCAGTGTCTTCTTCTCAAGGGTGAATTCAAATTTATCAAAACCTCGGTATAAATAATGTATGTTATTAACCTGGAATGGTTGATTATATATTAACATATTGTAGGCCATTAATACCTTCATGTAGTGGAATAATATTGTGTACAATCAATACACTAGGTAATGATTTAATAGACAGCAACCCTAGTATTGAAGAGTTTAGAATAGTGAAGCACACAATATATAGTGCTGAAAAAATGAGAACAGCTGATTTCATTAGGTAAATTTATGTAAAATATAGGAGATAGGATTGCTGTATGTAAATTTGCTTTCTTGCCATTTGCAAAAAATTATTAAAGAGAAAAGAAATGCAAGCAGAAAATGAAACAAGTTCTAAGGAGGAATGGTCTAAAAGAAAATGCTAAACGTAGCTATATAAAACCTTCCGATTAGAATATTTCAAAGGCATTTTAAAGTAAAAAAATCGAAAAATACATTATTAAAGAGTCCATAAAAGCCATAAGCAAATAGAGAAAATACAGATCAGTTATATAGGAATACCGACAATTCGCATCAGGACAATTCGAACCACCGACAATTCGCACCTAATTTGATTGTTCAATTGATCCCAAATATGATTTTTAGCATTGTATGATCAATTTTTGTTGTTATTTATGTACATAAAGTAAAGAAATTTCAAAATGTTCGTATACTTTTAACGGCTACAGAGGTAATCGAGTGTTCGAATAGCATATCGTGAATATTCGACTTAGAGAGTGACTTCAAAGCATACATAGGATACTTAGTAATACATAACACAAATTATCGGTTGATTAGGAGTAACCTAGGCGCCCGAAAGGTGCTTAATGAGGACGCTTCGTGTCCGCAACCGCGTACCGCAAGGAAGAGTAGCTTATTTGTATTGTTGAATTTTTGAACTATACAAGTAGTAAAGTATGGATTGCACAATCTGTGATCAAAAAAATTATCCATACATTTGGAAAAAATATAAATAAAATCATTCCGGATTTATCATAATACAATTTGAAGCTGTTCTTCTATGGAAAATCTTTCTTATATTTCTCCACATTGAACTGGCCTAACTCTTCGTCATGAGTGTAGGCAGACTGCACATGCCGCCAGATATCCTGTGTGAGGTGGAAGAAGCAGCACTTCACCACTATGTTAGGCCAGACATGCTCAAATCTGGTAATCACGCCCTTCTCAAAGTCCAGGAGCATCTGTTGAGGCTGGGGAAGTGGACACAGTAGGCGGATCTGTTCCCACATCCTCAAGTAGGCAGCCTCCGTCTTGTTGGGCAGTAGCACGAACAGGCTCGGTAACAGATGACGGGTCTTCATAAGATCATCTCCTCCACGGAGTCCATGCACCACATACACCTGGGGAAGAGGGAGGTGCCGTCTTGAAGGTGCCATCAGCTAGCCAGATCTTGCTTCGCTGCAGCATCCCGAGGTTGTGTTGTGTCGCGAAGATGAGGAATCTGTGTGCATCGTCTGCACCAGAGTCGTAGAGCAAGAACTGTTCTCCCTTAGCTGTCTGCTGGTAGACTGCTGGTAGAGCTACCTCTGCTAGAGTGGTAGGCTGTGCTGGAGCTGCAAGTACACTAGTACGTTGGTGTTGTATCATCTGCTTCAGGCTGTCCAGGTTGGGGAGTTTAGCAGCAGTACCCTCTGATGCTGTTTGCAAACTCTCGCCCATATGTGGTGTGTGCTATCCTGAGACTCCCGTGCTTTCCTCTTCATACCTGCCTTCGCTTCACAACAGTCCGTTGCCTACTCGTCAGGCCCATGGGAGTGCTCATTCGTGCGCTTGACTATCACCATCCCTTTGGTATGAACTCTAGCTTTGCAGACCCCTCTTTGCTCACACAACCAATGCGTCACATCTCCAACTCTCCTCTGCACTCCAAATAAATATCCATCCTCCGACAGCTTGTCTCCTCCTCTTTGTGACTTGATCAGCCTAAAGGTCGACTGATCAAGAGGTTCCGCCATTAGTAAAGTTATAAAATTTCAAAGACAAAATGTGTTGATTGGTAATGAGAAAACGAATCTGAGTTTGAACTAGATCATTTTCTATTTATGTCCGAGGATTGCAAATATCACAGGTGATCACATCCTGTTTACTACATTCCTCTTTACCAATTACAGCCCTAAAAGTATTTACTTCGTGTGTGTTTACTTAATACTTACTATAGCAATCTTTGGAATTCAAATCATTAAATAAATTCATGGAATAATGTCATCTAAAATTAGAATTATCTATCCAATTAAGACTTTCCATGTGCAGAAATAATTACTAGAAAATTGATTATTTACGTGTACTTAGATTAAATTAATTAACTAATACCATATCAAATTGGTGCGAATTGTTGGTGGTGCGAATAGTCGTGGTGCGAATTGTCTGTATCCGGTTATATAAGTATGTGAGGAGGTTCAATATACTAGTTACACGATAAGGAAGTAGAAATGATATGGATTTAGACTTTATTGATTTGAGTGAATTAGATTATATATTTCTAGATAGATTCTAAATCATTACTTATAAAGGAAAGTTATCTGTGAAAGGGTAATCATAAAATTGTATAATTTACCCGTTTCCCCTAGAATGAAATACCACAAAATGCAAATTTACGGGAATAATATCCTTATAAATGTTACATGTTTCTGGAGACACAAATTATATATGTACTTCACTAGCAAAATGGATGAAAGGAAATACTAAATATTTCAATCAAATTCAATAAATAACTACTGATAATATGGACAGTTGAAAGAACATAATTTATCGAAAATATATTTCCCCTATCAGTTATTAATTACAGAAATGTAAATGACTAAATTATCAAAACGAATTTGCGTAAGAACACAACTTGAGGAACTGATGTGGAAATATATGTGGTAGTGGCCTTGATGTAGCAAACAGATTTTTAGATTTTTACTGGAACTATTGAAAACAAATGGATAGTATTTTAGGGAAAGAGGCAAAAGTGATTGAAGTTCTATAATTGCCTACTGCAAGTCCTGAATGCAGAGTATATACATATATCATAATGAGGTTCATTGTGAACCAATTTTAGAGGTAGATCGAGCTGTTTTCATTAATTGTAAATGTGTACTAGATAATAGAGAAAGAAAATATTGGTTCATTAAGTGTTTAGAGCTTACATGATTTCTTATGTCAAAGTTGAATGGAGAGAGCTGCTCATATCGATGTACACTACATCGGCGAATCTAATTATTATGCCATAATATAACATTCCCGTTTGCTGTAAAATTTACATACATGTATAAATAAGGTATCTTGTACAAAGTATGGAACATATTTTGGCATAGGGGAACTAGTTGCAGGATCTCAGGATTGGAGGAACAGATATTCCATATTCTGTTTATGTTATTGATTAATGGTGAGTGATAGAGTATTTTCCTGGTTGACAGACTTATCTTTTGTGTCAATAATTCAATCATGAATACCTGCATTATTGAGCCTTGAAGGTGGAAGATGCAAGCAGTATGTTTATGTGTTATACATGTACATCCAGGCATGGCCTACTATATACACTAGCTAAGCAAGGAATTGCCAAAATAATATCCAGGGCATTGATTATACTCTGTTTGATCATGAAGAATCGTAGTTATCATTACAAATTCAACTGTAAATAGGTTTCAACATACGGTGTATACATTGAGAATACCTTTGAACCTGCTCTCCAAGTTATTTTAACCATAATGACGCAATCAAAGTTCATGGGCATAAATGTTAATGCTTTCTTTTTGTCAAATTTTTCCGAAATACTCAAGACTTAAACTATACTTTTATCAAAATACCTTCTACTTGTTAAATGTTAGTTTAAGTAACCAAAAGATGTTCTTCATATTCATAAACGCTCGTTAAGAAATCGTTTTAAATTCGCATTCCTAACTCTTGTCGGGTATGAAAAGCCATCCACGGAGATGTTTTATCAGCTCAGGAAATGACCAGAAATCACAAGGTGATAGATCTGTGGAATACGGAGGACGTTCCATCGTTTCAAACCTGATATCCCCAATGACTGCCCCAACGTATTTTGAAAAATGAGGCACTATAGTGGAGAAATTTGATTCCTCGTGTTCCTGTATGCGGACGTCATGTTCTATAGCTCTCTCGACTTCTCTTAGACATTCATATGTGTAAAATTCTCCAATGAGTCGTTCTCCTTTAGACACAGGTCCTAGAGCCACTAGCGCATACGCATCAAAAATATGTTGTAGAACCTTATCGTCTCAGAAATCCGGACGTGCCTTTTCAGGGGATAAGAAACTTTTGGTAGCCACGATTTGCTTTGTTCCTTACACAGGGGTTCAGAATATTTGATCCAAGTTTCGTCACTAGTAACGATTTTATATAACATTCGAGATTCACAATCCCTACATTTTTTAAGCAATTATTTTGCGCATGAAACCCTCTTCTCCTTTTGGCCCTTTGTGGGGATTTTTGGCATCCATCGTGCTGAAATCTTTCGATACTAGAGATAATCGTGTACAATTGTATGAACACTTCCCGATGAGATGTCCAGAATTAGGGAAATCTCTTCAACGCTCAAATGGGGTCAATATCCAGAAGTACAAGGATTTCAGAGAAAATTTCAGCGGTGGTAGCAGAAATTGTTCTTCCGGTCCGAGGGGCATCTTCAATGCTCCCCCTACCAGACTTAAAATTGCATACCTATTCCATTACAGTGGGATACGCTAGAGCTTCCCTATGATAAACAGTGACGAGATCCTTATGTATCTGGAGTGGGTTGTCGCCGAGTACGTACGAATCTATATGTAAGCTCGTTGTTCGGTTTGCTTGAAACGTATTGTGAAGCCATGAAAAGTTGAATCTCAAAATAGGTGAAATTGAAAGTAGGATAGATCAAGATATATATTAGCTAGAGTGAATTGCTCAACAGCATTAAATAGTTAATCGATAGCACTATTAGGATATACTATGCATCTCACGTAATCGAGTAGAGTTTGGCTGCCATAAACTAAGGATGGGAACTTTTTGAATGCCCCAAGTAGTAGGCCATGATTGATTTGATTATGCAATAGAGAAGAGTTGAATAAAGCATAAAGAGCAATAATTACATATTTCTGATTGAGTAATATAGTTAGACAGGAAGAGAAAGTTTTCGTGCAACAGTATAAATTAGAATCATGCATCGCAGAAATAATTAGATAAAACTGACTATTCGCATAATTGGAACAAAGGATTGGTATTTTATGTGATTGTTTTAACTTGCGGATTAAAATAGCTCTGGAAATTACATGTATCCATATTTATCTCTTTAACCATAACAAGGAAGAAATTCTTTAATATCAGAGTAGTAAAATACAATAATTTCTAAAAGTCTGTGTAGATACGTGTAGTTATTAATTGTGTAATGTATATGAACTCTTTTGTGTGTAAATTAATACTAAATATTGTCTGCATAAATGCATATTGGATATTACCTGTATAATTCTATATCATGTTTTCCACAGATATTTGCAAAGATAAGTGATTTGAATAATATAATCAGTTAATACTGCACAACTATACTGATTAGTTGATGGTATTTATATAAGAATTAGAAATTAGAGCAATTTAACATTAAATGGAACCATCAAATATCAAAACTCAGCTTCTCTCATTGCTAGAAATAACATCATCCATAAGTAATTAGCATTTATTCACTATTACTGGATAAAATTGATATTGTTATACACGTTTACATCTCGATATTCAATTAGATTTATGGGAAGAAATAAGAGTTTGAACTGACCCCACTTTATGTAGTATCAGATTAATCCCCTCTGAATTGGCATAACAAGGCGAGTAGTTAATATTTATAATGAAATTACATTCACATAAACGTTTATATGGCACAAAAGTTCAGAAGAATTTTCAGAATCGAAATAGAACCTTTTGGTAGATTATTTTAAGGAAGTAGTAAAACTAATTAATTGAACAAAATGAAGACAAAATTTTGAAAATGCCAAAAAATCATGGTCGTGAATGTTCAACTATCCTCTACCAAGGATATTAATTTAAAAAAAAATCAGATGGGTAGATGTGAGACAAATTTGTGACGGACTTGAACCAAATTGAATAGTCTGTTAACTTCACATCGTTTTATCAAAGAAGGTAGAACAAAGAGTCACTCAATAGGGTTTCGTTTGAGAATGGAAAAATGACAAATATCTACTTAAGGTCTATCAAACTTCTCGAGATATGTGATAATAATACATTTTTCGTTGGGCTCTTTGTTATGAATCCTTCCCGGGGAAATAATTAGCCGAATATCATACGGTTCCGCAAAAGTGTCAAGTAACGAAAAGGAAAACCGTAACTTACCACTCGGTTTTAACCAATTCCCGCACTCAAATCGAGATTTCAGTACCTTTTGCCGTTATAAAATGACACATTTTCTGGGCAGTTTAGTTAAATAGAGAAAGCAGAGACAAAGTCTTTGGCATGTTTTTCTAAAGAAATTGCAATTGAAAACCGACGAAGCCAGATTTTCTCATTAAAACGGGCACTTAGTACCTCTTTTGTTGAAGTTAAGTGGAAATTCGACCAAATTGTATTTTAATTATTTAGATTAGTTTTGGAAATATAGTGATGATATTTGTAAATGCTGCTATGAATATTCAAAAACTAGGAAGAATACCACCGTTACGGCTGATTTTCTCAGTTTTTGACACTAGGATACTATCCACATAAAATTTGAATATAATTGATCAAATTTTGTCACCCAACTAGGTTTAGGTCAAAATGCAAAAATCTCTTTATAATGACAACGCTGAAGAATGCGGCCTAAAAAGGTCCAGAATGACAGCTACATGACACGTCCCTATTCAAAATTACTCTACTATAACCGATATCAGCCGAAGTGGTATATTTTTAACGAAAAGAACACCATAATTTTACCACTGCGTTTAAATAATTTCCCACATCCATGTCGATGTTTTAGTACCTTTCTGACGCCATACAATGACACATTTTCTCGGAAGCTTCTGTTAAGTAGGCCATGCAAAATACATATACTTGGCAAAATGTACTGTTTATGTGATATAAAACAATTCCGTATGATAATATGATATTCATAGTTCATTGGTACATCTATAGTACTGAAGGACTTCTGATGGTATCAGATGATTTTATGTGTGATCCTTATTCCTTATGGCAATAAAATTTTCATCTTAGGACAAAAGTGAAATCTTCAATTAATATATATATAATGAAATATATGCAAACAATGTCGCCTATGCATATAATATTTACTGTATTATGAAATTCAATAGCATGTATATTAAGGGGGAGGTGAGGTTCATTAGGAAAATGGGTCATCAAAGAATTTTAAGTTTAACAATTAGGTGAGGATATTAGGGAACAAAAACGGCGTCAATTATTGAGAGATTGAGGATACATACACCTCAAGTGACCAACAACATGCTGGTTTGACCAGCTTTCGTAGAGCATAAATAAATATTGTGAACTCTCCCTTAATTGACGCTAGCTCGCACAAAACTAGATAAAGAAAGGTCGTGTATTAACATCATCCTGTTTTCTGGAGGATTTAGTTAACTGAATATGAAGTCTATCGACATGATATACGCGAGCATTAGTTGTATCCATAATAATGAATATATTGCATCTAACAATTCAATGACTACCACCAATTTACTTTGTTGAGATAGGCTGGGGAGAAATGAAACCAAATCCGATAGATTGATCAATAACTTACAGATATTAATGACAAATGTTAAACATTTGAACTTTAAAGTAAAATATTAGCGAAATTTTTCTTCCCCGCGAATCATATTCCACTTGGATTCACTAATAAGTAATTTTCTACCATTCAGTCAGACGATTCATAGGCTACAATTTATAGAAATGTGATATAGTACAAACATTTACAAGATGCAAGAAGTAAATCAAAAAATATAATTTAAGGAAATAGGGTCGAATAAATAGGCAATCATGAGAAAGAAGCAATAGATTAGTTGCGAGATTTAAATGTGATAGAATCTTATGAAAAGCTTGCGCAAATGGCACAGTAATTCAAAATCCATGGTATCTTCTATATGAATGCGCAAATCTAATGAAAAATGCCAAACAATAGAATGATTTATTGCAAAACGAAAAGAGTGAAGTTAATTGAATAAATATTAATTATCCAGTTAGAGTGAAAAGATATCATAAGTAAATAAAAGAACAAATATTTATCATTAAGATTAGTCAACCTTCTGATCTTCTCATGTACATCTTCATCAAATTGATAATCTCCCGAAATTGGATCCACTTTGCATGATTGTAAATGTTGTTCGTTGCTATCTGTAATATCAGTATCAGGATGACTCAAAGTCTTCATAATTCTTGCATTCGGAAATTCAACTAAATCATAAAATTGCATAAAGCAAGGTTAAAGGTGCCCCGACCGGAGATAAATTGCTGCCTTAGCGGGGCTTGTCAAAAGGTCAGGTCATGCCCTGAAATGACTTTAAGTGACCTGACCAAAATTTTGAGCGACTAGACCTGATTTGAAAATACCTGACGTTAATGAGGTGATTTCAGGTCATTTTTACGTCATTCCTGATCATTTTGTGTATTTTCACCAAATTTGCAGGCGTGAGGGAATTTCCAAAATGATTTCCTCCCTTATAATTTTACCATGCTAATTCCATCACTTACCTCGTTTCGAGTCAGAAATACCATAAATGTAAAAGGCTCTGCTAAAATTAACATTGAATAAATGCAATATACCCCCATCCCATAGAGCAAGGGTTCCCAATCTGCGTTACGCTTATCCCTAGGGATACGCCAGGACTATTTGAGGGGGTACGCGAGAAGGTTGAGTCATTTCCGGATCATATTTCTAATTTGTAATTATTATACCAATTAACTGGAAATTAATCGAATTTAATTATTTGACACAAAATTTGCAATAGTAATAATATATTTCGTAGAATATGATCATAGGCGTAATGATTTAATTACTTTTCTATTAGACAGAATTTATTAACCGAATACGACCAGGGAAAATGTGTGATCTTATGAGATCAACGTCAATAAGGTCCTGAAATCCCGATTTGAGTGCGGGAATCGGTTAAAACGAAGTGGTAAAATCTTAGTGTTCCTTTTTGTTACAAAAACACTACGGCCGTAATCGGTTAAGTATATTAATTTTTGGAATTTACAATGGGGGTACGCGGTGAATATTTTTTCCAAAGTAGGAATGGGTTACAAAAGGTTGAGAACCCCTGCATTAGAGTTTGATCCCCTCTAATTCTATGTTGATTTATCGAACTCAATTAATAGGAAATTAACTTAAATTGTCATGAAAATAACCTAAATACATCTAAAATAACAACCTGAAAATGACCTGTAGATGACCCGAAATTGATCTAATGAATCTTTAGGCCTGATTGGAATTAGATTTTGCATATATGACTTGACATGACATGACTTTGTAGGACCTTCGACAAGCATAAAGGAAAACTGGAACTATTCGATAAAGTCAACCGAACAACGACAATATTCGGTTAAGTCTAAAGAATACCAGTCATATAATTGAGCGTACACGTGCGATGATAATCACTCGGTTTTTAAACAAATAGCAACACCTCGTCAAATGATATTCGATCAGGCTAAATATGCAACTATTCGGTCGCCAAATGATAAAATAATTACAATAATGGACAAGAGTGTAAATAATAGGCAATAAGTTCTGTGAAAACTGTAAGTTTAGAATGCTGAGGGCGCATAGATTCCGATGTAGAATTTAGACGTTTCGATATACAAGGCCCTGTAAAGTAATATACTTGATTTCGTCCCCACCGGCAACAAATTTGTCCCCTCCCGGAGAGATGCTATGATTTTCAAATTTATGGATAATTCTTGGTCTCAGAGTGTGCACCCCCTTCTTCTATTCTATAGTTAAAGATTCAATATTTTTAATGCACAGAGAGAAGGTGGCGAGAAAATCAAACGGCCAAAATATTTTATATATTTACTGGTTATAAAAATACACTGCCGCTAGCCGTCCCACTTTCCTGAAGAACTTTCAGATGAGAAACAGTAAATACTTTTACAAGGCACAACATGTTGTGTATTTGATTAAACACATGCTCACATATTTAGTAGTTAATCAATAGTCTAGGTTAAAAATGTTGAAATTCGAAATAATAGTAGTATACACCCAATTTCCCTTACCATAAAATACATTTTGATGAATTCCCTGAAGAATATTGCGTGATGTAGAATATAATGAAAAGGACATATTTATTATTGCGTCACATTGATAGGAAAAGTCATATAAAAATGCATTAAGGTGTTATGAGAAATCAAGTACAATATCCCATAAATTGGGTATCCTTATTTGGTCAGAATTGTTAGAACTATTGAGTCATAAGAGGATATTGACAAAACAACTGCTACACATGGCCTGAGCAAGTATTTTCTCAGAACGTATCAACTTCATAATGACAATTGAGTCTATTTTGTACAGAAATGGTAATAGAAAATTGAGTATTTCAAAATTATAAACACTACAGGGTGTCTCAAAAGTTTTTCACCTTATTCATCAAGCCAGTAAATTGTATTTAACGTATAGAATCATTAGACTATTTGCCAATGTATTTACCGTTAAGTTCAATACAAGATTTAATGCGGTTTTGCATTCCATCGATTAAAATTCTGGAGAATCGATGGGCTAATACAACTCCAGATATTATCAAAGATTTTCGCGAGTTGTTTTAGAATAGTAGCAGGCTTCCTCTTGTCCAGCTCTGCCTACATAATGGCCCACAGGTCTTCTATAGGATTCAAATCTGGCGAGTTAATAGGCCAGATATCTTTCGCCCAGAATCCTGGTAAATGATCAGAAATCCACTTCTGTACTATGCAACAGTATGAGCGGCGCTCCTTCCTGCATAAAAAAGTGTCGGACATCTTACGATACAATTTCCTCTGAGTCAGGGGCCCTCTTATCCTCTTACGTTTATATGTAGGAAGACAGCACTTTTCCAGTATTTCATTGATATAATAGTCCGCATTCAAAGATTGTCTTGGAGAGATTAGATGGAGTTCTGATAGTCCAAGATGACTCATCATTCCCCAGAGCATTAATCTTGGAGGATTTTTAACCGTTTCGACAGGAGTGATATCACGCGAACTGACGTCCCAAATCCGATCATTCTGTGAATTTGTAGGGAGAAAAAGCTCAAAGGGGCTTTCATCACTGAAGAAAACTCGCTCCCAATCAAGTGAAGTCCAAGGTTTATGCTCAAGACAGAACTTGATTCTTTTTCGACTTCTGTACTTCGTTAATTTAGGGATTGATGGCCGTTTATATGCTTTAGCCCCAAAAGAATTATGTAAATAACTGTGAACAGTATCTTTCCTAATAGCAACATATTTATTTGAAATATATTTCGCCAATTTCCGAGTTGAATGCCATCGTTTATCTATCGATTATCGAATTATTATTTTCGGGACCCGGGATAGTTTCGGCGGACGTCCAGAACGAGGCTTGCCATTGAACATTTCTCCAGGTTTTGCTTTTTGTTCCAATTCTTTACGGTTCGAATTGTGAATCCAAGTGTGTCAGCAACTGCTCTTTGAGTGGAACCAGTTAGTAGCATACCTATCGCTCTCTCGCCGATGGATAATCTTGTGATTTTACATCCATAATATTGAAATATGATAATTATACAAAGTTTCGCAAAATGAATCACAAACTTAAATATTTGATACCACTCATGATTGAGAACAGTAATCAACTATAAATTGACAATACTAGAATAAATGGGTAGGTAGTAAATGAAGTAGGCTGATTTCTGTTCAAATATATTGAAATACTAATAGTGAAAAAACTTTTGAGACACCTTGTAGATACAGCATACATATACATACTATTGTATATGAAGCTATATTACTGTTCTATAAATAATTTCTTTGGTCATTAGCTTTCGCACATATCAATGAAGGTTATTCTGGCCAGGAATGACTCCTGATAATAGAGTAAGAATAGAATAGTTGTATACATAAAAGTAAAGATTTTGACTTTGAAATTAAAGTGTTTCCATACTCTAATACTGTTAACGTCAAATCTTTTAATTCTTAGCAATAATATAACCTCATCAAATCCTTTGAAATTGATTTAAATCCCTTCCAACTCCAAAGCAAATCCTCTCAACTCCCTTCATATTCGGAGGCGGAGCCACTGTGGGTGTCCGAACACCCACTACCTGTAATGAATTCAGTGTTACCATTTTGGAAATGATTGTTAAATGTACAGAATGGCCCAAGTAAATGCATACCTGATATGTAGACTATCATGTGTCCAAACCAAAATTAGCAAAAACCATTCAAGATGTGCCAATCTCTTTGCTTAGTAAACATTATTTGGAGAAAGTGCGAAATCTTTGGTGAGCTGTAGAACGTTAATTTTCGGATCTTTGATGCCAAAATTAATTTACGAAAAGATGTAAAGATTGTTTTGTAATACATACTAAAAATACGAGTATGAAGTTGGGTGAATAGTCGACAAGCAGTAGTTCAACCATAAACTTGACTAGCCTCCCATGGTCAGAATGCAAATATTTTTGGATTATTTGAAAGAAGAGATACGGACGTTTCTGAAAATGAATTCATATTTTATAAACGTATATATTTCTAATAGAAATTGGTATATCTAACTAGCAGTAGTTCACATATGAATTTAGTATACTTAAATAAATTTATTTTCCTGAAATCATGGGCATGTATTCCTGCTGTATCGGCGTTTGTGTGTTTTAAATATTATGTTAAAATAGTCAAAACCTTTTGAGATTTAGGCTTCAATACTGGCTTGTATGAGTCGAGTTTCTATTAGATTTATATTAAGCACACAAATTTAATGAAACCTTCTAATTCATTCTAACTATAGTAACGTATAACATATTACTGTAATACCAACTGTTTGATCTCAGTTGACTCACTATGAATTACTCAATGAATTAAAGAATGTACAATTAAGTTCAATTATGTCATAGCATTTAGTTATCATATTTTCCAAAATAGAATTAAAATATTCAATGTTAGAAATGTCGAGTAGAAATGGATAATCAATTTAGGATTATATGATCCATGCATAGTCTTGATTTATGGAGTCACGAGTTAATGGATTTAGTTGTTGTGTCCCTCTCAAGTAGACAGCAGAAGTTATGAAGCTATAAGAACTCACATATATATTCTAGGTTAGATTATTTATCTTCACTACTGTCATAAAGTATATTTCATTCGTTTATCCTTTTCATTGTTCACCACTCGTATGGCGTAACATTATGCTTCAGAGATACGCTGTGTTGTAGAGCATTGTAGGAGCACCCTCCAATTTTGAGGAACGGGACCTAGAGCGGGCTCTATTTATGATTCAGGGGAGGTAGCTGGAGCGGCACTCTATTTTTGAAGGAGCGCGTTCCTATTTAATTGCAAGCAGTTTACAAATTTCATCGTTAGTTTGCATAAAATTGAGTACTCTTGCTATAAATTTGATGGTGAGACACTTTTGTATAATTCACAATTTATTGAAATGTTTTGACGTTGCATATTTAATAAATTCTCGAATAGAAAATGGTTAAATTCATTATTATATCTCAAAATCAATCCTGATTTCTTAAAATACAAATCTCATGTAATTCTGAGAGAATGAAAAGGAGAGCAGTTGGAGTGGGAGCCGGAGTACGCTCCATTTCTGAGAAAGGAGGGGAGGTGGGAGGGTGCACCCTTTTCAGCGCAAGAGCGCGCTCCTAAAAATTAGGAGCGCTTAATGCCCTGTTGTGTTGTTGGTACTTTCCAACTGTATGGGCCATTTCAAATGTCAAATACCATGTATTATCTCTTACGTAGGTTACTAGGGACAAAATACTCTTTACTTATGTAATGTTATAAGTCTATATATCAAATGCTCGCATAATTTGGGCCCATAAATCCTCACTTAATGCCAGAACCCGACTGGATGACCTGGAGACAACCCTCGATAGGGCATAATAAGTAAGCTAATAGCAGTAATATAGAAACAGCAGAGAAAGAAACAAATAACTAATATATAGCTATATTAAGTACAGGTTTTTTATTAGCTTTTCTATCATCTTAGAAGTCATTTTTTCGGATTAATGAAAGTCGACATTTCGAATAAGGGCATGAAGCTTTGTATTATTGCGAAAAACTGTATTATAACTTAGCTATTTATAAGGAATCAGATATAAAAAACATAAACTAGGGGTAGGACAGCAGGAGTACGCCTGAATCTACTTAAATATATATTTAAGTAGCCAGGGCCTCAATTACACCAGGTTTTAATTAGAGATTAAACAGGTGGGTGCTTTGTTGTTATCCTAGAAGCGAGACTGTATCTACACTTACTACGCCGTCCAAGAATTTCAAATATACGTACATTAGAACACACCCAACTCCTGTTGTTTCAAACTTGAATACAGTAGACGCATAATATAGCCAGCGCTGTCCGGTTTTTATGGCACTTTGGGTACTGTTTGTTTTAGTACTGCTATGTTAAGTGAGAGTTTACTGAACCAATTTCTTAGGGTGCTACGGTTTAACTGGACCACTTCAAAACACGTTCCTCCATGCCTGATTTAATAGCAACAGTTATGAATACATACAAGTTTTGTGAACATCATATACAGACATTAGCACACATTTTTAGCAAACAAATTCAAACATGCGAGGTTACCATACGAAATTGCTGCTACTTCTATATAAATTTTACATGAACACAATCTCTACCTCAAAGCCTGAGAGTCTAGAGACTTCAGAACTCCCCAAGGTACCCAAACTTGGCGCCTATGTTAATATAAGTAGACTCCGCATAATAGGATTACATTGTACCAGTCCGTTTTGACCCAATTATGCGAAAAAAGGTGTCGCCCGATTAATCAGAATCATTTAACACTATTTAGATTGTTCTGTTTCTGGCCAAGTGACCCGATTAAACGGTGGCTCTATTAAGCCTAGTCTACTGCAGTTCCAGACGATGTTCATATAACCAAAATATATTCACGCTCATATCAAAGTGATATTTCCTACCAAGCCTCCAGTCGAGGCTATAACTCACAATCAATGATTTAGTTGTACTTTGTGGAGATGGTGGATATGGAGAAGCGCTTTACACTGGAACAGTGGCGGACATTTGACGAAATATTGGGGGGGGCGAAATTAGTTGAGACTCATCCCATTCTCAGTATTCTTAGTCAGTGCCCCCTATTAATCTTCGTACTGCCAGCGGCTGATTTTGTGATTACATGTATCTTTTGTGTTTTGTGTTAGACGTATCGTATATCATAATGAAAAGGACGGCGAATAACGCAAATCTTTATCAATAGCGTCATATTTTGCTAAAAGGGTGGAAACAAAAGCCGAAGAGAACAATCAGAATTGCTCTCTAGCCAGTACTGAAACCCTATTCCATCTACATCTGCGCATTCTGCGACAGTTACCCTCATTGGCCGCTACAATTTCAATTGATCAAGACGTGAATGTGAGTGGCCTTGGAATTTTGATTGACGGACCAACGCAGCCAAATTTACTGTCCTATCCGAGAGGCCAAAACAATCGTTCTTTTCGAGCAATCTGGTATACTAGCTTCCCATGGCTTGAATAGAGCATTGCAAATACAAGGCGTTTAGTTTTGCTAGTAGAAACTTTAGCACATCAATATCAAAAAGTAATACAGCATTTACTAAAGTTGGCTCTTCTACCTGGTCAAGGGCGATGGAAACAAACCGCGTTTTTAAGTCCCATGACGCAAGCTCTGATCACCTATTTTCCATAACTCGCTGGGAAAGTTACAGCACCCAGAAAAAGAATCCAACAGCCGGCATCAGAAATATAATAGAACCTGAGAGGCCTTCTGTAGTGGAAAATAATCGAGAATACATGAAAGCACTGTTGGAGTATTCATCAGTATTTTTGTTCTGAGGGGATAGCATATAGAGGACACAATGAAACTAATGAATCTATTAATGTTGGAAAGTGGAAAGAATTTATCAAGACTATGCTAGGCACTAACCCAACATTCAAACAACTGCACGGTAGAATGTTACAACATACAATGCGTACGATTACACGTCAAAGCGATCTCAATCGATTTGATAAAAGCGTTAGATTCCGAGGTTCGTCATCAAATTGAAAAACTATTAAACTGCGCGGGGATGTAATCAATGTTCATTGATGAATGCAAAGATAATGTGGGGCATGAAGAACTGTCCACCCTGTTTTAGATCTGTAAACGAAGGACAAATCGAAAAGCGATTTTATGATCTCACCAGGCTAAAAGAAACTATTGCCCAGACTATTGTGAAAGGAGTTTTGCCAATCATTGAAAAACAGTTTTCTTCCACCACGCTATTGGCACTTGGAGCAGATGGCGCATCTATTATGAGCGGGTGTTACAAAAGTGCAGGTGTTAAACTAAAAAGACGTTACCCTTGGTTGCTGTACATCCATTGTGCTGCGCACCGTTTGAATTTAGTTGTAGCTGCTTATTTTTGGACAGTTTCTGAAGCAAATAATGTTATAAATGTCCATAAGTCGTTACATGACATTCTCAACATCGCCATTCACAGGGAAATATTGGAATCTGTTCAAAAGGAGTGTTATCCCAAACTGAGTATAATGGCAGCCTCCTCTCTCACAGAAATCCGATGGTGTTGTAAGTTTGAGGAAGGTAACACTATAGTGAAAAGACTTCGGGCAATTCTTGTACATCTACAGAAGATTTGGTGCTTCGAATTCAAACCAAGTTGATTTGGCTTCGGGTCTCTATCACAAGATTCTCTCGGGAAAATTTGTTATATCGCTTTGCTTTATCCACAAGGTATTAGTGTATTCTTTTTGCCTTCCAAATCACCAGCAATAAAGGGCAGGGTCAGAGTTTGAAAGCTGTAGGAATGTTTCTACCATCTCTAGATGCTATATTTAGTCACGATCATTTAGACGTAGCACTGAAAAGAGTACAAAAACCTCGAGGTTTGAAAGTGTGGCATGTGGGCTAACTCTATTAGGAGGTATATGGGTTAGAAACTTAGTTTATTGAGAAATATTCCAAAAACATCTTGGGCATATCTATCTATCCCTCCACGAAAAACTGAAGTCTCATTAATGGATTTGTCATCAACTGATACTACCTTCACTAATCCATAGCAAGATGGTAAGTCAGTAGGTATTGACTCATTTTCCCCTTCAGAATCTGTCAATAGCTCTACTAAAGTAGACTCTAATGAATCCGAACAGGTCCGAAAGGTTATAGAACTTCTGGGAAATGTTCATAAATGTTCAAAAATAACTAATTGTATCAAATTCTACTGTGGACTAATACATTTCGATATATTACACATGTTTACAGATAAATAACCGTTTGCACAACTATCGACAAAATGTCCCCTACATCTCATAATATTGTTTCCGAACGAATTAATTTGCAGGATGTGCTGCATACCCATGCGAATATAATTAGCACAAAGTATGGACATAAAATGTAGAGAAATACCATCTGTTTGAATAAATGAAACTCAACATTTGAAATAGCAGTATACAAGAATACTGTATTTCTAGGTTTACACAGTTTTTGGAAGAATGATTAACTTATGTCCAGTAATAGGTGAAAGTAATGGTATATACTGAGCACTCTTTCATAATATTTTCGTACAAATACATTGTAGGACTCAATAGAAATTCACATAATTGGTAAGATTTGTGAAAACCAAGAACAAATCTATATTATTAAAACTCAATTGTTGTTTGTTTGTCTGTTTGTTTGTCCGTTGTCAAGGAAAGGATTAAAGGTATGCAATAATGAAATTGTCGAATAACTTTGCATCTATCGTGTTTATCAAGGAGGTAAACAGAAATCAATAAAACTTCACTATATATATCAAACATGCTGAATCAGATTTTCACACTTTGGATTAATCATATGTAAATTTATTGTGGTTTTTATGTATATAAAGTAAGCAAAGAGCTGAAATCTTGAAATATTCGTAGGCACTTGCTCTCACAGATTTATAGGGGAAACACAATAGTTTGATCTAGAATTTAGCATGTTCAAGTTTCTTATTTGTAAATTTATTGGTATTTTTATGAATATAAAGTGTAAAAATAGCCAATTTCAAAATATATATACAGGCTTGCGCTAAACGGCTACCCAGGAGCAACAGAAGACACTATACAAGAATTTTGCATTTTCAAGTTTCTCATATTTAAATTTATTGTTGTTTTATGAATATTAAGTAAAAAAATTTCAAAATTGAGGTGGAATCATACTTTCAACGACTATCCTGGGGTAATCGAGTATGCTGAATCCGATTATGGCATTGTTTGTTTGTTTCTCCGTTGATATGTAAAGCTATTGTTGTTATTGTTAATATAAAATACACAAAGTAGTCAAATCTCAAAAATTTACTCAGATACTTGCTCTCAACGGTTACAAATTGGGCTGAACTTACAAATTTTTCAATATATATGGCATATATGTATATATGGTAATTACATATATATTTATGATAATACTCAATTGGACCGTCAATTTGGAGAATAATGGATACCTCGAGGCGCAATGAGCCGAGTTCATCGCGAAGCGACGAGCCAAAGGCACGTACTAGAGAATTTTAGAATCCAATTGTGCATACGATTAAGGTACATCAGGTTGAGAACAACAGTATCACCTGTTATGTCACCAAATGTGCAGATATATTTATCTCCTAACGGATACTAATCCGACTTCAACTAATTAAGTTGGATTAATTAAAGTGAAATTATCAATCCTATTGCAAACACACAATAAACAACAAATCAATCAACGATGTTGAACAGTATAGAATTTTTTGACACAAATTACATCAATGTTTGTCATGGTGGGTTGGATAATTGATATGTATATAGATTTTACAGTGAAATATTTTCACTTCCTATGTCAATAATGAACTAAAACTCGATAATTGTTACAATTATAGTCTTATCAAGATAGCCAATTTATGCTACATACCCAACTTCACCTACTCTGATAATAAATTTTGATGTGATATCTATGAAGGGTATCGCATATCAGGGCGTTTAATAAGTCTTGCGGGTCATGATATATCTTAGGAATTAGTCAAGCAATACATCTAACTTTCATATATTATAAGCCCATATAGTTAACTCCATATACTGAAAGTTTCAAGCTTATTCAATACAAATAATGAATCTTTGAGATAGTTCGTGTAGTCAATTTATACCCACTGTTGAATTTATGGCTTCAAAGGATGGTAATTTTAACTTCAAATGGCGAACTTACATAGAGTTTCGCACAATACTCAAGATCCAGCCCGTACAGATCTTCAGCGAGTTACAGGATATATTGTGCGTGGATTGCCCTTCCAGATCTACAGTAGAGCGATGGGCTGTCCGTTTTAGATCTGGTGATGCTGATGTCACAGATTTTCCTCGATCTGGAAGACCAGTATCCGCCACCACTTCAGAGAATATCGCACTCATTGAAAGTATGGTCATGGAAGACAAGTGCATTACTGTCAATCAGTTATAACAAAGTATGGAGATTTCACCGGAAGCTATTCATACAATTCTGACAACTGAACTTGGCTACCAATCGATATGTGGGAAATGGGTCCCGCATAAGCTCAGTGAGAATCAAAGGTTGGCACGACTTAATATTGCCAAGAAACTCTTGGAAACTTATGAGAACTGCGATTCTAGACGCCTAACAGAGATTATTACTGGTGATAAGACGTGGGTGTGCTATTCAACACCATATAGCAAGTGTAAGAAGCGATCATGGATGAGGGGCGACGAAAAACGGGCGAAAATTCCTAGGCCAGACTTCAGAAAACCTAAGATTATGTATACCATCTTCTTTAGTAGTCATGGAATTGTCTCGCAATTACCTTGTGAGAGTGGCAAGGCTGTCGCTGCTACATTCTTTACAGAGCAAGTGCTTTCACACTTGATAAAAACTCTAGAAAGTACCGCCCGAAAAGCGGAACTCGAGGAATGAAGATTTTAATTGATAACGCCAGTTCCCATACAACTAAGCTTTCCAAAACTTTCTTGCAAGTAGAAGGGTTAGAATTACTTCCCCATCCACCATACTCGCCAGACCTAGCTCCGTGTGATTTTTGGCTATTCCCCAAGCTTAAAATATACCTTCAGGGCGAATATTTAACACATGACAAGCACTCGGAACGGACCTGTAGCAGTACTTCAAATCCATCCCCGAAGAAGAGTACAGAAATGTGTTTTACAAGTGGGTAGAAATGTTAAAACTTTGTGTATCTGCAGGAGGGGATTACTTTGAATAAATAATATAGTGAATTAGTGTGTATGGTGTTTGTATCATATTCTATGATATCACCTGCAAGGCTTATTGAACTCCCCAGTAATATTAAAATAACCATATAAATGATATTCAGCATTACGTCAGTTATCTTTCCAATAAAGTATATATGTATCTACAAATCAGTGTAGTGATTATTGGATTATTGTAAATATGTATGTGGATTTAACAAAATATAATCTAATGAAGGTTCTATAGTACTACAAACTGATTGCTAAATGATTTGAATACACTTTGGAATCGTCTTAAAAAAACAATAAGTTAGATTCTTCACTAATAAAAGTGTTTCAATTGGTAGGTGGCCGCGAGACAGCTTGTTGCTTCAAGTTACCTTAGGTTATATATAGCTAAAGACTTGGAGTTTTGGGTCGTTACGTCACGGGGTAAGATACACGGCACTACATGTCTCGGGGAGAATATTTACGCAAATTGATATTATTATTATCCATGGTCCATCAAAGTTCCATTTTATGGCCTTATGTGGTAACAATTTTTTCTTATGATAATATTATTCTTTAGTCAAATTGTCTCCTGTAATGTCTACAAAATTATTTCAAATAATTTCTCTGCTTACTACAGAATTTTGATTTGAAAGGGAGCTCAATAAGTTTCCATGGGTTAAACAATTGAGTCATGTCCTGTCATATGATATTCAAATATTGACTGAACAGTACCTTAGGATATTCATGAGGTCGATCTGGTGCAAAATATTTCGCCATCCAGCAAACCTAATTACTATTGTGTTTCCAAAGATTGAATAGACTAATGTGTCAACAAATTCATTCCAATGGTGACCTAACCGTTTCTAGGAGATTATCACAGAGCCCAGGAAATTTTGAATGGACCAGATTTCGTAATAGTTCCTGTTTCCGCAAATATCAAATGCCACTTGATCAAATAAGGAGCTATAGAGTTGACAATAAGTATATAAATACAATTGTTACTGTATCAAATCAATCACAAGATAGCTACGCTAAAAATGAGCTCATTGAAGTGGACATTAATATGAAGATATCCTTCAATCAGGATCTGATGCTGAGACAGACTGTGACAGTATACCCGAGCCTCCACCCCGGTATTCTGAAGTTGAGAAACAGAAACCAAAATGTCCGGGAAGAAAGGAGGAAAGGGAGGCGATCTTAATACAGCCTTAGGTCATAAGAAGGCTAAATATATAAAAGGGTATAACGAGCGAAAAATGGAAACATATTTATATCAGAAGGTGTTACTAGCAATTCCAATGCCGGGGTACTGGAACATTTTCAACCGGGATTCAATCCCAGGATTAAGTAGTCCAATCCCGGGATTCTCAAACGAATTGATCACACTCCAAAATTGTCTTCCATTGAAAAATATCACGTCCACCAAATTAGGAAGCTGCAAAAATTGTATGAAACAACGGCAATCTGATGTTCGTAGTATTACATAATATAATATTACCAATGCATACACATAATGTATACTACACATCACAATAGTACATTCTGAACTGAACCGATATTGTTATTCTTTGGCTATATGACAGTGGACCTCGTTAGATCTCGAGAATTTGCAGGTACACCAATTTGGACACATTATAAGCGATCATCTGTGGAAATCTGGCAGAAATGCAAGATTTGTAAGACGAATCTAAAGTGTCATGAGGGTCAACCAAAGGTTCTCATAATTATTCTCATTCATTTTGCATTAAATTCAATGTTGAAGAACGTGAATATATCCTCAATAATCGCCGTACAACTGAAAGCAAGCAAATGACTTGTAACTATTACAAAGAATAATCCATCAATCATTGTATTAGTATAAGCTATGTACTTATATAGAAGTAAAATTTTAATGTATCAATTAAGCATGCTCAATCCTGGATTGAACAATATCTCAATCCAGAAATCCCCGAAATGGAACCCCTAGGTGTACACTTCAAATAAATATATATTTTAATAATAATAATAATAATGTATTGATTCCACATCTGTATCTTTAACTAATATGTACAATTAAAATATACTTCATTATGTGTATTTGATTTCTCAATATTTAAGTATCAGGAAGATTTTAATAAAGTTGATTTTCCATTAGAAAGTATGTCTCGTGACTATCTGAAAAGGGATTATAATGCCTTGACATATCATATTTGATGATATACAAATTGGGATAATTTTGCCCCGTCAGATAGTAGGCACCAACAGGGACTAATTAGAATGGAAAACTTAATAGTTCATACCGTGCAAAATTCTTCAAATACCAATTTGACAAGCACGGGACCAAGTTATGTAGAGAAGGCTATGTAGTAAATAGTCTAAATACTACGGGTTGCAACCTACCACTATACAAAGTAGTTTTAAAGAGTATACTTCATATTGCATAAGTAGTTAAATTTGAAACAATTATATATGAGTAATGTGGTATATAGTGACCATGGATGAGCTATTTCCACTCATTTAAATATTTAAGATGCATTTATATAACCAAAAATGCATGTGTTGATAATGTCAAAATAAAACCTCGCAGAAACCGAGAATTTTGCATCAGGATGTTGTTTTGGCCGAAGTATGTATTTGGTACTTTGAATTGCAAAATCGTGGAATTTATCACGAATAAATGTACTGCACATTTATAGAACAGCAGAGTAGCAACCATTATAGCCTAAAAATTTTAGAATGTGCCAAAATATTTGCCTCGAAACAATTTTTTGGTAAAATATGCAGGCTTGCCGTGGATGAGAAAATCCAATCCATATCCATATCCATATCTATGTCATTTTTGCGTGGATATCCACCAACCAGGATATCCATGAATATTTCAAAGGCCTAGAACATCTTGTCTATAACGGCCATTCAAGGCTAGTGGTGACTATTATGTACAGGTAACCGCTATGTAGATGTAGATTACTAATGAAAATCCATTCATATACTAAACGTTATATACTGAAGCTCTAGATATTATGTAAACTGTCATTCATAAACTCTCCGATATCACTATCGTCTTCAAGTGACAGGGACATGGATTCATTGTTGATGACCATCGCAACTTCCTTTGGCTCGATTACAATTCCCAGCTTCTTGATTATTGTGATATACATTTTCTGGTATCTGATGTATACTAATTTCTTCATGACCGCCGGTGACATTCTCTTTCTCATTTTTGAAAGTAGGTTGCCGACCTGGCTGAACAACCTCTCCATTGCTGCAGAAGATATTGGTGCCGAGAACATTATCTTTGCACAGGTGCGCAGAAGTGTTAAGACACTGTACCGCCAAAACTGAGTTGGATCTTTCATTGGTACCCGGGTGTGTCTGAATTCTTGGAGCTCTATACCAAGAGTAGTAGCCTTTTGCCTTTTGGCTAGCAACACCAGAATTCACGAGTGAAAAGGATGAATAGCAGTAGCAATAATTGCATCATAATTGCATAGTAATTGGTTACCTTTCACCAACATAGATCTTGAGAGAATTCAAAACTTTACATGAAATCTGGCACTATTCGTGACACAATAATTGGCTACCTACACGACTTCACCGATCTTACCGATAATAACTAATTTTCCATCAAATCGATTCTCAATTGGGAATCAAATAATTTCATAATTTGATATTCATACGGTATGAAATAATAATCATGTGGTGCCGGTTAGTTACATGTAATACACCAGCTTAGGTGATGAGGCTAATTGATGGGGCCGACAAAATTTAGATGGGCGCTAGCCCCATCTAACCCCATGCTAGAGCCGCCACTGAACAACACTAGTAAATGTACTTAGTAATATTGTTAATTTAATTATAACAGCATCCCCATTATTGAATATCCTATCGATATACACGATATCCATGGATATGACCAATCCATCCACGGATATATCCAAGGCGAGCCTGAAATTATGCCATTGTTTGATAGTTTCTAATGGCCGATATATCGGTATATACTGCATCTTCCATTTCCAATTAAATGTATTTAATGATCCATATAAAGTATTTTGCATAAAACTAAAAATATTGTTATGATAAAGTTTACTAGTTCTTGAGTTACTACAAGGATCATGGATGAGACATACAGTTGAAGCCGCTAATCTGGACTCGGATCATCCGATATCCGCTTGAACGAGACAGTGGTTTGGGAACAGATTTTTTACATAGAAAAATCGTCGGATAATTGGGATATTGAATAGGTTAATCGGGATTTTTCATCCCGATTACCCGAATATTTAAAAGTTCACAATCGGTTATTTAGGATTTCTTATTCCGAAAAACCGAATATGATTTATATTCGCTTAATTGGGATTTTTATCCCAATATTACAATTCCACATTTATTCAGAATAATTGATAAATGGTTTGTTCTAAAGCTAGGAATTTGAATATTATCTACAACCATGACAATACAACACCGATGCGATTACCATTTACTAAACTAAGATTTTAACATTGCTTACCTGCCTCAGGTTCCATTGGCTATTCCACCGTGTATGATTCCCTCAATAATGACCAGACAGTTGGATATCCAAACATTTTGCATGGGTTGCAGTAATAAGCACATGTCATATTATTTAAACTTTATTTCTTACTTTCTAAGTATATAGCGTAACGTATTCTATGACCTCTTGAAGCGGAACTATACCCATACTACAACCAAATCTCTACTAGACCCTAGATAAATCAGGATTAGTAGTATAGAAATAAGATATATCTGGTCATGTGACAATGAAAAACTAGTTTTGAATACTTAAATAATCATAATCGGTTAATCGGTTAATCGGGACAAACATTGACTCCCGAGCTGTCCCGATTAAGCGACTTCCACTGTAGTATGAATATCTAGTTATAACTCAATAATTGTGATATTTATTGTCAAACCAATATACCCAACAATAGGGCTGAGGTTGGCTAGGCAAGTAGGTATTCTTGTACATAATCTATGAAGCTTTGTAAATATAATTGTAAAAATAAATACCTACCAATTATTTATGCAATAGTGTTGCGATTGTATCTGAAAAATATAAAAATGAAATTCAATAACATGGACTCAAAATGTATCATCTCAAAAGTACCTGAGTGCCAGAATTCATGCATATATATTTTATTAGCTCTAAAAACCGTAAGAACAATGAAATAAATTGGTGGAAATGATGATATCTGCTTAACCCAATATATAATTCCCTAACAGTTACTGGAAATAGATAAGGTTAGACAGTTAACTGAGTAAGTAGTAATACAAATTGATATATTATCTTTTAAGCATATTGGTAATCTTAAAAGTGACCATATATGAGTATATTCAATGATTACGTCAAATATGCAATAGCTTTCATATATCAAAATGTATTACAAGTGCATGGAAAGTTGGGTATATACCATAAATAGACTATACTGATTTGACATTGTTTTTACGATTATTGAATTTAATATATCCCAAATTAACAAAGTATGAAAATCCATGAAGTGGTCTTAAATTTAAGTTTTTCAATTACTTTCCAATTCAATAATGAGTTGAAATTCTCACCTTCCTAGTTACAAAGAAGACTTACATGTTGGAAACAAGGGGTATTGATTTTAAGAGGATATAGGCAATAATCAACCGGAAAACTGTCGAAATTTGGATAGCGGAATGTTTTCTGAAAATCTTTTCGATTAAGCCAATTGTTGCGAATACCCTTCAATAGATGAACAAAGTCAAGCATAAGGAATATTTCTGTCCAATGGACGAGGCACATTAATCCCCTCAAATTATTGGGAGAAAACATTGTAAAGAGATTAAGAATCAACGGGTAGCTATCAGTTGCCATAACTTGAACGCCCAAAGCGCAATGTTCAATAGTGATAATGATAGATGTAATGACCAAGCGAACCTCGATAGTAATATATTATTTACCTATTGGCTATAAACAAAAAAACTTTATATGCAGAAAATGTATATTAGGTATCTAGTCCTCTACTTAAAGTATCACAATTTTTCAGGTTATTAGATTTTGTGGGATAAACAATTATCAAATTGAGTACTCATGCGAAATTAAAGAATTTCTATGCCAACGATTATGGAAAATTCTCAGTGAAGAAATAAAACTCTGGAAATAGTATCTCTCACAAATAAAATCTGAAGCCATACTGAATCACAATTATCCAACAAATATTTGGGGATTACCATAGATTGATATGCAATTAAAGGTCAACAACATGTAGTGTAGTATTTGGATAATAATGAATACTATATGGCAAAAGTCATGGAAAGTAATGCAAATTATCGGTGGTACATGGTATCTCCGCATATTTTTGTTATTTCTATATATAATGTAATAATAATGAATAATTATGCAGTCAGATAATAGAGGATAGATATTTCTCTCGATCCTCTATATTCTGGCAGCATAATTACTCATTTGAAAAGGCTTCTGGATCCAGATCCTACGATCCTTGCGTGATAGATCCAAATGCATATCTATTACTTGTTGGATCAAAAGAAATTTGGGCTGTATTCAGTACATACAGACAAAAGATAATAGAAGCTTGTCAAGAGATAAAAACCGCTTGTGAAAATGAGGGATCTTAGGCAGGCGCAAGCCCGCCATGTAGAATAAAGGGTTTATGGCCACCAGCCAAATAACTTTAAATTTCTAATAACTTGAATACCTTGGAACAATTCTTTAGCGAATAATGGAAAAATAATACAGACGACTCATACATCAAGAAAGAATATGAATAAATAAGCACATGTATGCAGCATAAAAATAAAATTCTGAAGACATAGTATAAATTTCACCGAAATTCGCGAAATATTTGGAAAATTGAAATGAAAATTATGGGAAAACCGGAAATAAGGAAGAAAAACATTATACTTCCGAATGAAGACTGTTGATTGCCTTTAAGGATTCACATATGTTCATGCACCATTTGCTGGATGCCAGTGACATGATTATAATATGATTTGTATGGGAGAAAAATACACAATCGATAAAATTACCTGATAATCGCTCGTTGAAACTCTGTAAATTCTCAAAGTCTAATCCCCGATAAATGAATTGGGAGTTCTGAATAAATTTAGGAAATCCCAATCCATAGAATGCAACTCTAAAATATTCTGGACTTGGACGAACCTCGTCAATAATCTTAGAATAGAAACGAGCAATGCGCTCATGTATTAAACTGAGACTGACAAAATTGAATGATATAGTTTCATAGTACAAAGAGAGCTTTTTTGCCTGTTCAATTGCTAATTCAAACATCTTCCCTTTGTCAAAATAATCTAAAAAGGTGATACGGAAACATAAATTAGTTATAGTAGTAAAAATATATGGCCAAGTCGATGTATAATATCCAAATAGTCAAGATAAATATAAACAAAAATTGTCTGAGACTTATAGCATTCTGATTGATGAACTTGCACCAAGCATAGGCACAAACATCGGTTCAATTCAGTCAAAGAGACTAGCAAATATCAAGGAAACTAGAATACCTGTCATTAATACATATCATTTGTTGTTCCATAACTTCCATTCTACTCTTGAGGTTACCCTATTCTATCTTACTACTATGCCCTTGGAATCTCTCCATTCATCAACTATATCTTGAATATTGAATTCGTTTAATTGGTGAGCGGAGATGGACGGATGGCTCTGTGATTGAAGGAGGCTTGACGCAGGTGATTCTAAGGGATGTGCGCAACATTCTCAAAACAGAGAAGGCGAGTTCTGTAGTACAAGTAGTAGAAGCCTGGATAAGGAGAAGACGCAAGCAGGAACTAACGTTAGGTAGGCCACGCGGAAAATTGAATCAGGCTGGAAGACTGACACGATGTTCGGAATATGTCACTCTTCTCTATCGGGTTTGATCAGCCTTGCTGTCTTTAACTCGAGTCTAAGGTCTTCGGCATCCACATTCGCTGTGAACACTTTAGCCACCGTCAGGATGGCCAACTCTGAAACCTCAGTCCAGGATTACGAACCAGAACATCTTCTAAAGCCACAATTGCATCGTCCACGTGGAAACATTCTTCGAGTTTCTCAAGAGTAGTTAAAAGAGAGCCTTATACTGAGACACGAAGTACATATCGATCTCGGACTCAGTAACTGGAACGATTCTCCTTGCCCTAGGACGTCTCTCTTCAAATATTAAGGCCACGTGGAAAGTTTGGAGCCTCTAAGTCCAGCTCCTTGGATGTAGTCTTACATTTACGGTAGAACTCACAACAATCGATAGCAGCCTCAAGACGTAGTAGTGTTGCTACGAGGATATCCTGGTATCTGAAAATGGTGATATTGACTCATCGAACTCACTTGTGTACAGGATGCACAATCTCCAACGGTCACATCAGCATTTTCAAGGAAACGAAAACAGAAGACGGTTGGATTGTTGATGAGAATGAGGGCTGAGGCCTTATGTTTTCCTTCCAAGATAAGCTGCTGGAACCATTCCAGTAAATGAAAGTCTCACCAAATTAGATGAATTTTGGAGGCTTTTGAAATAATATTTTGCTCACCCAAGTTCAATTTCAATAAATATAATTTCATCCATCAAAGCCCTATCAAACCTATACTGGGTGTAGTTCTAATGTTACTTTTACCAGTAAAATCCAATTTGTGTAAAAAATAATAAATTAAATAGATTGAACTTCGTGATGATGCAGCATAATAATGGGTTATATACTATGAATAATGCGAATACATTCTTGTTGTGAATAAGTCCATCTCGCAATTTATTGTACTATTCAAGGATATTACACGCATGACAAATTATCGAATAAAACTTTTCTATAAATATATGTTGAGAGAAGTTCAGCGAAACCAAATAATACCAACATTCCATTCTATGCTTTTGGTTAGTATGGTATGTCATGCCAAAATGTTACTATGTTGATGTGATGTTTAACTCAACTATTAAATACAGACTCACAAAATACAATCTAACTTATTATAATGTTACTACATTTGTTTAAACATTATCAGTGACTTCTAGCAAGTGTTTGACATAGAATCAATATCTGAACTGTCGCAGTTTAAGTTCGCTTTACAACCTCGTTGATCCCAAACTCCATATTTCTTACATTTGAGACACTTACGACACTTCTCATTGATTACTGGCCCTCCTACTACGTACATTTGAGAGAGTATATCTTTCAGTTCTGAGGAAAATCTGATTTTCGTGATAGATACTCACTAAACCTGCGTATTAGCTTACGTGCCTGTTCCAAACCTTCTTCAGAGAATTTCATATAACCACGATTATCATTCAGTTCAAAATTTATAGGCATAGTATATGCTAGAAATTTATGCACTGTGAGAGTTATTGAAACTCAGGGGTAATGATCGAATAGAAAGAGATATATTTTCACATAGTCCCTTGAAGTTATTAACATTGATGTTCTGAGAGGAAGTAGTTTCACAAAGATGAGCAGAACATTTCTATGCAAAAAATTCAGATTTCCAACGTCTTCTTGAGGGAAAAGGAGAGCGCTGTTTTAAAAGAGAGATCATCAGAAAAGAACACACGAGCTGAATTAGCAGTGCTAGTATTCACACTTCCTCCAGATTGGTCAAATTGAATATCCGTAACTTCTTTAGTCTGTTGTGTAATCAGTTTATGACTCTCCAAATATTTACATGATAATCCCAGCTATGTCTTCCCTCTGCTATCTGGTATAATATTTTCAGAAACAAATCAAGTATACGTAAGTATGTGTTTAAGGCTGCAATAGGATGGACTTCAATTGAACTTGCAGATTCACCAGTGATTCTAGCTCGTTGTCGGGAAAGATAAGCTATGAGCTCCTTCCAATCAGAAGCTAGCCCTAAGATAGTATCTTTGATCGCTTGCAACGTGCAATTAAGCGGAAAGCCTGCTATTACAACTTCATGATCTGATACATCAGTTTGGCTTGCTAAGCAACACTGACAAGCAGCGCCACCGCGACCAGTAAATATCGCTTACATTTATCATCTAACATTGAGGCCTAATTCCTTACTTACATGTTCATTTTCATTCTCGAAGCCTATTGATACGATTTCGTCAATTCGTGGATTCAAGAAATTCATTAGAGTAGTGACATTCTTAATGTCCTCTTTTTGAGATAGCAAGAATTTGGGTATAGATAAGACCAGAAAATAATTCCTTGATAATCTTTCAATTCAAGAGGAGAAACCATAAACATGAGAGAATGTGAACGGTCACGAGATGTTTGAGATCTAAGATTAGGCACACTGTGACTCTCCAATCAATCTACATCAGGTTTAATCATAAAGTGGAGCGAGTACATCAGGCTCCTCAATAGATTATATATAGTGTGTGATGAAACGCTTTAAGTGGTTTATTATCAAGCCAATGTAGTTAAATGTTACTCCAATTGGATTTGATACTGATGGGAAACTTTGGATGGAGGTATCAGAGTTGTACGAAAATTACGTATTTTAGACCAACTGGCTAACATTAAACTTTCTGAAATTAGAAAATAGATTCGTGCATTTCAATTTCAACAGTTTGAGGTTATATACGGAAACGTTGACTTTTAGGGTGAAACCAATTTATTAGATGAAGGCTATCAAGATAATCGCTTTCAGAAATTCCTTTTGCAATAAGAGCAATGCTATGACTTCCTGGTGTAGCGCAAATGCAAAAATTATAATATCAGACCAACATACTGAATAATACTATTAACTTCTGAACAATCTATTTGAAATAACGCGTTCATAGGGAATTCCGTTTAGGCATATTCAGATTAACCACTGACAGAGCAGCTGGGGTTGGAATTTCAATACTTGGAATATAGTCCTAACTCGTAAGAGCTATTTGTTCTGATAATTTTCTGACTGATTGTGGTGCATTCGTTCTCTAAGCCGAGTACACCTCAAATGGAGGTGCTCCACGTCATTCGAGAACGTTGGTAATTGTGAGTCGATTCCAACTTTTCTCTAAATATTCTACTTGCCAAAATGACATCTACTTCAACATTTCGATGGCCCTGTTTAGTATCCAGAATATTTCATTTATCGTACTTCATGAAGTGTAGATGACATTTTGCAGCTTTGTAAAACAATAATTTTAGTGAAAAATATACGCTTATTTACGTTTAAATATATGTATTTTTGTAGCGGACAATTTTATCACATTCCTACACAACATATCAGAAACACAATATTATGCTTCATACAAAATTGGGTTACAATTCCACAATAACTAATGCTTTGCCTAAGTACTAGTGTTTGTTATTGTAACATTATATTATCAAGAATATTCTACAGTAGAACCTCGTTAATACGTACACCAAGGGACCGTCGAGATTTGTACTCTTTATCCGATGTACGTATTAATCGGAGTAAAAACAGTTGTATTTCTATCGTACGGACTTAAATTGTGTAAAATTCTGTTCGTCTTAGCCGGAAATTCGTATTAATGTGTTCGTATTAACGAGATTTCACTGTATATAGTCACGAATTATATGACGAAATACTTTTGAATTTCTTTGGAAAGTTAATACGAAGTCATAATTTTCAAACGCTAAGTGACTCTCAAAATCTGAGATTAAAAGAGTTGCCTTAGTTAAAACCCCAGCAACCAAAATTCAGGGGAAAATAATAAATAATGTGGAAGTAATACCCTACCGGAAATGTTTACCCACAATATTCCACTATATGAATATTCTATTACAATTATAAAGAATCTAAAGACCTAAAAATCAAATATATATTTGCCAAAATGGAAATTGATCGTTCAACGCGGATACCGACAAGTCGCCATATTTGATTGGTCAATTTGATATGATATTAATTAAGTAATTAATTTAATCTAAGTACACATAACACTGGACAACATTTTACAACTTATTTTTTATTCCTTGCTCGTTTCAAATTTACCTAGACTAATATGGCCATGCTGAATCCAAATCTGGCCTTAGATTTTTCTAACACGTCACGTTTTTGAGATATGACATATGCACACAACAACCCGTAATTGTCGTTTTGGCTAATTTTGGCTGTGCAGAACAAAACATCAAATCTAATAAACACAGTGATTGCGAGTGAAAATAACAGAATTATCATTTTGCACAATTTAACACAACCCAGGATGATTAAACCAGACAAAAATAACATTGTATCCTCTCAAAAGTGCTTTATACACTTGCTCTTTCGAGCATGTTCAGTGTCAGTTTCACGCTGGAGAAACCAGCAGTAGTCCCCCATCATGTTTGAGTTAAATCGACCTCAATACCGCGATTCCATCACGGTATAGAGGTCGAAAATCCAGCAATATTTGTTGTGCAAAAATAACAATCCGACGTATGGTTTTTAGGTTCTCGCCAAATCATAGGTACCGCAAATGGCATGGATTTCTTCTTTCCATTAAGCCATTGGATTAGACTGCCATAGCAGACGGTACAGCAGATGTGAGGTGCCCAGTTCTTGCCTTGGTCACCAACTTTGCAACCAAAGTAATACTTGTAGCCAATCTTGACACGATTGACAATATTTCTTCGCTGGGGCTTCGGCGTAAATTTTCCACAAATATAGCAGAAGTTATCTGGGTGGTTCGTGCATTGTCTTCTGATCGTATTCATTTTAAACAAAAAGCTTAAATACACAATCAGTTACAACTAAAAATTCTGCAAAACAGTGATGTTGTTGGTTTATCGATACAGTCTACAATCCACCCGCAAGTAGGCTAAATAACCCCTCCTTATAGCCATGGCCAAGAACTCTCAAGAATGCATTAATCGTCAAAAGATAGAACATTACATTTACAAAATAATGTTAGTATTAACCCTACATAATATGCATTGTTGACTAGCAATTCGCTGGGAAAGAAAATTGTACAATAGGCCTAACTTGTACTGTATAGTACCTTATAATATAGTGCCAATCAATGCAAAATCCGAATTTCGTGAATTTTCATATCTTGAAATCCTGACGCGATAGACCAATTCTGATTTCAGATTTGGAATCAGCATCCCAAAGTTAGCCTAGGTAATATATTTTCATTTGAGGAATAAATTTGATGTTGCCCAGTGTAATTAATCCATTTTCTAATAATTATTTCTACATACGAACAAGTTTTTCAATTGGATAGATAATCCTAAATTTAGATGACATGCACTCCAATGGAACCCATTTGCTGATGTGAATTCAAAAGATTGCTAAAGTAAGTAAACACACACGAAGTAAATACTCTTAGGGCTATATATGATAAAGAGGAATGTAGTAAACAGGAAGTGATCACCTGTGATAATTGCAATCCTCGAACAGAAATAGAAAATGATCTTATTCAAACTCAGATTCGTTTTCTCAATATTACATATAACATTGTGTATTATTGAAATTCAACAATCCGAAATGGCGGAACCTCTTGATGAGCCGACGTTTAGGCAGACCAAGTCACAAAGAGTAGGAGACAAACTGTTCGAGAGTGAAAAGTTATTTGGAGTCAGAGGAGAGTTGTAGATGCAACACATTGGTTATGTGAGCAAAGAAGAGTTTGCAAAGCTAGAGTTCATACCAAAGGGATGGTGATAGTCAAGCGCACGAATGAGCACTCCCATGATCCTGACGAGCAGACAGCGGGCTGTTGGAAGCGAAGGCAGGTATGAAGAGGAAAGCACGGGAGTCCCAGGATAGCGCACACCACATAGTGGGTGAGTTTGCATCCAGCATCAGGGGGTATTGTTGCTAAACTATCCCAGCTTGACAGCCTGAAGCGGACGATACAACGCCAACGAGCTAGTGTACTTGCAGCTCCAGCACAGCCTACCACTCTAGCAGAGCTAGTTCTACCAGCAGAATACCAGCAGACAGCCAAGGGGGAGCAATTCTTACTCTACGACTCAGGTGAGGGTGATGTACACAGATTTCTCATGTTCGGGACACAACGCTACCTCAGGATTCTGCGACAAAGCAAGATCTGGCTAGCTGATGACACCTTCAAGACGCACCCTCCTCTCTTTGCCCAGGTGTGTGGTGCGTGGACTCCGTGGAGGAGATGGCGCTTTGAAGACCGGTCATCTGTTGCCGAGCCTGTTCGTGCTACTGCCCAACAAGACGGAGGATAGCTACCGGAGGATGTGGGAGCAGATCCGCTTACTCTGTCCTCTTGCCCAGCCTGAACAGATACTCCTGGACTTTGAGAAAGGCGCAATTAACAGCTTTGAGCATGTCTGGCCTAACACAGTGGTGAAGTGCTGCTTCTTCCACCTCACAGAGAATATCTGCTGCAATTTACAGGCTGTAGGGCTGCAGTCTGACTACACACATAACGAAGAGCTGGCTATGCGCATCCGGAAGATACCAACCCTTGCATTCGCCCTACCAGCAGACGTACCCGATGTGTTTTGCCAAGGGGCAATGAACCTCCCCCTACGCCTGAGATAGCCGATCTACTCGACTACTTCGAGAGGACGTTTATAGGGCGCATACTAGCCAGCAGATACCATATAGCCGCGACGTTCCCCATTGACCTGTGGAACTACCACTTCAGCACGCTTTTCGGACTCTCCCGCACAACTAACTCCGTAGAGACATGGCACCGCAGCTTCAATGCCAATGTCGGCTCCCATCACCCCACCATATGGAAATTCATCCTAGCCCTCAAGCGTGAGCAAGGCCTAGTGGAGGTGCGCAGACTAACTACCTTACTGGGAAGCCACCAACCAAGCGGAGGAGGTCTCAGCAGAGTGAGGAAACATTGAAGACTCAGTTTGAGGAATATTACTCACCAAGTAGTCTAAGATGGAGTTTATGTGCGATGTAGCACATCATTTCAGTCTGGGAGATGATTAACATGATACAGTATATAATGGGTATAGTGATAATGGTGGGGACACATAATTTTTGTCTAAATTATCACTGTATCCATATATCACTATATCCATATTATCACTATATCCGTACATCACTATGTCCATATAATGATATCACTATAACCGTATCCATTTTATAAGTTAAATTTACATTCCTGTGTGAGATGATTTAACTTCGATTTAGGACAATTATAGTAAACAATACCAAAAAGAGTATTGAAGAGGAATACTATGAAAACAAAAGTCAAAGTGCAAGTAAATAAGTAACATTCTACTTCGTATAAAACATATTCAGCGTTGTTTGCTTTTTCAATTCAGTTTCTGCAATGAGAGCCCCATCTTCAATTTTTGAGAGAATCGCACCTTGGAAATCGAGGTTGTGGTAAGATATGAATGTTCTCATCTTCTCAATCATATTTTTCATTCCTGACGTAGAGGGAACAGGAATATCAGATTCATCTTCAGTGTCTCTCCCAATGATCTCAAGATCATTATCATCACCCTTGTTGTTGACAGATACCATTTCTATAGCATCATCTATTGTCAATTCTCCCATAGTCGGCTCATCTGAATCAACATTGATATAGCTTGAATAATCATCATCAAATACTTCTGGGGGCAGCGGAAGTTCACAATCTTCAATATTGGAATTGACTTCAGAAGTGATTTCGGTGCTAGCCAATGAAAGTGTTCCAAATGCCTTTGCGAAGCAATTAACAATAGTCTGTGACTTCACTTGTCTCCATGCAAGTGCAATCCATACTATAGCTTGTTTGATATCAATCGCCTTAGACATTTTTTCTCCGGTCAAATTCCCATCCGCGAGCAGATCTAAAACATACGCCATAACACTCTTTCGGTAAAATGCCTTGAGGTTCATTATAATACCACAGTCGCAAGGTTGGATTACACTAGTTGTGTTGGGGAGCAACATAATACACTCTACATGCGACAAACGTGACATATCTGGTTTGTGCACTGAAGCGTTATCCATCAATAAACACACCTTCGCTTTTCTCTTCGCATTCTGGAATTGAATTCATCAAGGAATTCTGTAAATAATGCTCCTGTCATCCAAGCTTTTGTGTTATATCTGTAGTTGACTGGTAAGGTGCGCATACAACCTTTAAGAGGACGGGGGTTAACATACTTGTCGATTATGGTTAGCCTAACCTTATCGCTCCCATCAGCATTACAACAAACAAGAGCCCTAAATCTTGTTTTGTCTTGCTTAATACCGCGGACAGCATCTTTATTTCTTACTGAATTCAAATGTGAATTTTGGTAAACATTTGTAGTAAAGGCCCATTTCATCACAATTATAGCAGTCTGAAAGTGAGTAATTAGACAGAATTGCAGGAATTTGTATACGAGGAATTCGTATGCAGCCGGTGTGTCAGCAGAGGCGGCTTCTCCGTGCTGTTTACCGAAAGAAATGCAATGGCGTTTTCCCCAGCTTTGTAACCAACCACGTGATGGAATAGGGTCAATATTGTATATCTTTGCCAGGATTTCAATTTTAGATATGAGCATTTTCCCATCAATTGGAACGGACCTCTCTCGCGCGTTTGTAAACCACACTAATAGTGCTTTGTCGAGGTCTTCATGGCTCGACATTCGCTATCGCTTTGCTGCTGGTGCCATCGTAATTAGTTTTCTAGAAGAATTGCTTTTCTTGATGTTTGATATTGATGATTGAGAAATTTGAAATCTCTGTGCGACTTCGCCTTGAGTAGCGCCGTCACGCATTGCCTCAACCACTTCCAACTTCTTTATCACTGACAGTGATTTACGCTTCTGTCTATTTTCCATGATGGAAATAACTAAATACGATTAACATAGATATGGGGTTAATTATAATTTTGAAAGATAAATTATGGGACAACAAAATAATCAAAATTCTATTTTCGAACATGATTGGTGCACAAATTATCACTATATCCAATAAAATTTGTATGGGATTTGCTTGTGGATACATCTAAAGCAGCAAAATTATCACTATATCCAATTTATCACTATATCCATTATCACTATATCCATTATGAACTGTAATCTAAAGTTTTATCTCTGATCAATGTTTTTGAGGGATAGATAATATGGAAGATTAACATCCGAATTCAGGCTGAGATGGTGTCTAGACTTGAAAGGAACTTCGTCTTAGTATGGTCTGGTGGATGTATTCCTCAAACTGAGTCTTCAATGTTTCCTCACTCTGCTGAGACCTCCTCCGCTTGGTTGGTGGCTTCCCAGTAAGGTAGTTAGTCTGCGCACCTCCACTAGGCCTTGCTCACGCTTGAGGGCTAGGATGAATTTCCATATGGTGGGGTGATGGGAGCCGACATTGGCATTGAAGCTGCGGTGCCATGTCTCTACGGAGTTAGTTGTGCGGGAGAGTCCGAAAAGCGTGCTGAAGTGGTAGTTCCACAGGTCAATGGGGAACGTCGCGGCTATATGGTATCTGCTGGCTAGTATGCGCCCTATAAACGTCCTCTCGAAGTAGTCGAGTAGATCGGCTATCTCAGGCGTAGGGGGAGGTTCATTGCCCCTTGGCAAAACACATCGGGTACGTCTGCTGGTAGGGCGAATGCAAGGGTTGGTATCTTCCGGATGCGCATAGCCAGCTCTTCGTTATGTGTGTAGTCAGACTGCAGCCCTACAGCCTGTAAATTGCAGCAGATATTCTCTGTGAGGTGGAAGAAGCAGCACTTCACCACTGTGTTAGGCCAGACATGCTCAAAGCTGTTAATTGCGCCTTTCTCAAAGTCCAGGAGTATCTGTTCAGGCTGGGCAAGAGGACAGAGTAAGCGGATCTGCTCCCACATCCTCCGGTAGCTATCCTCCGTCTTGTTGGGCAGTAGCACGAACAGGCTCGGCAACAGATGACCGGTCTTCAAAGCGCCATCTCCTCCACGGAGTCCACGCACCACACACCTGGGCAAAGAGAGGAGGGTGCGTCTTGAAGGTGTCATCAGCTAGCCAGATCTTGCTTTGTCGCAGAATCCTGAGGTAGCGTTGTGTCCCGAACATGAGAAATCTGTGTACATCACCCTCACCTGAGTCGTAGAGTAAGAATTGCTCCCCCTTGGCTGTCTGCTGGTATTCTGCTGGTAGAACTAGCTCTGCTAGAGTGGTAGGCTGTGCTGGAGCTGCAAGTACACTAGCTCGTTGGCGTTGTATCGTCCGCTTCAGGCTGTCAAGCTGGGATAGTTTAGCAACAATACCCCCTGATGCTGGATGCAAACTCACCCACTATGTGGTGTGCGCTATCCTGGGACTCCCGTGCTTTCCTCTTCATACCTGCCTTCGCTTCCAACAGCCCGCTGTCTGCTCGTCAGGATCATGGGAGTGCTCATTCGTGCGCTTGACTATCACCATCCCTTTGGTATGAACTCTAGCTTTGCAAACTCTTCTTTGCTCACATAACTAATGCCTCATACTTCCTTTCTCTTCTCACTCCTCTCCACTCCACTCCTCTATCCTTTCTATTAAGGTGCAGCTACCATGGAAGAAGATCAGTGGTTAAGATGCGGTAGTTGCACAGCTCTTGATCTTTCTCAGTCTCACTATTCTCATATCTTCAGAAATATTTTATTAATTTATCATAATTATATATTTTACTATTTTATTATCATTTATCATTTATCTATCATAAATTTATACCATTACTTTGTAGACATATTAGAAATTCAATATAGTTTATTTTTAACTATTTTTAATTCATCTGACTTGTTATAGATTAGAAACCTAAAAGAGTTAATTTTCTGGCACTAACGGGGGTGGTCTAAGTTGAATATTCACGATACACCATTCACAACATGACATTCGAATACTCGATTACCTCTGTAGCCTTAAAAGTATACGAGCAATTTGAAATTAGTTTATTTTATCTAGATAAATAACAAAACAAATTGATCACGTCATGCTAAATCTTATTTATCATCCTCGATTACCCCATTATAGCCTTCAGAATTAGAAGTACAATTTTAAAACCTTTTGAATTTTTGTATTATAAACCCTTAAGTATGTACATAAGAACAAATACATATGAACTATGTGAGAAGGTGTGACTATTTTCATTAGATAATCAATCATGTTTCTAGAAAAGTCATTTCCCATACCCGTATCAATTTTCATTTCTGTATCTCAAACCAGTTCCTATACAATTCGGACAAGCAAAAAAATGATAGAATTTAAATATATAAGATATACCCAGAGAGAAAGTGATGATAATCGAAGGTTTTAAACAATATATTACAAATTAACTCAATAAAACCATCATCCGCCATCCTAGTTTCCGAAGAAATTCGGGATGAAAAACATGTAATATATTTTACATGGTCTAACAGGGAAATTAAAAAGACTGGATTGGTTTAATCCATTCATAAGGTCAAATTACACCTGGAAGTACGGGGCCCTATGCCTTAATCCGGCACTGGTTCTTGGGAGGGATCTGGGGTTATGTTGCGTTGTTAGCCTACAATAGAGCCATGGGAAACCATTGGATTATGACATCGATTTGATTTGTAACCAATTTCCCTCTAAACTCTATGTTCGCGCGCTCGGTGAACCTTTGGTGGGGGACAAGTCACTAATACCGTGGACTCTCGTTGTAAACAAACCGGATATTAGTTATATAACATAATTCCACCTAAAAAGAAAGTTAATAAAACATCTAACTGCAATTATATTATCTTATTCGGCTACAATGAATCCAGCTTTTAACGAAATGGAAGCGACTTCCAGTACTAGTAGTTTACAATAGTAGTTAGTTAAGCCACAGTTATTACTTGTGATCAATTTTATTATTTTTTCTAAAATCTAAATTGAAATAATTGTCAAATCAATTGACCAATTAAATTAGGTCTGAATTGTTGGTATTTCCGTCTCAGCGTGTGTGCTAATTGGAGACGAATGATAAATACCCTAAGTCATTATAGATAATTTCTATTTCTAGTGGTGGTCCAAGCCTCGCGTCCCCCCAATTTTTACTACTTAGCGATGAAATTTTGCGCCAATGGATGAGACGGGGAGATAATTTGAGATATTAAGTAATAACATTGCTAAAGGATTTTGCGTGTCTAGTGAATAGACTCTCCAAATATATCAGGGAATACTTAAACAACGTGAAATGTTAAGCTGATAAAAGATTTCCATAAAAAATGATCATACTCAATATGGGAAATTAGACAGATTGTACCATTTCTGTTATTTTTTGGACAGACGGACCATGGGTTGCGATAATGCAAGATCCAAAGTTGGTCCTCCTTCTTCAAGGATCAGGATACACACGCTGCACCTGGAACAAATGGAATTCTCGAAAATATAATAGACAATTTTTAACGATGGTTTTAGTATACGAATTGAGGCGATACTAATGTTTGACCAAAATTCAGATAGAACTTGTGTGATTTTGGTTGAGATAGCATCCATGTTAGGTCAGGCTAAATTTCTCCACTCTGACCAAAGTTGCAAATTTGAATCTGAATCAGAGAAACGTGTAAAGGATGGGGCGTAGTTAAGACCAGAACTACTGCATACCATCCTGGAAGCTTCGGTTAAGTTGAGAGAGCTAATAGAAGCGTTATTCGGATGCTTAGGGGTTCTGATGAAACCAAAATAACTGTGAGCGACAATTAGCTTTTGTATTGCATGTCTACAGAACTTCTGAAATGCTTCAACAGCCATGTCTCCATATTTAACAATGTATGGAAGGAAACAAACTGACTTGGCACCTTTCGACTTAGCTGTGGGAATGTATCAAAAAGCAACAAGTAATTATGACCAATTTACGGAAAAACTTGCCGAAAATATAGATTTTGTAGAAGCCAAGATGGTCCAATGGGGGATATGCCAGGATGCAATGGATAAAGCCAAAACATTATCTGAGCTTTCCAATTGACACTCAATATTATTAGTATTGCTGGAATACTGGAAAACGTTGGCAGGGAGATTGGCGCATATGAAACATACGAAGTCAAGTCACTGCAAAAATATTATATAATAATGGGACAGAAAAGATTGTCCATATAAATAGTTTGAGACAACGCCATACTAGATAAGAGGATGTATCAACTTATCTGAAGGATAGTTTCGAGTCCTGCCAGGAGTCTATCTATTCACCAGACAATAGTAGACTTGGAGAAAAGATTAAGAAAAACAATAAAATTTGAAAAACAATCAGATAGTAGAATCTCTTCAACGTCATACCCACTGAATGATAGTTCAAACAATTGAATCATGGAGGTTGTATTGTGCAAGTTATTTATGGCTATAATAATGTCCTACACCAAATCGTGAGGGACGACATTCGATCGGGCAAAGGCCAGTTGAACGATGACTCAAATGTTAATAGAAGTAATATTGTGGAGGAAAACACTTCCAAGCCAACAAAATATAAATATGTTGAAATGGTAACTAAGCTCTAATCGTCATTTAGTCACCGGTCCGGTTTTAGTATATCGAAAATATTTGGAAAACATAAAGGACAAACCTGAAAATCAAGAATAGGTCTATTGTATCTATTCACAAACCTACGAGGACTACGCAAACTCCGTATTTAAAGGGAGAAAATTGATAAAGAGTTAGAAAGAACCGAAAAGGTAGTTAAACTCATCATTCTAACTAAGAGTAAATTACTAACAATGGATAAGATAATGGGAAATTTAATTAATCTAGGTAGATTCAAATTATAAGCGTTACAATTACACTTCCGCCCAAATATAAGAGGATTATAATAATTTGGATCGAAACGAGGTCCACTTTTCAAAGGGTGCCACCAAAATCACTTGTGGCTAAAGTGGTAGATCATAAATAACTTTATGGGAATCTGAAGAATTTCAAATTTTCGGTACAAGGATAAAATTACGACCACAGTCGGTGGAACTCAATTTTGATGATAATAATTAAGTATTCATTGTCATTGCCACTTATGCCAAAAGTTACACAATCTCGTAAGAGATAAATGAGTTCAAACAAAATAATATGCAGATACGGAGATCTTCAATATAACAACTCTTAATATATTAGTGCACAATACAACTTCGGTTGTCCTCTTACATTGGTCCATAATGAGTATTTAACTGAAATAATGAATTTTAGTATTTCATATTCACTGGACAAGGATGCATTACAATTTGAGTTAGGATCGGGAAATTTTGTCGCATAATTAAATAAAAACTGGTGTAATAAAGTAACCAAAATACAAATACTAAGGAAGTTAGATTAATAGAAGAAAATCAAACGGGTGTCAAAAAAGTAAGTTATTTCTAAAGTTCTAATATCCAGGATATCGGAAATTTGAGGGTCGGATAAGAGAGTTCGGATAATCGAGGAATACATATCAAAAATACCTATAAAATACCATATTGCGTCAATTCCCTGGGGAAAGAGAAATGATAGCTAGAAATATTTGACTTTTAAGGTGCTCGTATACTTTGTCGGTGAATATATATCCCAGGAATAAATTGAAAAAGATATTTACCAATAATATCAAGGTAGAGATTTTCTTTTCGTGTACTCTCAGATTGGGAAGGGTAAATCCCTTCTGGCTTCATTTTAATATTTGTCCAACCTAAGACATCTGCATGAAGAAGGAGGGTGTATCCTGCTTCAATGAAATAGGATCTATCAACCAACATTTTGCAAAACCGATAAATGTACCTATAAAGAGAAGTGGTTAGGCCCTTAAGAATAATGTAATTCTGGAGAATAAATTACTTATGTGAAGATATATACAGCCCCATTGTACAAGGAGGCATGTAATGCAATGTAGAATCAATTGATTTATGTCTTTAATATCTGATATTGCATTATTTAGACATCCTTTTTAACATAGAAATCAGTGAAAGAATGCGAGATATGCAAAGATAATAAGTGATGGAATAGTAATTAATAGTGTGATGCGGTCTCGAAATGACTAAACTAGTAATAATAGTAGTATTCATATTATATCCTCAATGCATTCATATATTTCAATCTTATCTAGAATACCACAAGTAGTACATAGATATAAAATGATTCAATTGCAACGTATTTCGAGGATGTGGTTCTAAATACAAAAGATAGGGGTGAAATGTTACTCTGAATAGTTTGTAGAGGTGAATATGAAGCCATTTAATAAAATAGTTTAAAAGAAGATGGACTAGCTCGGTTGCACCCTAAAGGCAAGAATTAAATTGATATACCTATGAGTCTAAAGCTGTTCCAAGAATAAATTCGATTATATATAACTGATAATCCTAATACTTAGCCCAAATATACTTATGGATTTTGAACGAATGCAAAGATAGATAGAACAATCCCAATTTAAAATGTCCTTTAACTAGAGATTATCGAGTGAATGTGATAGTTACTTGCTTCAACGACTGTTAATTAAACGATATTTGATTAATATGCACTAAGGTTGTTTGTTGAATATTCAAATTTGGAAGAAATTTCATCTGAGAATAAAAGAATTTCAATCATTATACCATAAATCGTCGTCATTTGCAAACTTTGGGGTGTTCCAGTTACTTCAATCAACTCTGGACATACAAAATATTGATAGATTGGGTAGAACTCTGTTAAGAAATACTCGGCTTAACACGTACTCTGGAAATAGTTGTACATGTCTAGAAAATTTTCTCCAATCTACTCACTACATTAGAAATGATTAGGTTAATACGTACTCGGATGAGACGTACCAAATATTTCTTCTCAAAAGAACAAAATACATTGGATCATACTCGGATAAGAGATACTAAATGCTAAGTACAGTATATATCCTGTATATTATCTAATCTGATTTAAATCACAATTATGATTGTATATTATTGTTAGAAATCTGGAGAATACAAATTTCTTAATTTTTCTGGGGAATAATTCGTATACTATGTACACAGAATCATACTGATACTGACAAACTAAGTAATACGTACTGTTTTCGTTTCCCCAAGAAAGTACATATTAACCGAATTCTACTGCATATACATATATATATATATATACATTTGCGCTTTAATAGTATAGATAGATAAGTAAATTTCAAATTTGAGGATTGTAGGACTGTTTAATATGATATAAGCACAGGCTTTTCTTAAAGGACAAGATGGGAGATCAAAAGATCACTGAAAATGATTATTATCCATTATAATGCCTATTTTATGCAAAAAGGGAAAAGATATTAGTGAAAAAAGTATAAAAGTGCGTACTTAAGTTCGAAATTGAATAACTCTAAGCAGTCACAGTGGCACACCCCCTGGAAATTGGTCAAAATTTCAATCCGATATTTAGTAACCATTTAAAGTTCATTGAAAAGAGAAATATCCAATTACTTGAAATGTCTAAAATTGTTATGATCCATCATTTAGTTTAGGAACAACTGGGATGTATATAAGCATTACAATTTCTTGCTCAGAAATTATTCTTGAAAACCACAGATATTCATTTATATCAATGAACTTAAATTCCAGTATCTAAGCAACTAATACATTCCAAAGACTTCATTCCACTGCATTTTCGACTACTCTCTTATTATAGTGATTATATAAGTGGAGTTCAAATAATAAATCCTTAAAATAGCTCAAATATTTTGATAAGTTTTTCTGTTGGATTTCTGTCGTCACTCAACTTCGAAGTTTGATAACTTCATCTGTCGCGTTCTGTCAAGTTGTCTCCAGAGTTTTATAATATAGCATTTTTAATTCTCTATAAAATACAACAATTTCCAGGTTCCCGAAATTCGCGCAAATATAGTTTCAATCACATGAACTTTTGAAATTATCTAACATTTTTAAATATTCTCTTTCAAAATTTATATAAATATTATGGTTGCTTAGCGATATAATCAAAACGCGAAGTTATTTACATTTTTATGCTTGTGTTTACAAAATTCAGCTTGTAATTAATATAAATAAATGTTCCCATCACGTATTTTTACAAAGGTTCCATTAAAAAATCAACACTCTTCTACTGTGAGAAAACGTTTCGTCAAAAGTTCCTTAATTCTTAGATTTCAGAATGTATTTTATAAGCTTATAAAACAAACATGCATATATATATAATCTTACTTTTGCGCTGTATTTACAATTTGCTAATAAATAATATATTAATTATCTAGAAAATGAACAACCTTCAAGCTTTTCAGTTTTATTGTGAGCATAAATTACTTAGCACCCTTTCAATCGCAGACCAATTTATTTCAACTCATGGTTTTGATCGAGATCAGCAAAATTTCTTTCGTCTGAAGTTCAATGATATTCAAAAAGAGAGAGCCTCTTTTCATAAATATTCGGACCTTGATACTTGGAATTCCATGTGCTTCTGTCCTCTGCCAAAGAAGCCAGGTTAAGTGCCTCTTCTTCATTAACCATTAACTTTGAAGAAGACTTTAATCTTTCAAAAAAGAAATCGCTCGCTGACTTAACGACCAAAGGTTTGAGAAATCGGCTCTCTTCTCTTAAGTCTCACCTCGAATCAGTCGCTGAAAACGAGCATGTAACTCCAAAGACTCTTGCAACTTATCTCTTACTACTTTGTTGCAATGAGGAGCAGGACATGAATACTGCCAATGTTTGTAAAGAGATACTCGAGAAGGGAAACTCATCTCCTATCTACCCACAATTATCACTTGATAAATCTGCCTTTCTTTTCGATTCGCTTGAGATCGGTAAAACAAAGTATTTAGAACTTCGGCGTACGTTACTATCTGAAGATCTCAAGTTACCAGGCTACAATAGTGTAGCTAAACATCAGGCTCAAATTAATTTGCTGGATGAGGTGCGTATAATTCATAGAGAATTTCCATGTGGAGTAGGTATTTCTTACACCAGACTACTCACCCATACAGTTGAACGAATTGTATCTAACTTAAGTCCTGATAACCTTGTCTATCCGCTGAAAGTTCGAGTATCCGATGGCTTAGATGGATCTGGGTGTCACCGAGTTTACCAGCAAGCTATATCTAACCCTGACCTCTCGACTAAAACCTTCATTCTATTTGGTTTCAAGGTTAACTCAATCATAAATGCAAAAGATCATATCCTATGGAAACCTCATCATCCGAATTCGCCATTTTGCACTCGACCAGTTGCCCTCTTAGCCCTACCAGAAAATGAAGAGAGTGTCAAGTTTTTGATGGACTCATTAAGAAATAACGAAACTTCAACTATCGAAGAGAGTGGTTTGTGTTTACACAACGGAAATGCAGAGGTCAAGATCATTAGATCTCATTTCGATACAAAGATGGCAAAAATCTTAAGCGGTGCTGGTGGTGCTAATTGTCGAAATGTGTACTGCAACGTTCCAACAGATACACGATATTAGCATAGTTCAAAATGGCTTCCCATAAATAGGACTATCCGTGATGCACGTGATGTATTTGATGGGGTTGATGAGGAAGTATTTTTGTCTTTGCCAACAAATCAAAGATTCAATTTAACACATAAACCGATCTCAGAAAAAGACATCATATCAGCTTCTCCTCTACATGCATATTTGAGAACATTTAGTTGGTTCCTATTATTGATTTGCCATTTATAGTGTGGTGCTATTCAAAAATGGTCACCAACTTCGCCAATAATTCTTGGGGCCAAGAAATTTATTACTAGCCTTATCGAAGAAAAACTTAGTATATCCATTGACACACCATCAGTCCAAGGAGGAACCACCACAACCGGAAATGTTGTTCGGAGATGCTTCACACGTAGCGATGATACTGTGCAAGATTTTCTCTATTGGGTATTGACGGTTATTCCTCAAGAGACACATCAGGTTGTCACTACAATCTTTAATAATTTGAGTGCTATCCTGAGATTGTATAATAGCAACAGGAAAGTGGATACTGAAGGCCTTGATAACGTATGCCGAGAGACTTACGAATCCATTTTAACCAATTTTTCATGGGCACATGTAACCCCAACTTTACATAAACTTCTAGCCCATGCACCACAAATAATTGCAGATCATAACGATGGGTTTGGCTTAGAAGACTTATCTGAAGAAGGCCTTGAATCTTGCAATAAATTGGTCAGGCGATACCGTGAGAGACTCTCAAGAAAATTTAGCTTTGAAGACAACGTTAAAGATGTGTTCGTCAGGCTTATCTTTCAAAGTGATCCAATATTAGCATCATTTCGTAATATTACCAAAAACGATTCGGAGCCAGATCTAACTGAGTTAAAGAGCTGTCAAGATATTTTGGTGAAGTCTCTAATTATAAATACGTTATAGTTTGCAGTTCAATGAACGGTAGGTCATTTCAACAAGAAATGTGGTCTCATAAGTTTATAAAAATGTACATTAAATAGTGTTAATAATATCAAAACATAAAACATTCAATTTCTGAACCTATAACTCACAAATTGGTTTAATTAAAATCGATAAAGAATCAAAATATTTTTGAATGTGACAATGACGTCATTACTTTCACCCCCAAAGACTTAGAAAAAATCTAGTTACGTCAATCGATTCCTTCGATACGATTCCCCATATGTCAATAATATAGTTTCTTACGTTATCTAGTACCCTAATACCTACTTCCAGGTTTTAGCCATTTCGTGCCACTGTGGCAGTTGTTCTTAACCCTATTTGAACCATTTCCTCCTTTGAGGTACCCAATTTAGATTTTTCCCCCTGTATCCCAAAACATTGTACTAGGTATAAAATTTTAGATTTTGCTAACCCACTATAGTAATCATAATGTACACAACACGATATACTAACTAGGAAAGAGAATGTATGTAAGTGAGACAGCGTAAGATGCTTTCATAACTGCCACAGAGTGTTGCTGAAAACTCACAATTGAATCAAGTTTCGCTCGCTTAAGACTTGTCATTTTAGTTCAAAAGACTCATGATTTTTCTCTTTCCATTGTGGATATTGCGTTGCAAGGTGCTGTCTCAATTGGAAGGGCTTCATGCATCCATTAGGCAGGGTTTTGAAACAAAGCACACATTGCGGAACTTGTAATCCATCTTTGATGGTGATGGTGAAGTCGTGGTTTAAATAGATTTCATCATTGGTCCTCTTCTCTGACATTATATTGAATGTAATAAATAACTAAGATGTAGTGAAGGCTTTAAATGTCTATCAGATCGATTTTCTTTACATTTTCTACTTTTGGATCCAGATTGTTATATTTTTGTCAAGTTAGCATTCATTCTATACATCAAGATTTGGAATCCTGATAAATATACATTTTCAGGTTAGTATCATTCAAGTTAGTATTGATTTCTATACATCAAGACTCCGAAACATGGAAGAAATAACATTTTACTTTATAGCCTACTTTTTCTGAGATTATTCTACCTTCCCAGATCCTCACATTTCCCCCCAGAAATGATGAAATTCCCCCGGTTAAGAACCCCTGCTCTAGAGAATACGACTTAAGTTAGAACTTAATACATAATTTCTTAGTGAATAAGCAGAGGTTTCACTGAATAAAATAATTGCGAAAGTCAAATGCAAATTTTAAGAAATGATTCTCGATGTGATACTTATTAGATGTTGAGGTGTATTAGGAAGTACAATATATGTGAAGCAAGGGTGGTTAAACTGTCATACAATGGTATTCAGGGGCCTAAAGAGAATATCGTAAGCATTCGGTTGGGCAAACAGAATAATATCAGTATTGGCTTAGGGTACTATTCATGAATACTCTTACTCGGTTCTAGATATTTCAACCTTGGTCCCAACCCATAAAGCGATGAAAATATAAAATCAAAAGTATGGAACAACATAGTCTGCACATGTGATACATATTCACAATGAAATGTTAAATGTAACAAGGATGGAATTGCATACAAAGAGGAACTGGACGATTCATCTATCTATGTTATTAAAACGCAATTAATCTGTATGTAGATATATGTACATAGATATGTTAGTATGTGAAGAATTGAATGAAGAAACTGGAAGGTCCATAGGCTGATCTTTGGATTAACCATGGATAATATTATGAATAAAAATTTTCAACTAAAATTCAACGACAAGGCATATTGTGCTGAGTATCTCGAGTCGCATAGCGACCAAAAGCATCAAAAATGTAGCTGTTTAATACCGAAGCTAACCAGAGACCCTAAGTTGTTGCGCAGGGACCTAGCAACCGAACCGCGCTATAACAGATTCACTGCGTTTCAATAATATAGATATGTGTGCATATATATATATATTATTAAAACTCAATTGGTGTGTGAGTGATTATTTGTTTGCCACTTTGTATTATTATAATAGGAGAAGATGATCTGCGTAAATATATAATATAGGGCAGCGGTTCCCAACCTGGGGTCTATGGATCCCTTGTGGTCCACGGGCAACAGCAGGATCACAGAATCCATTGCAGTTTATGGTAGGGGTTCACAAAATGTGTTAAATTAGTAAGGGCTCCACGGTTGAAAGGTTTGGGATAGCTTATATAGGGAATAATATATACAGGGTGTAACAAAATTGATGTCCTATTGTTTACAATTAATTATTTATAAAACACAGCCACATCAAGTATCTACGAATATATACTATTTGCTATACCTATGTTAATTCTATTCATAACTAATGATATTTTATTATATTGCAAGATATGACTAACATTTACCCACAAATATGCTAACTCATAATTTCATATTTATCAGCTAATTTTGCGATGGTGAAAGAGCATGCTATTCGAACAGGACACATAGCTATTGGCATGTTATTAGGTGGAAAAACTCAAAGAAACGTGGCCATTGAATTTGGTACAGATATTCGTACAATACGTAAGTGGTGGGCTAGTTATACACTAGGGAAGTCTCTGAAGAATCTTCCTGGGCGGGGAAGCAAGGATTCCATACCCAGAGTTGCAAAAATTGTAATATCCAAGTCTGTTTCTAAAAGGCAACAATCTACAAGGAAATTATCCAAAAGGCTAAAGGTAAAAGGGATCTCAATCTCACATATGAGCGTTCATCGATACTTAACAAACGTGATTGGGGCAAAAAGTTTTAAAAGACCTGTAAAACCTCGACTAACTGATAAACAGAAAGCTAACCGAGTTTCCTTTTGTAAAGAGAGAAAATATTGGACTGTAGATGACTGGAGACGTATACTTTTCTCTGATGAGTCTCCATTTGAAATATTTCACACACCAAACAGACAAAATGACCGAATTTGGGCAAAAAATAATCTCACATTGTTACCTCAAGAAAAGATAAAATTTCCCTCCAAACTGCGCGTATGGGGTATAATGTCCTATTGTGCACTCTCGGACCTTCACATTATACCAGTTGGCTCCACTGTTACCGCTAAATATTATGTTGAGGAAATCCTGACAAAATCCCTTTTGCCTTCTTTCAAAAGAAAACGAAAAACTGGATCAATCTTGGTACGACAACTTCTCCCAAACATGTCCAATTATATTTTCCAACAGGATGGAGCTCCAGCACATCATGCAAAAGTAACACAGGAATGGTGCAAATTAAATCTACAATAGTTTTGGCAGAAGGGTATCTGACCTGGGAACTCCCCTGACTTAAACCCGATTGGAAATCTTTGGGCGAAATTAAAAAGCAGGGTCGATGAGATGGAAATGTGTACGAACATTGAAATGCTTGAAAAAACTGTAAAATTGGCATGGTCAGAAATTTCACCAGAAATATTGGACAATCTTATAAGTAGCATGCCGAAAAGAATACAAAAGTGTTTGGAATTATCTGGAGCTTATATAGGAAAGTAATTAACATTGTGTATTAATGTACAACACCAAATATATATCTACAAAGTATAGGGCATCAATTTTGTTACACCCTGTACATATATATATCATCCTTCTGTTGACGATATAGGAAAAGTCAACAATTACATAATCGATATGCTGATTCCGATTTCCACACTTTCGAATTTATGATATGAAAATAAATTTGCTGTTTTTATGAATAAAAAGTAACAATAGCTGAATCTCGAAATAAACATAGAGCCTCCTCTCAACAGATATATATGGTAATTAAAGGCGCTGAATCCGAATTTCAAATGTTCAAGTTTTTCTTCCAAATTTATTGTAGTTTTTATGGATATACGTATAGTAAATAAATAGTTGAAATCTTGTAATATACTAAGAGACTTGTCCCAAAAGTCGTAGGGGTAATCAAACACGTTGATTCCGAATATGATATTTTGAACTGCATATTGTGAAAATTTGTTGTTGTTTAGAAGCATAAAGTAAACAATTTTATAAATAATGTACTAAACTTGCTTTTACCGGCATTACTATGGTGATCAAGTAAGCTAATTCCAAATATGATAGTTTCAACTACTTGGCGTTAATATTCGTATTTATTTAGCGAATATTGTTTAATGTAATACTTAGGGTATGCTGATTTGAAATAAGATAACTTCAATTAAATATGTGAATATCTGTTGTTTAGTGTATTAACCCCTTGGTTATAGAAAAATTTCTTGGAAATTGTTCATAATTAAAATAATAGTATAATACTCATTGATTATCCATACTAATTCTCCTTGGTCAAAAATACATCCCTTAACACTAGTCAATCATTAGAATAATCTCACATCGATTTATCCTCTACTAATTCCCCTTGGTTACAGATATATCCCTTGGAATTAGTCTAAAATTGCAATAATACTTATTAATGAATTAATGGGAGTAGTGTTATCAATGTATTTACACAAAAAATGTATGATATAACATATAAATATTGACAAAATTTGGTATTTAGTTTTGAGATCTAAGATGTCAAAAAGAGAATACTCAAGTTAATTTCGGAACTGGAACAGAGAGGGAGCGCATGAGGCGTGAGAATGAGACAGCTGAGGAGCGAGCTATTCGTCTTGAGAAACAAAAGACGAGAACGATATCACTGAGAGAGGTCCATTCTGATCAATAGCGTGATAAGGACCACAAAAATTAGCATGTATACCAGGCTAACCTCAGGGAGACTGAGACTGGGGCTGAAACAGCTGGCCGATTGAAATATCACCGAAAGCACCAGTCTAACCTCAGAGAGACTGAGATTGAGGATGAACAGCTGACCGTTGGGCTATAAACGAAGACACAAAACTAATCTCAGAGAGATCGAGTATGAGGCTGAAAGATCAAGACGCCTAGACAACAAAGGAAAACACCAAGCTAGCTTTAGAGAAAACGAGACTAAAGAGAAGAGAATGGTTCGTTTGCAATTACAGACATCTGTAAATACAAGTAGTAAATCACTACAATCTAAGACATTGGTTCTCAACCGTTTTTCTCCACGGACCTCTTTGGTCCATTGTATGGGGTCCGCGGACCCCCTGCTAATAAATATAACGAAAACATTATTAGGGCCAAAACCCCAGGTTGAGAACCACTGATCTAAGAGGTATCTAAGTATTGGTTATGATAACATGACCTGTAATTGTTTATTCTCTGAAATCAGATTTTGGAAGGGGCGAAAAGTTTATCTCCAAGTACCAAATTTTGTTTCAAGTTTTACTCTGCTATGGAGAGGGCAAGTTCTGTCATCCCCCTTGACGAACTCCCAGAGCTTCTACATCCTTTCTTAGATCTAATGATATCAGGGTGAAGATTTCAGGAATCGTATAGGAACATACATCTCAATTCTTGCGTTCTGTTGCCTGAGAACAAATACTGACAGAGAACTGGCGAACGCCAGGCGTGGAGTATACGCATTCCGAATTCAAGGGGTTATTCATCATTAAATTGGAAAATAGATCGAAAATCGTGACGAGATACCTGCTTTTGCACAAATCTATATTCACTACAGTGCCGAAAAAGCTGAATTTGAAAATCACCAGAGACATCTAGGAGAGGTAAAATTCCTGAGCAAAAGCTCTTGCAGCGAATGCTCCATGAAGTTAGCCACTATGTTTCTTACTTCAAATATGGAGTTGATCTGATGCGAGAACAGGGGAAATTGATATTAGGATGGTTATCAGAACTGATGGTAGTCCAGATCCCTGCCGATAAAACCTTCTCACTGTCAGGAAATTGCAGTACCGCTTTCCAGATCTGGATAATCCGAAGCTGTAGGGAACATAGATATAGTGTCACATCCATATGATGGTGGATAGACGTACTGCACTTATATTAGCTGTTGATTGTTAGCCGCGTGATCAATCTGAAAATGATAAAATTGTGTGCAGTGAAATTCCCGATAAGATCCTCGATTCGGCCAAGACAACTGTATAAGATAGTAAATGTTCAACGATGCATGGTCCATGTGATATTGTTAAGAAAGTGTCTCTTGCATGTGAGATGGTTCATGTTGTTCCATATAATTTCCTAAGATATATTCTAATACAACTACATGCAACACAAATGGTTACCCATTATATAGGCGTAGAGACGATTCACGTAAAGCAGAAGGACGAGGCTTAACTTTAACAATAGTCGGGTAAAACTTTATAACCCGTCTTCCAGTTTGTTTAAATATAGTTCTCATATTAATGTGGAAATTTGTACTACCATGATAGAGTAACTATTTGTTTGCAAACTTGTGAGCATGCTGGGACTGATCATGCCAAAAATTTAGACGAAGTGTTTAATTATCTTGAGGCGCGATATGTTTTTGTGTATGAGGCTAGCTATAGGATATTCTCTTATGAACGTCATTCCAACTTCCCGTATGTGATGAGGTTAGCGCTGCATCTTGAGAACCAACAATCTGTTGTCTTTGGAGAACATTTTGGCAAACAACAAATCTTGACAGTTGAAAAACACATTACTTTGATTAGATGGTTTGTTGCTAACCGAAATTTCCATGTGCTAGGTCACTATCTTTTGCGAATTTCCTGAATTCTTTGTTTTGGATACAACATCGAGAATGGAAGGAACAATTGAGAGGACATGGCACCATGATTGATCGAGTGTACTCTGTTCATCTTGGTGAGGAAGAAAGGTTCTATTGAGGATGCTCCTAAACCACGTCACTAGCTGTACCAGGTGCTAGGATATTTGTACACTTCCCGAAGGTATTATTTATCATTCATTGAAGGGGCTGCATGTAAACTGGACTTCTAGAAGACAATAACGAGTATGATCTATGGTTATCACTGGAGCTTCATAGAATATTCCTTCCAAGTTGCGTAATCTATTTGTTCCTATCTTGCTCTATAACGATCCTTGTAATCCTGCGGTTCTTTGGGAAATAAAAGCATTCGTTCTCTAATGATTTCCCCCATCGTGCTAGAATATCTGTTCCCGTTAGTGATGCTGATGAACACATTCTTAATGCTGCATTAATGTACAATTCTAAGCGTTTACAATCCCATTGAAAGTCTTTAGCAGATTATCTAGGAATGCCAACACCCAGGTATACCAAGGCTCATACGAAGAGGTTCTTGTTATCCAACAAGAATTAGATCATGAGGCTTTCAATAGTTGACCATAATGTTCCTTCTTATAATCGTGAACAACATGATGTATTCACTACCATTTTGTCAGAGATAAATGACCTAATGCCACATCCATAAGTGTTCTATATTAATGGTACAGGGGGACAGGAAGACATTCTTTTATAATTCACTCTTGGCTAAGGTCCATTTCCAATGTAAAACGCTTTGGGTTTAGCTACCAGTGGATTCGCAGCACTGCTTCTGCCAGGCGGCCCCATTGCCCACTATAGGTTGAAAGTTGCCATTGACATCAATTAATTATCACTCTGTAAGATCACCAAACAAAGTTCTTTGGCAGTTGATTAAGCGTACAAATCTTTCGGGAGTGGATGAAGCGTATATAGCACATAAACACGTAGCAAAAAGTGTAGATCGCAGTTTCCGGGATATTTGTTCTTCTGATATACCATTCAGTGGCAAAGTTATATTTGAAGGAGACATCCGTCAGATACCTGCAGTAATTAAGCATGGGTCTAAAGCCGAAGTCGTCTCTTCCTGTCTAAAACGTTCTTATTTATGGCGTTATGCTACATAATGAATTTACCTTCAATGTGTATCTCAATGTTTGTAATCTCATGATGCCTCGAGGTAAATGAATTTGTAAGTTTTTATTAAGAGTAGGAGAAGGTATTGAACCTGAGGATAGTAATCAAATGATCCACATTGACGTCAAATAAACAATACCCGGTGATTCTATTGCAAATTGGCATTTACAGTGTCTGGTGATATACATGATAATTATAAAGATATAAGAAAAAATATTATGTGGCCTAGAAACGAGACTGTTAATCTAATACATGACCATATAATCCATCTACTTCCTAATGAAGGTATAACATTATTGAGCGCAGTTTCTGTTGAAGGTGATGCTCTCGTCAATTTTCCAACTGAGTTCTTAATTCCAACACTCCAAACGGTATGCCTATTCTTCAACTATTTTTAAAAGGTTTGCTACTGGTATTATTTTGAGGAACTTAGATCCGGACCAAGGTCGCTGAAATGGAATTAGATTGATTATTAGAGACTTTCCAATCGTGTTATCGACAAGGAGATCGCAATAAGTGCACACAATCATAAACTAATGTTCATACTCGAAATTATCTTGACATCTTCAGAGTCTGAGCTTCCTTTTGTACTAAGGAGGCACTTCCCAATTCGTCTTGCTTATTGCATTACTAAGAGAAGGGCAAGGGCCGAGTTTATGAACGGTAGGTTTTATCTTCCATCCCTTGAATCCATCTTTTGCCATCGTTCCCTTTATGTTGCAATAAGTCGAGTTAATAATCCATAGGGACTAAAAGTTATGGCATGTGGAACTGGTGATTCCAAGTCAACCCAGATTTTCATCAAAACGTGGTTTATAAGGAAATATTCGATCCTCATTCTCATATAGAAACAATGGAAGATATTGATGAAATCTGTTCTTTGTTGGACGATAAATTCTCAATTTCCCAACTGACAATAACAACAAATTTGGTTGATATAATTACTCTTGCTCAAAGAGAATCTGTACTATCCGATCCTGATGGAAAATGAAAAGTGTTAAACTTCATGAAATTAAAGATGTTTCCTTGATTACATTTGAAGTCGTTCTACCAAATAAAAACACAGAAATATATCCCAGCTATTAGGTATCACTATAACGACAGTCGATCAACTTTGGTGTAACATATCACCATATTCTGTCATCCCAGATGGCAACTATTTATTCCGCACCCTATCCAACAAATTTCTCGGAAATGAAGAATTTATTAACTTATTAAATGGGAACTAATCGAAATCACCATTGTAATGTAAAGCGATAATTGGTAGTCAAAGTGAACAGGATTTTTGGGAGCTTATTAGTACAATTTCCAAAAGTAATGAATGGGTTACTTCCGTTGGATTCTCCATGCTAGGAGCTATCGCAGGAATTGAAATTGTTGCCGTGAATTGTACTAATGGAATCTTAGTATTACCGGAAATGATTGAAGAAACTGGAATACCCAAGGGGTAAGGTTTGAATACAGGGGTATTTTGGACCTGGCTCGGACAAATTCGCGTTTGGACGAAAATCATCACTGTAAAAAAATTAAAATTCTCTAAATTTCGATATTTTTGAAAATTTGATATTATTCCAAGACACCAAGCGCCCAAATTACTACCCTAGAGTCACGTAAAAGCAGCCGTATCCCAAAGAATTCAATTAAATGGAATTTAGATAGATCATGGACAATAAAAATGAAAATTTGTACATCAAATTTACACGAGGAACATAGTGGTGAGTAAGTCCCGCCACGTACGACCAAAAGAATCATGAAGTGGATGTTCAATACATAAGCTAAAATGAAGCCCTAAGCTGTCTAGCAAGCGAAGCGCACTAGTTGACTTAAATTCCAAATAAGCAGTCGGATTTCACTGAAGAACAAAATATTTGTTAAATGCGCTAGTCATTAATGAATTAGATAAATATCCAAACTGTCACATATATAGACTAACATGTCACTCTCAAAACACAAAAATTCATATATGGGCCTAGTTAAATTTGCAATGCTGTGCACTCCCATTTGCCTGAACACCTCGGGGATTTTGCCAAGGTGTCCCAGTAAGAGGGAGTATCCCGCCTCTCCGTATAACACATGACTATTGCAAAGCCTAAACTAACAATCATAGTAGTAACAAGTCCAAGCTGCGTAATAAGCCTACTCAAATAAATACAATGGAAGCCACTTAATCGGGACTCGGATAATCGGGGAATCCGCCTAAACAGGACAATGGTATGGAAACAGATTTTACAGAGAAAAATCGTCGGATAATTGGGACAACGAATGGATTAATCGGGATATCTTAAACCGAATATTCGAAGTTCGTCATCGGTTTAACGTCAGCAGAGTGTACTTGGGTTCCGACTTATGGGTCATGAGAGAGAAACACAAAAAGTGAGATCAATACATACCAAATATCTGGGAGAATTTGGCATCACGGTATGCGAGATTCGTCCCGGTATGAGGGAAGCATTTGCGTGGGATGAAACAAATTTCCAGAAAGGTGTCTCGGTAAGTGGGTGTGAGTGTACGCAAATTCAACGCTACAAAGAAGTCTTATGGAAATTGTAATTATATCGAGACTCATTTCTGTATAGCTATAGACGACATGGATTTCGTAAATATGACTTAATCTCCAAGAATGGAATGGCTTCCTTCCAGCCCAGATCACAACTCGATGGACTTCTCGTTGTGGGCGATATTGGAGACAAATGCGTGATCTACTTCCCACAAGAGTATCAAGTCTCTAAGAACATCACTATCCGGAGAATGGGGTAAAGTCCCGCAGGAAAGGTTGCGAGCCGCTGTCGAGTCCGTTACTAAGTGTGGTAAAGAGCTGTCATCCAAAAAGGGGGGCTAAATCGAACAATTGAAGTTATTATGAATCTATATTTAGTTGGGTAGTTATGAAATAATTTCAAATCAATATCTTAGTTCATGGTTTAGTTAAGATAAATAATCAATTGGATCGAACATATTTGTCATCCTGTATATGTTTGTATGTCCAGAATTAATTGAAGAAACTGGAAAACCTCCAAGGTCTGATTTTGACAAAAAACGTATTTTCGGCCTGACTCGGGCGAATATTCACACCTATGACAAAATTCTGATGTCATTGTTGCCTAAATGGAACAATCACATTATTAACCACTGCTCATGAAATATATATGACAGAACTTTGAAATCAAATCAGAAGTAACCCTCAATGCACAAATGTCCTGATGTAATCACTTTGACTAAATGCTAACTCATCGTGAGGTTATCATGTCATCATGACTGTACAAAAAAATGGAAATTGTCCAAATTGCGAACAATTCCTGAATTTCCTAATACACGTCGCACCAACCTAGCAAGCTAAGCGGGCTAGTTAAGTTTTGATGCAAAATTTCTACCATATAAAATTTCACCCATAAATACAGAACAGGGAAGAAATGGTGTGTCATTATAGGGATTGCTTGAATAAAAAGCGTTGCGCAAGGTGCATATCTATATACCCGTTCGAAACTTCAATAAATGTTTCAAGTTAATATGTTGTAAACTCAACTGAAGACAATGGCTACATCTACCCGGAACATGCGAATTTTAGTAGTGAGCATTCCTATACTATCCAAATTAGCATAGCCCGCTTGCAAGGTCGATGAGCGACAACTTAGTGCATCAGGTAGCTTAAGAAATATGAAACTAAATTTCTCGTGATATTGGTCGCTATGCGACAGAATATAATGGAACTAAGCCCTCAATTTCACAAACAAGCAAAATTGAAAGTATTTTGAAACAATACAAACAATTTTGTAAGAGTCAAAATTTGTATCAATGAAATCTATAGTTGCCATATTAGGTCATCAGGAAGAAGAAAAAAATCAAATTTCCCGACCGTCGATATTTTGAGAAATTCATAATACTCGAATTACAAAGGGCCAAGCTTACTGACAGCAAAGTTGCAGCTCCAGGTTCACCGCAGCAGGCCCTTAAATCCATTTTGGATTTAGAATGGGATAGTAGAAAATTTAAACCTCAGCAAAACTACATATTTGGTCCAATAATGATGAAAAATGTAGTTCGATCATATCTAGAAATCTGAAAACTTGGAATTGAGTAGTTTAGGGAGTTCATGTCGGTGAATAACAAACATTAACTTGTACAGTTTAGGAGAAATAGCCAAATAGTTGATGTCGGCGCTGGCATGATACTTATCATCGATTGAAGCGATTTTGATAAATATCTTCTAAACAGTACAAGATTAGTTATCAAAGTGTTTTATTGACCAACATCAATCCACACAGACTATATAATTCCAATTTCTCAGATCTCTGGCAATGATCTAACTTCAATTTAACCAAATTGGGTAGAAAATCGAACAAAACGCACCACAATCCACCACAATATCATAATACTATTGTGGTACCACTAAATCATTTTGGATTCCATTCAAATTTGATTTGGTGAATCAATTGCAAATAGGGAACATAAAAAGTTGCTAGCAAGTAAAGTTTTCAAATAAAGGGGTAACTGAGGCACCCTAATACATACATACATATTCATTGTGGTCTTATGATAGATAGATAGATATATGTATATATAGAAAGCACAATAAAATAGCAATAAATTAGGCGACCATTCCGAAAATGCTAAGGACAAATAGGTTGGTAAATTCATGGTTAGGGTGTGGGTCACCTGAACGAAACATTAATCCTGATATACGATTAAATAACTTATTAACTGATAGAGTTAGCAATATAAACTATAGTATTCATGAATAGGAACCCACCTATTGAGGATAGTTTGAAATGTAGAGATCTATCATTAATACTTGTCAGAAATGGCTAGATTCTATTAAATCGATTAGCATAGCAACGGAAGAATGTGTCAAAAATTCGTTAACATTTCAGTTTATATCGAAAGTACTTCATGTTACTACAATTCCATGTAAGGATAGGAAATTCATCCTTTGTAAAACATCTATGAATACATGTTGGAAATAAAGACAAAGTTATACAACTCTTGTTTTCCCCATAGGCAGAGTTGTGACGAGAGACAAAAATTAAGGACCAGACCCGTCTTCCATTGAAAAATATCACGTCCACCAAATTAGGAAGCTGCAAAAATTGCATGAAACAACGGCAATCTGATGTTCGTAGTATTACATAATATAATATTACCAATGCTTACACATAATGTATACTACACATCACAATAGTACATTCTGAACTGAACCGATATTGTTATTCTTTGGCTATATGACAGTGGACCTCGTTAGATCTCGAGAATTTGCAGGTACACCAATTTGGACACATTATAAGCGATCATCTGTGGAAATCTGGCAGAAATGCAAGATTTGTAAGACAAATCTAAAGTGTCATGAAGGGTCAACCAAAGGTTTTCATAATTATTCTCATACATTTTGCATTAAATTCAGTGTTGAAGAACGTGAATATATCCTCAATAATCGCCGTACAACTGAAAGCAAGCAAATGACTTGTAACTATTACAAAGAATAATCCATCAATCATTGTATTAGTATAAGCTATGTACTTATATAGAAGTAAAATTTTAATGTATCAATTAAGCATGCTCAATCCTGGATTGAACAATATCTCAATCCAGAAATCCCCGGAATGGGAAAATGCCTCAGGATTGGGATCCCTAGACCTGATATAGCAGAAAGGGACGATAATATTCCGAATAATAAAGTCTACCAGTGTATTGCTCACCTTATATACATCTCATCACGACCCATTTCTTTATAGTAATTCAATAGATTGAACATGGCTTTCATTTTTATATCTGGTGCATCAAATTGGCGTTCTACTGTTTTAAAGTCCATTAATCGAACTAGAGAATGGGAAAATATAAAATACATGGTAAGGTCATGAAAATATAGTCCTTGTTTCTCATACCACTTTCTACAGTATTTGGACGCGAAAGGCATAATATTTGTATTTTCTACTAAATTATGTAGTAGACTTATAGATTTATAGCAGCCATAATATACATTATAAAAGAATAATGCTCAATTTTGTGTAGAAATAGAGTGTCATCATAGCAAGGACTGTCAATATAATTACAATACACAAGGTAACAGAATCTTCCTGGATTCTTATCTGAGATTACAATTCAATGAAATGCATAAAATGTGTCAGAACGGGGATGAGAAACCAGTTATTAAATATTAGGCCTAAATTCTGTATAATACATTGAGATAAGTAGCTAAAAGGGTCGTAATAGTATCGATCCCCATTAGTCACGATTGAATGACCAAAATCAAAATATTTTAACGAAATATTCCAGTAGGTTATGAGAGAACCTCTGCAGCATCATATACAACGGCAAAGAAATAAAAATAGAGGCATCGGGATCCACTGTTTTATCCAGACAATACTTGTAAATGCATAAATAGCATTCTTTTGAGAAAAGAAAACCGAATTTACGACATTATTTTAGAAAAAACGTAACATAGCGTTATGTGATTACGCAATCAATATGTTTATATATATCCCATCAGTAGAATTTCCGAATCCATTGAAATTGAAGAAATGTTATAGTAAATCCTATTTAAGTATCAGAATTACTCTCATATATAGCACAATTAATAATGCAAATACTAAAGCACCAGGATTTTATATAGAAAAGCCTCGCATGTGACAAGACACAAATACTATTGTTGACAAGTTAGGTGGAGTATCATGAGTGATGCATAGTGTGGAGAAAATAGTAGCCGTGAGGAAACAAGGCTCTATATGTCTCATGCAATAAATACTGTAGGTCGAAAGCAGGACTGATTGTCCCCAAATGTACGGAAGAGAAACAACCGGAGAGGTTAACTACTATCAACAACTACAATAATATTAATGGAATTAGTTCATGTAGTACAGAAATCACCTATTGCCTACTATACATTAGGCCTCATAACTAATCATGGATATTGAACCAAGGATGCTAGTGTGGCCCGAACTTAAATAGAATTCATGGATAAATAACTCATTCTAGCCAATATATTCATATTCAATGCATTTCCATAACACGTATAATACGAATATCCGGTTAAAAGATGAACAAAAGTTTGGCAAATAAGTTCCTACAATAGTTATTCAATTAATAGTCCGATATAACTGACAATGGAATTTTGACATGCAAATAACAAGTAAGTTTGGATTCAAAGGCTTTGTACAAATACAAAATGTGTGAAAAAATACAAACAACATTCAACAATAAAGAGACTTGATTTTCAGGAATTTTAATAGCAGTGGTCAGCTTATGACCCGCACATCCCCTAAGCTGTAAATCTTCAAATCGCATCGAATCAAATTAGAATCACCAGATTCGTAATCAACATCAAATGTCCAGGAATATAATGGGCCACTTGATCATACTTAGAGAAAGTTTTCCACAGCAATGCAGGAATGTACAGGAATGTGGCAACAATACAACCTCAATTTTGTCCTTAACCCGATCGATTGACACCTCGTTCGAAGTGGCCAGGGGATATGAGTATAGTTAAACAAAAACTTATATGACTTAAAAAATCATTAAACAAGATTTTTGGGATTTTGGCAAAGCGGTCTAATATTTTCATCCAGTTCTTCACGTATTCTTTATAGATTCATTACATCCTCTGTTTTTGACAGATCTTTCACCATATAATAAATAGTCAAGATGTAAATCATGGTATTTAGCCAACAATTAAATGGTCACAAAATTTTGTTACTCTAAATTGTCCAGAAGTAGATATTATGGCTGAATACAGAAATATATCTCGTTCAGATGAAGAAATATCCACTGTTTAATCAGTGGGAACTCTGTTCATTGCGGCCAGAGACACTCATGTACCAGTTGCTAAAATTGATTCGATTCGATTTTAAGAGTTTACTACTTGGGCATGTGCCGACGATTAGCTGACCGAATCAAAATATAATGCCAGAAAATCCATGTTACCTATTGTTGAATTAAGGAAATATTTTTACATGCATTAGTCATGTATGTGAAGCATTTGAAACCATAACTTGGTTGCCAACGAAATGCTAAAGTTCACCTTTATCATGTCGAATTCTAATGGGATATGGTATTTCTCAGGTTAATAAGACTCCTGATAATGCGAAAGAATAGAAGCATAAACTGGGATGAATTGTAGATATATCTAAGAATGTGAAGCATAAACTTTGTAAGTTAAAAATTGTGTTTAAAAGTTATAAAGTAATACTAGTTCAACCCCTGGGACATGGGACCTTACAGTCTCTCCCATATTCCCTCAAAGTCGCCATAACTATCCAATTAATTACACGAGTATATTAAAGATAATAATTGTGAATTTTTGATTTGGCAATAAGTATATCCTAAATGAACAAATAAGGCATTCTGGATATATTGCCAAATCTGATTACCATTATGTCGGCCACAATTGACTACTAAGCGACACATTACGATAGAGTTAAAATTCAGCCAACAGCCACAATATTAATTTAACCCTGATTGTATATATATATATTCGTGATCAGTGTAAAAACCTTACTTCAGCACCTTCTGCCTATAGCAACGCAATATTTCAGGAATCTGACAACATTCCATTATCAAAAGTTATACTATCCCTATCGAATGATCACTTGCCCGAAGTCGCTATGCTTTCAGAGTCCAGTTATAGCCGTATCGACACACTAAAGCACGTGTAAAATGATTCCCAATAGATCGAACACCACAATATCTCAAATTTCTTGAAATTCTTGCATAAATCATTTGAATACAACGATGTTGTCTTCTGTTCTGGAATAATACGTAGATATGAATTGGTGCATCACAATTGGCGTACATTCGAATCGTAAATGGCTAGTAATACACAGTAGCTTAGTAGTAAAGAATTAAGAAATTTTTCATAGTAATGCTTTCATTCTTTTATGGTTTCATTGTGTTTCTAAATCTTCAAGTAACATCCAATCCAATTTTCGAATCATTTGGGAGCCAATTAGTTATGTAAATTTGAATCGGAACTTTATGGTTTTTTTATGCTGAAATTATCGTTTCGGAGAATTCAAAATATAAAAGATTTTCACATCGGTACTGATTCTTTATAAAATATATTAGCGTTATATTGTTTCATCTATTCTAGACAATTCTGCATGTTGATTTCAAATTTTGTATCAGATATATTCTAAACTGTGTACTTTTCATGTGAAGGATTGTTGTACTCAGGGCAAAATGTGAATCCCATTTTTCATGTGGATAAAATTTTGAAAGTGTCTGAAAAGAAAAGGCGAAGGAACGTCAAAGCGAAAATAATATCAATTGTTTACAATTTATACTATGTTATATGAAGACGATAGGCCCCAAAACGGTGCCCAACTTTGATTTTATGGTCACATTCCATTGTCTGTAATCTTTGCTATGGAAATTCCTAAAGTCATATCTGTAACTATGTAATTGAATACCCGTCTAATCCTAATTTTTCTTGGAAATTATTGCACAAAATTAAACATATATACGTGTATATATACGTGTACTTATGTTTTCAATCATACACCTCTATTTTCTCGTAGATAATTTATCCGTGATCAATGGCTGAACCAATTGCTCCGATGACTTCCCCCGAATCCCGTCTCGATTTAGCGAGAATCCTGAAAGCAAATGGCAATTGCGCCCAAACTCTCTGTTATCTTAGCGATCTCCATGAATTAAACCATGCCAAGTAGGCTAAACTTGAATTGATTCTACCGTGACCTACGTAATATAAGGCCTGACTGTTCATTGGGACCATGGATTACTTAAAGTGCATACATTGAATATGATATGTTGAGATTAATACCATTGTTTTTGACAATATTCGTACCAAATGGTAGATAGAAGATAATCATATTTGGCACTACCACAACAAAATTGCATAAATAAAGAAATGAGAAATGCTAGGACAACAAAGAGACTGCCAACAGCAAAATTACTAATTATTCTGATTTGAATTTGGTGTATTTACGAGAGTTTTGCGAGCTTTCAGTTAATGTCCTTTTAAACGAATTCATGTTCTTCACTTTGTTGGCTAGGATATAGTTGGTTGCTGAAAAAATAATCTTCTTTAAGATATTCCATCCTATTGTGTCACAAGTAGGGCATTTGTTTCCCGAAAAATTCAGTTCCATTACTCTCGATTACATTTAATGTTAAGGAAACTAAGATCTTCTGAGGTGGACTTGTTATAAAGAGATTGAAGAGACTAGAATCCATTTCGATCTTGGAGTAGACCGACCTTCCACAAAATTACAACTGCTTCAAGAACTGGAGCTGAAGGCCACTGAAGGCTTCCTCTGTCAATCGAACATATTAAACCATAGACGGGATCAGTTATATCTAATTCGAGAGTATCTTCTCCAACAAGACTTGATAATCATTGAGAGCAAATACTGCCCACTTCTTCCGTATCCCTTACGCCAGAAGCGTGAGTAATACCTCGCTTAGAATAGAAAGCACTTTTGAAGATGGAATAAACACAATAACCGGCAATAAAAGCTAAAGATTGAATGAGAGAAGTATCGAGTATGATGGGTGTCTCCTCTTCATTGAACACTCTGTTATAGGGTTCCAAATCGACTATACTGTCTTCGCTAGATTCTTCGGAGATTGAAAATGACTTAAAAAAATTCTTTTAATGAGATTGAGCTCTCACCCGGAGTACTAGAGGAGAACAACTTCAGAATTGCAGAAATCTTAATCAGTCTCTCACTTTGCTAAACTTGATAAAATGTAAAATTGTACTGGGCACCGCTCATCATTCGGTGAGTCACAAAATGATGTTTAATTGAGTCGTTTTGAAGGAAAGAACTAAGAACATAGGCAAAACCACAGTTTTTGGTAAGATGGTTGACTATCCCTTCAAGGACAATACAGGAATGGCAAAAAGTGGTAAAGGTTTGCGCAGTGAGTTTTCAGTGCTTTTGGGATAAAGTTTTCCATTCATCAAGCAATTTCACAACATCTGAAAGAAATTCAAACCGAATGTCATTACTCTGTAGTGGCATAGAAAGCTCGTCATTGAGACGGATGTCTTTATTAGGTCTATTAATGTTGAAGATCTTCCATACCTTACAAATAAGGCTAGTGAACTGAGCTGTTTCTGAAACTTGACCATATTTAGATGCATGGACTGTTAAAGCTGTAGAGGTTGAGTCGTCAAATGTGCGAAGTGCTAAATTGACATTCTGTATTTCAGGCTAGATGGCCAGCAAGATTTGGCTATTAATCGGTGGGCTGTTTTAGCGACAGAATTTTGCTCAAGTTTAAAGAGATTCCGAAGGTCTTGAAATGCTACCTTTAAAGTATATTCGCAAGATACGAATGAAGGACAGTTAAACGTGTGATTAGAATCGATTTGATTTATCCAATTATTTCTTACTGTTTTGATGATGTGGACAAAGTCGAAGATAAGATACAGAGGTCTACAAGTGTCTAATGGGTGAGGAACACAGGTTTCAAGATTAGAAGTAGGGGATAGTAACTGAGACAGATTCACGTTCAGAGGATAGTTATCTATACAAATAACTTGAATTTGAAGATTGTAACTTTCTATATCCTTGATCACTTCAGGGAAAACAGGTAGTATTTGAGCAACTGAAGATTTTGCGCAAGGTAGGAGTCGTACAACTGTAGACCATTTTTGCATAAACTTGATATCATAAATGCTAGAACTGTATTGGCTGCTTCCTTCTGTGTAGTCGAAGAGCCGAGTATTCTCCCACTTGTGTAAGAAAACTCTGATTAGACATGTATTTCATCCATATGTAATGTAACATTCCTTTCTTGGTTATTGAAATTAGCAGTAGAAGCCTTCAAATATGTTTGCAACTCACACTCTAAGCCTATAGTCCCATAAAGACTATTTAGAGTTGTTGGGTGGGGAAATATTAAACAATTCAAAGACTGTAAGTAGCTGTAGCATGTAAGAAGACATCCAATGAGATTTTAGAGCTAGCACCATTGTAACAACATTGTACCGTCTTCGATTTTTGGGAATTAGTGTATTCTCAGGCTGGCACAGTAGAAATTTTAACTGGGGTAACAATTCTGAATATTTCTCTTGCATATCGTTCGAAGTTCCTATCTTCGAAATCATACTTTCAATGTTAGAAGTAGCTTGGTGAATACAGTTTCCAACAGGGTCCTTAGTGTATGTAGAAACCTAGCTGATGATGGTATCGATTCCTCGAATATCACTGAGATTGTGTATTGTGAGAGGAATTTGAATGTTTTGACAGAAGCCTGTAGGTGTTAAGGAGTCATTAATTGAAACATATGCTGGTATATATATATATATATATATTATATATGTTTACCTTTTGACAGCTGTAGCAAGTTAATAGACGTGTCATCTGAAAACCATTTAACCCAAGAAGAAGGTAGTTCAAATTCTTCGAGTTCACATTTTAGCTCTCCTAATGATTTGACACCAAACTTACTATCCTTAGCTCTATGAAGCTCAAGGCTCTGTTCTAAGGCTTGAAAGAACAATTTACTCTCGATCTTCCCACGATCTAAATGTGAGCTAAGATACTTGGGGCAACTGGGAAGAAGACGAGGTAAAGCGTTCTTATGTGGAATTGGTCGCCGAGAAATTTTTTGTAATGAGCCATCAGGTTGAGGCATATCCATTTCAGTGATGACATCTTCAGTACGAAAGTGATTAGAACAAACTAATACGTTTTTGAGATCTTCAATATCTTCCCTGTGCAGCGCGCGTAGCCATTTTTCTCTAGTTCAGAGTTTGAGGGTAATCTGAATACTGGTGTATATGCCTCTCCAGAATAATTACTCCGGCATCCAGGTGCAGAGCAAGTGTTAGGTATCAAGGCTAATCAGTAATGAAACAGAATAGCAGAATAAGATAAAATTGTAAAATCCCAAATAACGAAAGGCTTGAGAACATGATCTCGGGCTAATTATATATATATACCTATATAAGAGAAGTGATTAAAACAGAATTTCAACAATTCAGATAATGTCAATTTTGCATGTTACAATTATGGGTGAATTACAAAATGCACTTTAAGTAATCCATGATAGGTGGTTCTATGCACAATAGTCAGGCCTTATATCACGTAGGTCACGATTCTACGTGGAATACGAGTTATGAATAGAACTTCAAAGAATTCACTTGAATCTCTGTATGGAGATTGGTGGCATTCTGAAATTTGCTCAAATTATTTATAGATTCACAAGCCCCCAAAAACTAAGTCGGGGCACCCAAAGGAAGAACTTATCAATCTTTCATTGCAACATCAGTATTCCCGCAACTCTAATGTCCTTGAGTCTATCAGGTCCATCTCGGTAATCGAAAACACTTCTGAAATTACAATTACAGCTCTCGCTTTGCAATTGAAGTGCAATGGAGAAGACAATCGAGAAGTTGCAAGGGTATCTAAATCAATTGTGCAGGGAAAATTCCCTGGTCAATTCGGGCGTGCATCCAAAAGCAAACAACTGAATATGGACAAGGTATAATTTCTTTGGGATCTACTAGAGATTGGCAAGAGGAAGTATACTACTACGACAACTTTGTTATCTAATGAAATTCACTTCCCCACATATAAGAGGGTGGAAGATCATAGAAATAATTTAGTACTACAAAGTATGATTCAACTCTACCCGTATCCTACAGCCCCAGTTGGTATGTGCGTGCCATACGCTCAATTTGTCTACCATACATTTTGTAGAATTATGTCCATTCTACCGTCCCCTTCAAATGAGGATTATCCTCTCCGATTTGAGATTGCTGACGGTTTAGACCAGTGTTTCTCAAAGTGGGCCGAAGAGCCCCCTGCGGGGCGCTGAAGAGTTATAGGGGGGCGGTCACGCAGCAAGGGGGCGCAGTGGGTCTATAAAGCAAAACAGAGATACGACCTCACTCGAAAAAGTGGTATCATATTCCTCATTATCCATTAACAATAGGTGCTAACAAATACTTCAATGATCAAAGCCATTTACAGTGGTAATACTCTTGGTGAGCATTAACAACAACTAATCCTTAAAAATGAATAAAGAATTCTTGTTACAATGTCTATGGCTTTCCTAATCGAAAAATAATCATCACTGTTCTTCAAACAAATGTAAACTTCGTAATAGTTAGTAATCTGTTTAATTTCAATATAAATACATACGTAGATATCTAAACCGAAAGGAATTGATAAACTCGATCGTAGAAATGAAGAGTAAAAAGAATAGTATACAGTATAGCGATGATTATATCAAATACGGATTTGTTAAATCTCCTTCCAATGAACAATTCCTAATGTGTTTGCTGTGCGAACAATTTTTTCTAATGAGGGAATGAAGCCGTCAAGAATGATTGATCATTTGAAATCGTGCCACAGTGATAAGGTAGAGAAAGATGCGCAATTCTTCATGAAATTGAGAGACAGCTGCAAAACAATGGACGGAATCTTTGGAAAAGAGAAAGACAAAACATTGATGGTTTGGTTTCCTCCTATAATATTTCGTATTTCGTTACTAATTGTAACATCTGGTAAACCACATTACAATTGGTGAAAAACTCATTTACCTGCAATCCAGGAAGCAGTTACAACTGTTATGCATTCAGATGGGCGAAGTGTGATTAAGTCCATTCCGTTTAGCAATGATACTGTGGCTAGGAGAATAAATTTGATGGCTAGTGGTGTTGAGAAAACTCTATACAGTAAACTATAAACAACGGAATTTTCTCTTCAAATTGACGAATCCACATTGCCAGGTAACGGAGCACTGCTTCTTGCATATGTTCGATATATTCTCGAAGGAATAATGGTTGAAGATATGTGGTTTGCTAAACCACTAGTAACTGATGCAAAAGGTGAATCTATATACAAAGTCATGGAAAATTTCTTTCAGGAAAAGGAAATTCCAATTAATAATATCATTGCTTGTACAACAGATGGGACGCCAGCTATGGTTGGCAGACATCGTGGTTTCATTTCGTACTTGAAAAAGCTGTGCCTGAAGTTTTCGCTATTTACTGCGTCGTTCATCGAGAACATTTGGTTGCAAAACATCTAAGTGGTCGCTTGCACAACTCATTGCATATCGTCATTACCGTTATTAATAAAATCAAAGCTTCGGCACTCAAGGAAAGAATATCTCACCAAATATGTCACGAAAATGAAACATTTGAACGTCTGCTTTTGCACACTGGAGTGAGGGGGCTCTCCAAAGGAAAGTGTCTCAGTCAGTTTTACAGTCTTTTCGACACCATTTTAGAATTTTTAGAGGAAGAGAACCCGCAGGTAATGCAGCTGTCAGTGCAGCGAAATCATATATAGCTTACTTAACTAACATTTTTGATAAGTTCAACTCAATGAACTTGCAACTACAAGGCAATTTAGTCACTCTGGTCAAGTGCAAAACTGTTGGCAGCTCCTTCATAGAGAAACTAACGTTATTTAAACAAAATATCGGGTCGATGAGAATTTTACCAGTTTCCTCACCTAGCAGGACTCCAAATTTCAGATGACGATGTGCTAACATATTGTGAACATCCTGAAGTACTGAAAGCGGATATGATCAAGCGATTCACTGACTTGTTGGAACTTGAACTGCTTCATCGGCTATTTGACCCTTTCTGTGTGGATGCCCCAACAGTTCCACACTATTTGCAGGAAGAGCTGATGGACTTGCAATGTGATTGTGAGGAAGAAGCTCATTTTACAATAGTGGGGTGTGAACGATTTTGGATTGCAATCGCAGGAGGAAATAAATTTCCTAATTTGTGGAAAGTAGCAAAACTGCTAGTTCTGGCGTTTCCGAAATCATATCTCGTTGTGAGAGTTTTTAGTGCGTCGTTCAATTACTAACGAAGCAAAGAAACAGACCAGATATTTCTCAATGCGAGATTTGTGATTGCTGCTAACTGAAATGAAACCAGATGTAACTGGGATTATCATCGAACATCCGCTCAAGTACACCCTTCTTATTAATTGATAAATACTACTTATTATCATTAAACAAATACGAGTGTTGTAAAAATATTTAGACTTCCGAAGGGGGAGGCGTCGAGGGAATATTGTTGACAAGGGGCGCTCTTCGAAAAAGGTTTGAGAAACACTGCTCTACAAGTATGAAGAATTTTGCAGAGAACATGGTGGATTGAAAGAAAATTCAAATTATGCAAGGAAGTTGAAAACCCCACCGTATTTCAGGATACTGAAATTCTATCTATTAAAAACATGGCTAATCTCAATCTCCCAGAGCTACATTTGGCTGCTTGGAGTAGGCCAGAGACTCTATGATTGAATTATAGAGTCCATGTCAAAAGACGAAATACAGATCCATAAGGATACTTTGAAGAGGTATAACATCAAGAAAGTCAATACCATGGTGGAAGCTTTGAAGGGAATTCAATGAGATTATTACTGAAACATCATGGAGATTTGTTTCTAAAGAAAAATTGTAATGCCTTCATAGCATTAAGAAGATTTGACTCCGTGGTATCGTCTTGTTTTGGGATATCCAGATGTATTCCCGAGTTTCACGAAAGGATCTTTGATTTTGAAGAAGCCTACAAAATGTGTGGTATTTCTTGTACAACAAAAGTGCATATAGTATGCCGCTATTTGGTTCCCTTTCAGCTAAAATATTTACCTACAGATAACGGTTTGGCTGTAGTATCAGAACAGTCATTGGAATCTAGTCACCATCATTTTAACAATGTGTGGAGAAGATACAAATTTGGTGAGGATACAGAAAGTTATGGTCAGGGATTATTTAACGCAGTATGCGAATTAAATTTCATATATCTTGCTACTGATAATGCAGCAGATGTTTGGAAGGGATTACAAGATGAAAACGAGATCGAGTGCAATTGATAAGATAAATGACAAGTATAATTATATTAAAACCAGAGGGAATTAATAGTTTTCCAATATTTTTAGTTTATATGAAGATAATCATCAGAGATATTTTACACTACTAATAAGCATGTATTGAATTCAAAGAGCAAGTACCACAACTGGAAGGTGTTAGAAATTAGGTGAAAAATACAATTAGGGTAAATTTTTGTTTTTGCGTACGAATAATTGTAAATAATGGATATTTAGGAAGTAGACAAGCTACTCTATCACTCCAGCTAGGTTTTGAACAAAGTGTATTTTTTATCGATATTTGAATCGGAGCGACCCGTGGATTGAATACATCTCCAGATGGAGCAATATTAATACCATAGTTATTTACTGAAATACTTAGTAGACACTCATGGACCTCATCCCGCTCGTTCCGAAATGTTTCGGGGTTATCAATTGATGAAGGACCGTTAATTAGCTGTGGAGAAACTCGTACTATTTTGACACAAAGCCTTGTTGGATTAAACCAGTCAAGTATAGTTGCATTGCCTACTATCAGTTCAGTAAAACGTACAATACGCCGCCATAAGAGTTTAGTAGAAGAGAATGTCATTAACCATGATTCTGCTTTTGAATTAAGAATCCGGATAGGTACAGACTTACATTAAAGGAAAAAGTTTTCAAATATATGACTCTGGGATCAGAAATCCAAATCGAATGCATATATTTTGTACTCCCAAATGTTATCATTACTCGGAGAATCTCAGAGTTGGAATATGGACTGTACTTTCAAAGTTGTCCCAGAACAATTCTTTCAACTGTGCACAATTCACGCGCAGAAGGGCAGTATGATAATTCTATGTGTCTACGCACTGTTGACTAACAAGAGTGAGTCGCCATATACGACACTTTTTACTAAGTTACTTTATACACATCCCGAGTTGAGTCCATCATTTATCATTGCTGATTTTGAGAAAGCGCTCAGACGAACAACTCTGTGGAAGGATGGCACAGTAGATTTCAATTGGGTATTAGTTGTGCACATCCCAGTTTCACAAAATTAATTCGTTATTTACAGCTGGAACAATCTCTGCAAGAAGAGGTGTTAGTAAAGTGGGAATCTGGGGAAGGACATCATTCAATCTAAACAAAGTACTGCCAGAAACAAGAGTCTCATAACAATCGTTTCAGATTTTGGAAATAGAGAACCAATAAGTATATAAGAGGGATCGCACATAATTTAACTTCTAAAGTATTTCATTGTATTCATTTTTAATTACATTTCCTCTTATCCTACTTTCAATTATTGAACCACGATAATACATCCATTTATTAGTAAGCATGTATTATACAATATTCAGACTAATTATCCACTATACGATATGGCCATTATACGAAATGTCCGCGATATGAATTCTCCTAAACGAAACATCCGTAGACAAAATGTCCATAGGGGAAGTGTCCAATTAAAGAATTTACCAAATGTCAATAGAAGAAGAATAAGGTTAAGGTCACTGAACAGTATGTACTTGGCCGGTTTAGTATTTTTACCAAGAGGAAGAGAACGATAGATTTGGAATTTGTAGATACAACGTTGCTGGAATGGTTCAGGCAAATGCTGCACAACCTGGCTTAGTGGGAACTATTCTACTAGAAAAAGCTATTCAATTCGCCAAATTGCTAGGGTTTCGCGAAGAAATCCAAAATATAATTGACATAAATTGGATAAACTGTTTCAAAGCACGGAATTCTATCATCGCAAAAATAATTCATGGTAAATCAGCATCAGCGCCTTTGGACCAAGTTTCTCTGTACAGAGGCATTCAATAAATACTAATCATACCATCTAAAACTATAGATACTTGTGTAAAGTTGGTAATTTTTGCTATGAATGTTCAAAGTAGTCTCCTTTATACGCTATAACTGAATTTAGCCTTTTAATCCAATTTTCAAATGTCTTCCTGTACTCATCCTTGGGAATGACTTCAAGGTATCTGTAAATTGCCCGACCGAGGCTGAGCCGATCCTCAAATTCGCATCGGAGAGGTTATCTTTGAGTTTTCTAAACAGCCAGAAGTCACATGGGGCTATATCAGGGGAGTAAGGTGGATGTGGAACTTCGTGCATACCCATATCTTTAATTTTTTGCCTTACAGCCAAAGATTTATGCGGTCTAGCATTATCGTGCAAAATTTTGTGACCACGAGTTCCATTTTTTGGACGACGCTTAAGATAATGTTTTTCGACCTCAGGCGACACCACATCTGCGTAAAATTGTCCTGTGAGTGTCTGACCTTTGGGAACAGGGATTTGGGCTACAGGTCCTAGGCCATCGAAAAATATGCAGTACAAGACCTTCGGGGCACGGAAGTCGGATACACAAACAACTGGGGGTACCTCTCCCTTCTTTAGCCATACCCTGCCATCTTGCTTTCTCATCGGTGGTTTGAATTGTATCCATGTTTCATCTCCTGTTACTATCTCTAATAACCGCCTAGGGTCACTTCCTTCATAAATTTCAAGGTTTTCCTTAGCCATTTGGAGTCTCGCGGCCTTTTGTGAAAAACTTAAGCAATGTGGTACCCTTGGCACTTGGACCTTCCTCAGTTCTAAATCCGCCTTCAGAATTGTGTGTGCACATAGTTAGCTACCTCCTCAACCGAAGAATGCGGAAAAGACTTGACATATTCCTTTACTTCACTCAATTTGTCATTGTTGGTCGCCAGTTTTGGTGCTCCAGGACGAGGGGCGTCTTGGACAGAGGTCCTACCTTCCCTAAATAGGTTCACCCACCTTCTGACAGTTGAATACGATAAAGTATCTTCTACACATATCGTTGCCAACTCGTCATGAATAGACTTTGGAGGAATTTCGAGAATGGTGCGAAATTTGATGTACGTTCGTTGTTCAAGTTCCGAAAAATTTGGACAAGAAGCCATGAAAAATGTAAAGGAGAAAATGTAGGTTTCTAAAATAACTGAAACTTAGGAAACAATTAAGTGATCAACTCTCTCTAAGTTTTGTTAGAAAGTTGAAATATGGTTCTATATAATTGCACTGAGAAATACTAGCTTAGAACTTCTATTTCATTAAAAATATACAGTGACTAGTATATATTGAATGCCCCTGTAGAATGAAACCATATTTCAGGAATAATACAGAAATTTCAGATGGGAAACATTTTGAACATTGATGAAATAGATCTCTTTTGGAAATTTCTGCCTGAAAGATCCTTCAATTCAAAGTGATAGATTGAAAGGTGGCAAGCACGCTAAGGACAGGATTAACATATTAATTGGGGCTAGTGCCCTCGCTGATGGTTATCGGTAAATTCCCAAAACAAGAAGTTTTGCTAACTTCCACATTCCGATCGATTACCCATCTAATAATAAGGCCTGGATTAATTCAAACGTATTCACCAGTTATGTTCGCAAAATTGGCCTAAAAATGGATGCCTCTGGCAGGAAATCTCTCTTATTGTTGATAAGTATCCATGCCATCCACAAATAGAAAATCAAAGGAATACAAAATTAATGTTTCTTCCTCCGAACACCACTGCGTTTACACAACCTATGGATGCGAGTGTTATCCGCAATTTAAAATAGCATTATAAACTCGATCCTGTCAGACGTAGGATTGTTGCTATTGGTAATAACCATGCATTTTCTATTAATTTGTTGCAGGCGATATACTTTGTAGATAAATCTTAGAAAAGGTCGCAGAAGAAACGATTCAAAATAGTTTCAAGCATGTTGGATGTATTCACAGTGGCGAACATTAAATTTTCGAAGAGGATACAACCAGCATCATTCTGAAAGAGATTCATTATCGCAGCAGTAATATCCTAACATGGATTTGGGTAATTATCTTGAGGCTGACTACAATTTATCTACTCCAGAGGTTATAACTGAAGATTCAATTGTACTCGATATCTTAGGAGATAATACATTGACTGATGATAGCGATGATAAAATTATTGATGTGATTCATGAAATTAAACCAACATGTGAGCTTGAGGTAGCGGCAACCCCACTGAAACATTAAAGACTTTCTTAGAATGTCAAGACGACTCCTCCAAGTACTTGAATTTTCTCTCTGAAATTGAAGACTATATTACAGATATGACTTTCCGAAAACCTACAAAGCAGTTGTCAATCACAAGCTATACTGATACTCAGCAATCTAGATCTTGTGATCTGTTGCTACTATAGGAGTTATTAGTCTCGAATTCTTTAGGATACATACACACACGTGTGCTACAATATCCTTATACGTATAATGTTATCACTTACATGTATATACGTGAGTAAACAACAATAGTATTTATCAAATTGATTGAGTTGCTCTATTAACAAGTTCACTTATTAGCAAGTTTTCTCGTGCAAAACCTGACTTGTGAATAAGGGAACTCCACCGTAGTAAATTTATTAATGTCAGGTTCAGTTTTAGAAATTGCGCATTGCATGTCGTCTTCTACTGACAATGGGTTCCTGTATTTGGTTTTTATCAAAACAATTTAAAAACAGATTCACACAAGTATGTAGAAGGAAAAGGGAGTAGGATCCAGATGGCCCTTTTAGATACATTGGGGTACAACTTGATCATCTTGTACCAGAGAAGAATGAGAGATATTCAGCGAAAATTCTTTAGCATTGCTATTAGATATTAATTCAATGAACTCTTTCTGTTCAGCGGGTGGGATAGAATCAACATTTACGTTGAAAGAGTTTCGGTAAGCAAAGATTTTTAACTCAAATCCTGAAAATAAGAAAGAAGTACTTGTTTAGTACTCTCAAGTGCTCCAGAATGGCTCCTTTTGTTACTGAATCTAAGGGATTTTCTTTTGTAAAATGTGCACATCCAAAGTCTGAAGTTAATTGTATATTCCTTTCCTAATTTGATTAGTCCACAACTACTATTTCATTAAGAATGCGTTGACCTTATCGACAAATTAAGTACTGTGCTTTCGTTCCATTGCATCGATAAGTTTAGTAAATTCAGTCGAGATAAGATGTCAACGAAGAAGGAAAGTTCAAAGCTCCACTCTTCAATATTAAATACGAACAGCATGTGTGGATGTTTCTGTTGCTGAACAAACTCATGGATTTCTGAGAGTAATTCAAATACTCCTTTAAAGAATTGTTTCTGGAAAGCCAACGCACCTTTGTGTGAAATAGAAGGTTTTCTGAACAGGCATCAAATTCTTTGAAAAACTGTCGAAAGAGACGCGTATTCAATGCGGTTCGTTTAAAGTAGTTACCCAATATATAAACTCCAGACATTACATTAGAGAGTAGAGGAGGGAGTTTCTTTGAAGCAAGAGCATGTATATGTATCATGCAATGTAATGACATCGAATCTGAAACTTGTGCCTTAACTCGGGCTTGGAAAACTGAACGATACCCTAACATTGCTGGAGTTCCATCAGTACAGATTGCACAAATATTATTCAAGTCTACGCCGTTGTCAATAAAAATGTCAATTCCTTTCTAGTTGTTAATAAAGGAAAGCTAAACAGAAAATCTTCTTTGAAATCACCTTTATAAATATACCTGACAAAGCACAATACCTGAACAATTTAAGGAACATCAGTAGATTTATCCAACTAAATACTACATTTTCCCGAGACTGCTGCCTTCACCTCGACTATAACCTGTAACTTGACATCTTCTGACATATCTATGCCACGACGATGAACAGTGTTGTTGGAAAGTGATAACAGCGGTATGTTAAGTACGTTGACTTCACCTAGCATTAATCTCATAGTTTCCTTGATGCAAGCAATAAGAAAACCTTTCAAAATGTATCAGGTTTCTTCTGCTGTGCAATTTTTCAAAGAAATTAGGTCAATAGCTTCAATAGCTGAAATTGTTTGTCACTTATATGTTCCAGTAGTATCTAACCTGATCTGTTCTACTCCATTTTCTTTCCATTGAAAATACAGAACGTCTTTATCATTAAGATCGGGGTGACTTCTTTCAAGATGCCTTTTAAGAAGGATTGGTCTCATATTATCAGTACCTTTAAACAGAAAACATACTGAGGGCGTTCAAAACAACCAACATTAATATGTGTGAAACTAATTTTGATGTATTTATTGGAACAATTTCTCTTCTTTCCCCTTAGCCATTTGCAAGAAGTTCAAAATAATTTAATTCAAGTAGAATGAAAATAGAGATTATAAAATAAAATTATAGATCGTTTGATGATGACCACGTACTTGGTTAATACCTCCCAGAAATAAAATTTAGTTGTTTTAAGGAAGCTGCCACAAACTTGTAGAAATATTAATGCTTGCTAGGAATAACGGAAGAAAGCAGTAATTGGACGAATAAAATATTTTCTTGATTTCCTACAGTGAAAATGTAAATTCGGAACAACAAGTTAACCAATCGCAATTAGTTAAGCGCAGTTAGATGATTGTCAATCATTCTGGAAAATGAATTTCCAAGAGAAGCCTCAACGAATACATTTCTACAATTGATTGGTTAATTATCCGATAAAATGGCTCTTTCGTACTTACTCCCTGGAAGGGGTGCTCATAGACTCGGACCCTTTAAGAATTGCCTCGCGTATCCCAGGTTGGGAATCCGTAATATAATAAGTATAAAATCAGATTAAATCAAATATAAGAGAAAATATATATAAAGCTCTGCTCTAGTAAAGGAGAGATTTTGCAATGTTTAGCAACATAAAAATGAAATCACAAAGAATTTCAGGAATCAAGGTATGTTATCTAAATCCAGGGAAATAACAGACGAAAAGAGAAAAGAATGATTGGGATCGGACCCAGGCAAGCAAGCTATAAGAGTACGAACTTACCAAATACACCGTTGAAACACAATGGTCAAAACCGACAAAATATGAAATAAAGCTCGTGTCCACAATAAATAGCAAGAACAAACACATAACCACAATTAGGGAGCATAATAAAAACGGATCAAAAAATTAATTATTGGTTATGCCTCTTAGGTGATGTGTAGTAATGTGTAAACAATATACACAAACCCTGGAGATAATCACATATACATTGTAGCATATGTACCACTAATATGGGCGAAAACTGTGCTCTAATAGAGGTGAGCTCTATGCATATTTTCAGAACCCTGGATAATTATTGTATGAAGCGCGGATCAAGGAGGGAGGGAGAAGCAATGTAGGCAATTGCCCATTCCATTATTGAACCTCTAAATAGGTAGTATCCTAAGGGTAATACTCAAAATATAAGTATGGGCACGAGTGTTCTGAGATTTTCTTGATAAATATTGGCAAGTGGTGGAAACATGGACTCGATAAATGTACATTGGATGAACAATATGGAAATACGTAAATAGACAAAACAAATAACAAAATAGTGAACATACCAAGTAAATCAGTTAGTTGGTTAACTAATTTCTCTCCTTGTCCTGCATACGTTTCATTGCTTCGACAAAGATCAATTAGAGTTGATTTAAACATGGAGATATAATAGTTATCACCCATCGCTGAACCACTAATAAAAGTATCAAACTTGTCAATAAATTCACTTTCAAGGTTAAAGGCTGATGTTTGTTCCCTAGAGGGATAATATCATTCAATTAGAAAATGTATAAGAAGTAATTCAGAGGTTATAAAAACTGAAGGTTTGAAAATGATGGTTCGGGCTTTAAGGATCGGATACACAAAAATGGAAATATAATCGAAAAACAACTCTAATCGCATGGTAGGTCAAGAATGGCGACAGTATACCTAGTATTCTTGTTTCGGGTTAGTATAAGTAAAACTACAAATTTGCTTACAATGCATTGTTTGTTACGCGAGGGGATGTCCTCCGGGACAGTAAGTTGATCCCAAATATTAATGCGGGCAAGGACAGTGGGTTATTTGCTTCCAGTAGGGGAAACAAATGACGATTTAATCTCCGATAAATGATGCAAAAGACTGGAACATCTTCTCTATCCCCTTACCTTAAGTCCTTATGAATTTTGTTGTTATCAAACAAGAAAATATTCTCTATGGCTAAGGGATGACTATAAGCTAGCAGTGGTGAACAGGATTTCACTTCCAGACACGTAAATTCAAATTTCGAAAAATTTCAAAAATTCAGGTCGCTTCGCAAGCAGCAAGAACCCAATGCACAAATTGCCGAGAGACATTACCAAAAGCTATCAGTTTCAATGTCACTAGAGCAAGTCATCAAATATATTTATAGGACGATGGATAAATACTATGGCGTTCAGTAAGTCTTGTGGGTGATATCATAGAATATGATACAAACACTATACACACTAATTCACTATATTATTTATTCAAAGTAATCCCCTCCTGCAGATACACAAAGTTTTAACCTTTCCACCCACTTGTAAAACACATTTCTGTACTCTTCTTCGGGGATGGATTTGAAGTACTGCTACAGTCCCGTTCCGAGTGCTTGTAATGTGTTAAATATTTGCCTTGAAGGTAGATTTTAAGCTTAGGGAGTAGCCAAAAATCACACGAAGCTAGGTCTGGCGAGTATGGTGGATGGGGAAGTAATTCAAACCCTTCTACATCCAAGAAATCTTTGGAAAGCTTAGCTGTATGGGAACTGGCGTTATCAATTAAAATCTTCATTCCTCGAGTTCCGGTTTTTGGGGGTATTTTACATATTTTTTATCAAATTTGGAAGCACTTGCTCTGTAAAGAAAGTTGGTGTAACAGCCTTGCCACTCTCACAAGGTAATTGCAAGACAATTCCATGACTACTGAAGAAGATAGTATAAATAATCTTAGGTTTTCTGAAGTCGGGCCTAGGAATTTTCCCCGGTTGTTCGTCGCCCCTCACTCATGATGGCTTCTTATACTTGCTATATGGTGTTGAATAGTACACCCACGTCTCGTCACAAGTAATAATCTCTGATAGGCGTCTAGAATCGCAGTTCTCATAAGTTTCCAAGAGTTTCTTGGCAATATTCAGTCGTGCCAATCTTTGATTCTCACTGAGCTTATACGGGACCCGTTTCGCACAAATCGATCGGTAGCAAAGTTCAGTTGTCAGAATTGTATGAATAGCTCCCGATGAAATTTCCATACTTTGTTGCAACTGATTGACAGTAATGCACTTGTCTTCCATGACCATACTTTCAATGAGTGCGATACTCTCTGAAGTGGTGGCGGATACCGGTCTTCCAGATCGAGGCAAATCTGTGACATCAGTATCACCAGATCCAAAATGGGAAGCCCATCGCTCTACTGTAGATCTGGAAGGACAATCCACGCACAATATATCCTGTAACTCGCTGAGGATCTGTACGAGCTGGATCTTGAGTATTGTACGAAACTCTATGTAAGTTCGCCATTTGAAGTTGAAATTACCATACTTTGAAGCCATAAATTCAACAGTGGGTATAAATTGACTACACGTAATAATCTCAAACATTTATATTTTGTATTGAATATGCTTGAAACTTCCAGTATATGGAGTTTAACTATATGGGCTTATAATATATGAAAGTTAGATATATTACTTGACTAGTTCCTAAGATATATCATGACCCGCAAGACTTATTGAACGCCCTGATAAAGCCAAAGTTTCTGCTATATTTTAAACATTAGCAAGTAAGACAGAGATCTACCCTTCGGTAGCGAACAAAGTAATAAGAAGCTATTTTATACTTAAGCAAATTCCGAGGTATGAAGTGTTGGACATATGGGCGCCCTCGAACAGCGTCTTCGCCTGATGGGGCACCCAGGCGCCATCAGGCAAGCTCAACATATGCACATGGGCATATTAAACCCCTATTATGTTTACTTTATTGAATATAGTATAGCACACCTATAAAAATCTAATTCAAACTTAAGCATGGACGGTGTTTATTTTGACAATAATTATATATCCAATATACATGAGGTAAATATCGATCAAAAGGAACAGTTCCTCTAATACCAAGAGGCTAAAAACTTAGCCCCTTAAAAGGACATTAAACTTTAAATTATAGATCAACATCTACTGATTATTCACGTAGGCAGTTATTTCTCAATTCTCATATTTGATTTTCACAATTCTGATAATCTGTTTAGCAAACTAGGTTGCTATATACGGTAAAAAAATCTAAGCAAAAATAATATATAATAGGGGGTGGTGACAAAATCGCTATTTAAAGTTTGCCACATTCAAATACAATATCACTTGCATACTTACCACCCATTGCAACTGTATCTCTGGATGCTTTCTATAAATCCCTGGATTTCTAACATTTCCTTGGATCTAAAATTTATATGGAAATAATACGATATTTCTTCTATGAGAAAAAACCTCATATATCCAATAATATCTATGGGTATAGGAACTTTTCCCCTGGATCTTGGGCCAAATTCAAGGATAATACAGGGATCCCTGGATGGTTGGCAACAGTGGCGTAGCCAGGGGGGGCCAAGGGGACTATGGCACCCCGAAATAATAATTGGATGAGCATCCAAAAATCATCCTAACTAACTTTATGCCTCTTTATAATTTAAATAAAAATACTACAAAACAAAGTCAATCTTTCCACTACTTTTCGACATTTCATTAATGATTTCTTTTGGTTCAAGTTGGATTTCACGTCCATGGACAGAAATTAAAGCAAGGCCAGTAAGCCTTTCTTCCCTCATCGAGTTCCTAAGATATCTTTTTAGACGCTTCAGGAACGAAAAGTTTCTTTCACTGATTGCGGTTGTTATAGGTATTGTCGAAAAATCTGAAGGCTGCGGAAAACAGCTGATAGTAAGTCTTTATTGTAGTGTACTATGACACTGAGTCAACAACATCTTCAGGAATCGATTCACCCTTTGTTGTATTCTCAATCCGAATTTGTTCCCATATTATCATTTGTGCCTCGATTTCAGAAAAACTAAATGGCATTAATGACTCCATAGGCCCTATTACTTTTTGCAAATCACCCAATGGCATTTTCTCACCTTGACTTGGAAGAAGTTTCTGAAGTGTAAAAACGTTTCGTTTGTGATTCAAGAATCTCCAATTCATCTTTTAAATCAGGCACTGGTAATATTGAATAAAAACACGTTTTCGCTGAAATAACTCCTCTTTTCCAACGAAATTGGGGTTATTCCTTGCATGAGCTCTTGGCAAAATAACTAACAACCCAAATGTTTCAGAGATTAATTAAGTTTTGTTTAAACTCTAGTAATCGCACTATCTTGATTCATTTCCTTTTCTAAAATGAAACCACATTTTCAATAAGTGAACAAATCTGAGCCTCCATTGTTGGTGATTGTAATTATCTCGAAACAATGAGAAAAAGAGCGCTGGGATTTTCCAAAACAGTACAGGAGTAGATAAGGTCAAATGATGTGCAGACATGAATAAGTTGATTACCTTTCGAACCTGTATCTCCTTGACAAGACTTAGTTCTTCCAAACATGCAACAACTGGCTCTATTAATCCCATAAACACAAGCATTGAATCATGTCTTTCAACCTATCTTGTACCTCAAACGGTTTTCAGTTGCTGACGCTTCGATTCTGGGAATACAGCTTGGATGGCTTGGCATAGTTTCTCTTCCGCCAAAGAATACCCATGAAAGAACGATAATAGAAGAGAGATTAGAAAATACGCTCCCCAGAATTATATTATTTGCTTTTCCAATTGTTAAGTTTAAGCTGTATGATGAGCAGTGTGTTTAGTGAACCACTGGATATTTTTCATGGATGCCTGCCTGTACTCCTTAATAGTTTCCAGACATACTACTAGTACCATCCAAACTTAGTCCTACCAAATTATTCAAATCTAATCCAGTAGAAATACAGAATGAAATGATTGAATTTGCCATTCCTTCTCCTGTGGGATCTGTTACAGTAATAAAGCCAAGAAACATTTCCTTGAAAAATACTGAACGATCATTTTGAAAACATACCGAACTGAAATTGAAAGCTCCTCATGAGCTGAAACATCAGCAAATTCATCCGCTAAATAGAGAATGGTGCACTTTTTGGACTTCTGAAACTATTCTTTGACATATCTATGTTCTACAAATATTGATGATCTCGTTCTGGATCATTGGGCTCTAATATTTAGAATTAGATCCACTTGAGTCGAGGTGGTGTTTCAATACAATGTCTACTGCTCTCAGACCTAATCTTAGTGCAGCACGAAAGTTACCATCGTTTTCTTTCGGCTCTTCGATATCTAGCTGCCTAGATCCACCCTTGTGTCCGCGAAAGGATAACTCCTGTCTACGCAAAAGGAGGATTGTCTCAATTATAGGCACTAATCGCTACAGTTTAATCGTTTTTGTTGGATTCTTTGTTAGTGAAGGTGGTCTTGAATATCCGATCCCGGAGTTTCTGTTATCCGTTTGAAAGTTTCACAATCGACACAACAGTCTCTATGATAGGTTAACTGACTTTGGTTATTTATAATTTCAATGGCACACTTGTAGTTGGTGAATGCGGTAGTTACTAAGGAGCCAACCTTTTGTGAACCTCCCTTACCTACTCGTTTATTATTTCGGTCGAGGAATAAAAAGCAAATTTTACAAAACGCACCGGAAAAAATTTCAGAATAAGCAAGCAATTTGTAGATACTCAGCGATTTGATATTAAAGTACCAATTTCTCTCTCCATGGATAATTAGGCGAAATTTGTAATTTTCTGGGGTATCCAACAGTTAAATAGAAGCTCCAAATGAAACTATTTTTCTACTGGGATATATCCAGTAACATAGAGACCTAAATTAAATTTAGAATTCACTGTTGTTGAATCTGTTAGAACTGAATCGATAGTGACTTGTTCCGATTATCAGATTGTGAAAGATTGTCTTTTTCATTCAGGGTAGATAATACCTCATTGTCAGATTCGTTCATGGTGACAACCTATTCTCAATCCTTGCGTCTTGAGGGATAAACGAGTCAAGAATTTCCCTCGACGTTTAGTCATTCAGTAGAATAGAAGATAAATCAAAATATTAATATAATTTAAATATACGAGAAATTTGGAATTATAAAAATAGATTCTATCCGAGAAATGAGATGATGTGCGTTTACTTAAATCAAGTCATACATTTATACTGTTAAATTATTAATGTAATGGGCCCTTTTGAGGATGTAAGCATTTGTTTTTAGAAAACACTAATCAATAATCATTAACTATAATTCAATGATTATTCCTCACATTTCTAAAGATTCATATTAACCATAAACTTTTCTAAAATATGATACAAAAGTAGGACTTTCGCCCCCCTGAATGAAAGAAATAGATACGCCACACGTTGGCAAATATGAACTCGCATAAACGGACACTAGTAAAGACATGAAAACTTTTCGTTTCAGCAAATTATAGGAATATAAAAGTGGAAAATTATGTCGGATACTATTTCATATCAGAACCACAGTTGCAGAGATGTGGATTTGGATTTGATTTGGATTTAATTTGGATTTGATTGACTATTATTTTATTTTATTTGGATTTGATTCAATGTCTGAGTCAAATCCTTTTGAAAATGTTATTTAGCTTTAAGTACGCATATATTTCATCCATTGCTAGGATCTGTCTTTAAAATACAATACATTTGCATAATTAATGACATAGGAACAAGGTACTCAGAAATTTATTAGTGTAGCGCAGGCTGTAATCATTATCATCACACTTGAGTAGATACAGTAGACTTTCGTATTACGTACATCTCGGAAGGGCCCGATTATCTTTGTACGTCTTGTAATATCCGAAAGTCATATTACCAAGTGATTTGATTTGGGTTTGATTTGAATGGATTTGATTTGAATGCATTTGATTTGGATTTGATTTGATTTGGATATGAATGAAATATTAATCAAATACACAACTCTGCATAGTCGGGTTATGTGGGTCTTCTGGATTATTCAGGTTTCACTGCAAAACCTTGGATATTGGAAAAACCCTGAAGTATTAATTTCAAAATCATTAATAGATAAGCAATTACCTGAAAGATACTGTAAAAAAATCGTAGAATATTGGAATAACCATGGAACGTAGATGATTAGGAGGTAAAAGTGATAAACGAACAAATACACCAAACAAGTTTTGCAAAAAGAGGTGCTGAAAATTTTCTATCAGTTTCCATTTTTCGATAATTAACTCAACCATAGTAATTCTCATGTCACCATATCTTTCCAAAATATTCTGTCTAGAAAATTCAGAGAGTGCCTCCAATTGAAGCTCTTCCTGTAAGCAGAATTTGCATGATAATTCAAAGAACGCACACCACAATTTAATGTTAATACCATCATTTTCGGTAACGCAGAGAACCTAAGGAAAACATATGTAAGAATAGGATATATCAATTGATTAATTAATAACATCAAATGATTAAGAAAGAATATACCATACCCAGAAAATGCATTCATCAATATCAAAATTTCCATACAAATAATAATATAATGGGTCTATTCTTGATGATGAATACAATATAGAATTATGATTGAGATTATTTCTAGTGTCACATTCGAAATCTACTTGCTATGATAATACAATTCCTAAGACTTCAGTGAAATAATCACTAATAATTCTGAAAATATCCAAACCTGTGTCACTTAGTGAAACTTATCACCATATGATAACTGTAAATGGTATAAGTCGCACAATATGCATGAGTTGAGAATATTTAGAATCAACATTTGGTATCAAAATGGGAAAGATGTATATTGGGGTTTGAAAATAAGCAGAATGCAAATTTGACATGGGATATACTCTAAATCTTACAGTTTTACCGTAATAGCAAATCAAAAATAGACAAGATTAGAACAAATTTTAAGGAAATTTTGCAGTGGCTGAATATGTTTGTTCTGACATGCTTTATATAACAAAAATGATACCTGGCATGACTGTATATGTGGATTTAATAAATGGCAAAAAATAAAAACCACTTTGTTGTTGGCGTGCGTCACGCTCAACAAACCTCAAGAGGAGTATCGAGAATTGTTGCCCAAATAATATTCACAAAAATTTTGATTGTAAAGCATCATTCATTACCCTAATCCATATTTGAATATAATTGAGTATCTCATTATTGGCAAGAAACATCTGTAAATTAGCAAGGTGTCATATAATTGTAAGTTGGAGCAGTTGATTTAGGACAGCTAGCGAGTCAGTGTTTTGTCAAGAGTAACCATTAATAATTCTTTACGTATCCCAAACTTGTTTTTCATGGTATCATAACCAGAAAAAATGAATCGCCACCAATACGTATATCCTGGCTATAGGATCTAGTAAAGATAAGTTGCAGCAGTATGCGTAAACGCTATGTTGTATATAATGCAAATTCCTAGCTATAAAATTTCTTAGTGTTCTTAGTTATTATTGTCACTACAAGACCAAATATAAGCAGCATTATGTGCTTCGAAATCCTGAAATAATGAGATTTGTAAATCATATTATTCCTCGTCCATCCAAATAATGTAACTTCAATAATTGAAGTCAGATCTGATTATCAGCCTAAATTTCCTGTAGTTTCCGTAGTGGTCTCTTGACAACATGTGGAAAAATTTTCCAGAGCAAAACATGAAGGTCCAAGGACTGTGTCAACATTTCATTCTTTACCCTTCCAAACCCTTAACAGTGCCGAATATTCGCGCAACAATGGTAGTTGAGTCAATTGATGCACATAGATGCCTCTAAATAACCTAAATACTCGATTTTTAACGGTATTAATACCCATGGACTTATAATCATTCTATTTTCAAATTCTAGCCAACACATGATAGTATCTTCTTTGTTACAGAAAAATTTACTATAAATGTAAAATATATTGTCAAGAAGTAGATCGAGGTATAAGACTTAGTGATATATGCTATTTTGATCAGAAATTTATGATTGAATAATCGTTTGAGTGGGATAATTCGAGGGATACGTCAATTTCCGAATTATATAATACTATATCGTTATTATACTTATCTTACTGATTTTTGCTAGGCAGATTTATTCGATGAATGAAAATATTTCACCAACGAAGTATAGGATGATTTAGTAATTAAATCGGGTGTTTATTAATCCGACTGTTTCCCTCTTTTCTCCTGAATGTTGGTGGGAAAAAACAACCAAGGATAACGGAATGTGAAGGTCTAAATGTCTAGGGAGGGTCCAGCCTATGGGGAGAACGGGAGATTTCACGATGGCAGGTGGTCCGATGGTCGATGGGCCAGTGAGCTGCACACAAACCCTTCGGTACAGTGTAAGGATATTTCTAATAGTATAGAACAACTGTTAAACTACGATAAAGATTATTAGAGTATTTCAAGGTCTGCTCACTATAATGATCATATTGCCTATTTCATATCGTCAATTTATTGAAGTAATCTATTTTTCCAAAATATATTTACTCTCTATCCGTCTGCCTGGACCACAGAAGTGGTCGCTACCTCGTTGTCGTTTTTACATTCTAATTAGCACGTGTTAGAGTAGAAAATTTGATAGGTCAAGACTAGCCCAATTGATAAGCGGAGATATAACCTCATATCTGAAAGGAAAGACATTTTTACACCTATCACGTAGAGTTTGAAGAAAACTCATTTAGATATTAGAAATTTATCACATTCCACACAAATGATAAATAACTAGTCTATAGCTCTTACTTACCTATCCCCAATCAATTCTAGACAAATCACCAAGATATTTTTACTTTCGGTTTCTATTAGTAGTGAAATGGGCCAGTCGAAAATTTTCCTGGGCCGAATTATTGAGCCCAGTCCGCCCTGCTAATATCCATCACATTCCGAAAACCATGTGAAGTTTGAATTCACATATAAAGGAAGCATTATGATCCACTTTTAGATAAGCTGGAAACTATGCTTTATGGTTTCCAGGTTATCTTTAAAGTGCTCAACCATCGTTCGTCGAATATTATTTTCAAATTCATCTGCTTTTGATATATTCACTTATATCAAGCATGTGATTGAATTTATTTGTTAATGATATATGTACAAGATATCCAAGGAAGTAAACATACTTAGGATGTTTTCCTCAACTCAAGTTTTGGACTCTACAGTTCCTTAATCTTAGATCCACATAGAGTTGATCTTACTATTCGATTTGTGAATATCATGAAATCAATTCGGAACAACTGGCCAAACCAATAATATTGCAATTGTAAGTTCAAATAACAATCATTAAAAATGTTTTTCAAATTAATGTTGCTTCTTTTGAAATATTCGAGTTAAGTAGATAGCTGATTAAGTTCCTTAGCTAAATTTGCTCCCTGGTTAACATCAATGCATGTTGGCCTTCAAGTTTATGAAGCTAGGAGGTTTTTGATATTTCTACAGCTTCTAACATCAAAGTTTGTTCAGAATCTCATTTGGATACTCAGTTCCACATAGCTGAGTATAGAACTATCATATGCAACATATGGAAAATATTAAATATTAACGCGTATAATGGACAATATGGGTTTACTTCCGAATGAAGAATTCTCCACCCTTTCGCCTCGAAAGACCCAAGATTCATATATGTGATAAGGGTTATTGGCTGGAATGAAACAAATGATAAACTAGTCTCATAAAACAGGCAACCTTAGGAGCCAAACTTTTACAAGCTTTCGCCATTCATTAATTTGCATATAATCGATAATTAATTACATATTACAGGAGTGTGCAAAATTAAGAACAACAAAACATTTCCGAATATTATCTAACCACTTCAGCAAATTGGTAATGAGACTTTATACAAAATATATATGTAGCATATAGAATTGGAGAAGTGAATATCATATGCGTGAACTTGTCCTAAAAGATATCAATTTGTCATTTTTAAAGCTGTTAAACTCATTAAATAGAAAATTATCACTAAAAACATTGAAAGTCAAAATAGTCACAATGTACTGTAAATGAGTAAATTAGAAACTCAGATTTGAATTATGGTTAGATCAATTTCGGAATATATTGTTAAGTAAGTAATTGTTTACGGCAGCTAGTGTACTGCACAAATACCTCAAGCGCTTGCATTTATCGCCGGATATACTCTTATGGTAAGTGAACAAATTGTTGTCAAGCCTGCTTATCTTCACTTACTGAGGACAAAATGGAAATACTGGAATCAATCGAATTAGCTAGTATTCTCTTGAAATTTATTGATCGAGGTCCACTGAAGTAGCCGTATGATATGCGTAATCGTTATTGACCAAAACTATTATATAGTATAGTGGCTCAGCTAAAAAATGGTTGACATAGCATATACGTATCTATAAATCTATACAGTGGAGTCTCCCAAAACGGACACCCCGAGAAGCAGACAACTCCTACAACGGACAAACTTTGTGGGATAGATTGATTTTCCACGCATGTAATTATAACTTAAGCAGTCTCCGAGGAGCGGATAATTCTCTACAATGGGCAGATACCATGTCCCCAACGTGTCCATTATTCGGAGACTCCACTGTATATGTTTTCGCTCTGTGGTTCACACTTTCAAAAATAAAGACACCATATTTGGCATGTGGTAACATAGTGACATCTAGTTGTCCACATGACATTGGAAAATTTTCTAATGAGCATATTTTCACACCTTTAACACCTATGTAATTTAGCCCAATAAGATTGTAATGTTTTTCAATTAGGCAAAAGTAAATACAATTAATGGTAGGGGCCCGTTGAATTTATGGCACTATATTAATACCATAATGAATTTCTATTGCATATAGATAGCATTCTATTCTTCAAAATTGTCCTAGAGATTTGCTTCTACCAGCTATTAAGGGGTAATCAATGACGTAGAATTCATTCCAATACCCAAAACGGAACCAGAACTATATCAATTACACTGTACAACAAATTTTCATTTTGGAAAACTTACGAGAACCTGATTAGGTCTCTATAGTCGATTAGTATCTCCTGATTCTGATTATGAATACAGTTTTACTCAAGCACGCAACGATATTATGGAATTCAACTCATAAATTGAGAAAATTGCATATATTACCAAAAACCTTCTACTTAAATATCAACTAGCCAAGTAAAACTTGTGAGGAATTTTAAATTCGCGGTATTTGAATTCATCTGTTACAAGAAATAGCTCTGTATTGGCTAATCCATTTTTTGTATGGTACTATATGATATTTTGTGATTTTTTCGCATGTTTTGCATATGTGATTTAGATTACGTTAGTAAATGACCAATTTCTTTCCTATACTAGCTCGTTTCAGTATATATTTGCTCTAAATATTATGTAGTTTAATAATCTTCAACGGTTTTACATGACTAGATGATATTTCGATATATAATTTTTGACAATTGTGATAATTTCAAATTTTGCATGTTCGAATTCTATAATATTGTTGCGTGTCAGAATTGTTGCCACTGTTATATGATTTCTTTGATCATAAATGGGGAAATTGTTTCGATTACACTTCATGATTTCATATTCTATGACTTCTTTGATTATACATGCGTAAATTGGTCCTGATATTTACTCTAACTGAATTCGTATTAGAATATTACAGGTATTTGAGATCCGGGTTCACCACTAAGCAAGAAGTTCTTGTCTGCAATAGAATTGGATACAATTAAGGATTTTGGAAAAAGAATTTAGGGAATCGAGGCCTGCCAGTTGGCTACTAATGTCTTACCCGAATAAGAGATGGTTAAATACTGGAAGGTTGTAGTAATATTCAAAAATTGATAAGTGGGGCCAGATTATTCGATATATTACATTAGCGATTGCTAACCTGGGATCCCCAGAACCTTAAAATGTATACCAAAAACGTGTGGAGTACGCAAAATATATTAAGAGTTGTATTATGATATGACAGCATATTCCAGGGGATAGTGTGCTACAAAGAGCTGGAAAATAGAACAAGCAACAATTAGTATAATGAAGACCATAAATTTTTACTTCTAACTTTGACGTTAATGCTTCAACCTACTTTTATTCATTTGTATCAAAATAAGAATCATGAGGTGTAATCGGAACTAATTCCGCATATATGATCAAAGAAGTCATATAACAGTGGCAGGAATTCTGACACGGATTATGAATATCCATGGTACTAGTAATACAGGTAGCAATTCTGTCACACAAGAGAGCAAAACTGTATTCATATTCGGAATCAGGAGATCCTAATTGAGTATAGAGACTTAATCAGGTTCTCGTTTATTTTCCAAATTGAAAATTTGTTTTACAGTGTTATTGAAATCTATTTTGATGAACAATTCATCGAATTTTGTAGAACAATTACTAGATAATGCATTACAATAAATTCTCCTCCCATCAATTTTAGGTGTCTACTGAATTTATTATGGCTGTTTTAATTATAACCAAGCAATTTGATTCCTTCCAGTACATACCCCTACTTTCTGTATAAATTCAAGAATTGGTAATAAATTACGTTTTTGGTGTCCACTGGACCTAATGTTCATTAATTGCTTATTTGCAATATTTATTTCCTGTGACTGATACAGATTATATCAATTTAGCTCTGGCGAACGGGAATTGATAGATAGATAGATAGATAGATTAGATAGATAGATAGATAGATAGATAGATAGATAGATAGATAGATAGATAGATAGATAGATAGATAGATAGATAGATAGATAGATAGATAGATAGATAGATAGATAGATAGATAGATAGATAGATAGATAGATAGATAGATAGATAGATAGATAGATAGATAGATAGATAGATAGATAGATAGATAGATAGATAGATAGATAGATAGATAGATAGATAGATAGATAGATAGATAGATAGATAGATAGATAGATAGATAGATAGATAGATAGATAGATAGATAGATAGATAGATAGATAGATAGATAGATAGATAGATAGATAGATAGATAGATAGATAGATAGATAGATAGATAGATAGACTAGTATAAAACCTACTTAGTCCAAATTGAACCAATATTACAGTAGGGCTCTCTATCATAAAATATACAATTAAATAATACAGTTCAGGGAAGAAGAGAACATAACACAATACATACAATGACATTGATAATACTTGGTGAGGCACAAAAGCAATGAGACTCGATGTGTAACTAGAGCATAATCACAAATTATATATGTCATCTGCCCATGACTGTTAATACTACATCATATATTGTCCTAATGCGGTTTAAACACAATTTTTATCATTTCTTTTCTGGTAATTCACTTTATTTGCTCATAGAGAATATACCCCTGCAGCGTTGATGAAATTAGACAAAGAACATTTCAGGGCTTAAAGATTTATCGAGTTTAGGAGGGGTAAAAGACCGTCAGAAATTCATGATCAACTTCTGGAAGCAAAACTCGATGAATCCCCGTCAAGAGCGACTGTGTTTAGATGACATCAAAGGTTTAATGAGGAGAGACTTTCGTTGAAGGACGATCCCAGAGTGGGCCGCCCTCGTTCCATGACAGACGACGTCCATATTAATCAAATTCGTCAATTAATTGAAGCTGAACCTAAACAGTGAGTTCGAAGCTGATGCAACTGAGATTAGTAGAGAATCAGTTAGACGCATACTGGAGTTGAGAAATGTCTGCTCTGTTTGGGTCCCACACCTGTTTTCTAAGGCTAACAAGGACTCTAGGGTGGTCTGTGCTCAAGAAATCGTCGAGATGATTGATAAATACTCAATGGCCAAACTTCTAAGGTGTTGGGCAGCTGAGGAAGAGAGTTGAGCGTTCTTTGATGCTCATCTAACAAAGGCAGAGAACAAAGCATGGCTGGCCCCTGATCAGAAGCGTCTTCGAGAAGTCCGACCTCAACTGTCAAATCGTAAGGCATTAATTATTTTGGCATGTACTGGTTATAGGAAATTTAGCGTTGCTTTCCCACCCTCAAAAGGGAGAATAAATGCAGAGGTATATATTGACTTTATTCAATCATCTGCAGAAAGATGGCGTAAACTTCACTCAAATCTAACAAAACTTTGTGAATTATCGTGGCAACATGCCAACGCTAGACCCCATACTGCTAGAGCGACAATGGAATACCTTATAAGGAGGGACATGATGTAAATTAAACAATCGCCATACAGTCCAGACTTGAATCAATGCGATAGGTGGGTTTTCAAGGAGCTTAAAAAGCATCTACGGAAAGATGAATATTCTAGTGCAGAAGAATTCCAAAAGAAAACGCTGCAATTCATGAGATAGCTGCCAGCAGAACGTTTCCCACTGGAAATTCAGAGATTTTATAGGCATTGTAAGTCTGTGATTGACTGTATGGGGGATTACGTTTGATAAATCCAATATAATAACTTATTAAACTCCCTTAAATAATCACGTAGAAATAGAGTCCCATTATTTTTGTGCTTCTGAAAATTCTTGTTAAATTGAGCTTGAAATATGGAACCGATATATCATTTCGCATAGTCAGTCTTGTAATTCTTTCATAAATGGAGGCCAATGGTTGAAAAATATTTTGTATATAGAAAGGCATTTTTCCAGGAAGAGCTCTAAATATGATGGGGAGTATTTGGACTCGTAAGTCCAGGAGGAGAAAGGGATATCGAAGCAAGAATGCTAGAGTTCAATCCACTATGAGAAAAGTAGAACTAATCCTGAAATTTGCTGAAAACAAAGAGCGACAGAGAATATCTGTCTGAGAGATCCTGATAAGCGTGCTGATCTTATTGAGAAGCAAACATCCTCCAACATGATCAAGGCACAGAATTCTCAAGCAAGGTAACTTTAGAAAGTTTTACATACTCCAGATTAGTAAGTGAAATACATAAGGTAGTGTATTCCCAATACACAATGCAACTTAATAGCATATAGGTACATAACATGTTGCATTGCCAATTGTCAATGCATTGCTTCAATATATACGCTGGAATGAAATTGTGCGTCTTGATGGCCATGTTAAGCAATTTAAGAAACCGTGTGGAATTGGATTTTAATTTATATTTTACACTAATAAATAAGGATTTACCAGTTGATGCTACTAATTTCGGATGCAAATTTAATACATTAATTAATTGTTTTTAATCTTTGTCACTTCCGTTGTACAAAACTAAATACAATACGTATGGTAGATTGCTATCGTTCGCTTACTTACATTCAAAAAAGGAATTTCAAGAATTTCACAAGAAGATAAATGTCAATACAAGAAGAACCACAGCATACCACCCACAAAGAAATGGACTTGTTGAGTAACACAACAAAATATTGAAAACATGAGTACTGATGATAAAATAATTATTTTAAACTCATACAAAAAGTGTATAATAATAATAATGTATACATTTAACCACGGTTTAATAACCTAGGCTGATATCTCAGATTCAGATTTCTCAGATGGTGAAATAATTCAAATGGATACAAACAAACCTCGCCCATTCGACTTTCCTATATTGATAACGAATGGATAGAAAATCTTTTAAAGCTGATAGGATGACCGCTATTGAAAATCAAGGATGGTCATAAGTCTCAAAAGAAAAGATATGACAGTAAAGTTAAACACAACAACTAAGGAGCAACGAAATACATTCTTGTTGAGATGTAATATCACTAACATGTTGGAATTTCATACATCATTTCTGACTTCACTGAGTTGTATAAGTTCTGAAATTAGCATCATTACAAACTGTACATAATAGGCACAATATCAATCTTTGTGTAAGCATTGATTTAAAGTTACTTCAGAATTTGTGGAAGGAGATGAAGTATTAGTACACAATATTAAGAATGCGAAGCGGCTACTAGGAACAAAAGATACAAAGAAATATTCAGGACCATATACGATAGAGAAAGTAAAACTAAACCACCTATTGTGATGAAGAAGAATTTGGTCAGAATGTGTGGCATATAGAGGGGGGCACTTTTGATTCAAATTTGAAAATGATATCATGTATATCGGTTGAGCAGTGTCAAATAATGTGATTTTAAAAATCCACAAAGGTGACAATGAAGTCATAATTCCGTCATAGGCGTGAATTTTCTTCCAAGACACTAAATTATCTGAGCCAGGCCCAAAATACTCCTGTATGCAAAATAAACTCTGGGAGTCCTCCAGTTACTTCAATCAATTGTGGACATGCAAAGATATATATACCCACATAGAATAATTGTGTTTCAATAACAAAGGTAGATGTATTTCCTACTTAACAAACATATTCTTGTATATTCCTAGATAAATTATTTGTATTTGGATAAGTACGTGTTTTTAGCTAGTGGTCACCTCTATATCAGTCAAGGAGAAATAAAATATATTTCTAGCACAATTTAAATTTTAGGGGGAGCAGCACATGTTAGAATTCACTGTTCTTATTTTGTCAAAATATTTAGCTCTGCACTTGTCAAAATGGTTTTATCGAGTTTTGACTTTGGGAGAATTGGATTTTGATTGGATTATCCAGCTAGCTTTGTTGAGCTGAGAAGAGCAGGTATTTCAGTACATTATTTGGATAACTTGTGAGGAAGTTGATTGGATATCGTTCAATCTGGAGCAGACTGTGAGTTGCTGAGAGTATTTAGAACTCACGTTAGAAGGCTCTAGAATTGGATTTTGATTGGATCATCTAGGGAGCTTTGCTTGAGGTGAGAAGAGAAGGCATTTCAGCACACTATTTGGGTAACTGGCCCGGTGATTCTAATACAGCTATATTTCTAGTATTTCCAGAAGGTGGTATAAATCCGTTAATCAATATAACTATATAGTGTCGAAACTAAATGCAAAATTTATACTTCTAAATCGGAGCACATTAAACTCGATATATCCATATTGACAAGTTCAGAACTCGATATAAACTATTCTGACAAACTACAGAACTCTAAAATTCCATTCTGACATGTGCTGAACTCTAAATATACATTCTGACAACTGCAGACTCTACAAAACAGATTCTTACAACTACAGAAGTCAAAAATATCCATTCTGAAAAGATCAGAATAATAAATTCTGACATGTGCATGTCCCCCAAATTTTGGAACAATTGACTTTTTAATCCATGGTCCAGGTTGACAAAGTTGGTGCATATGCCCTACTTAAAATATATCATTATGAATGTTAATTAGTGTAAGCACATTTTTACTTTATCCAAGTGTTATCGATAATGACAAAAAGGATTTCAGGAATATGAAGTCCCAATCACATCGTGCGAATACGGCATATACAGTAAGAAACCCTTTTGGTAGCAAAAGATGTTTAAATATCAGAATTATTAAAAGAGATAGATGTTGTATATTCCATTTATAGAAATGGTGAAAGGAGAGCAACTATTGCAACCAAACCTCGTGAAGATCCTTCTTTGCATGCAAGGTAAGGGAGCAAAGGTATTAGTCAACATTCTTCGACAAAATCCCTGAAGATTTTATAATTTGATATTTCTACCACAATTTGCAAGTATTCAATAGCTAACGAATATGCAAGCAGATTTGAATTTGTCAGGGTTAAACATCCAAATGGTATCTAGTCAAGAAAAGTTGGTCCGATTGACTAAAAATATTTGTTTCGGTAGTTCAAATGTTGTCCCGTTTGAAAACTGACAAACCCCACAGATAGCAATGTCATGATATTAATATATCAATATTTGGTATGTCCATACATATGTGAGGTTAGAAAAAAATTCCAACCTGTACCGACAGTTTAGTCCGTTAAATAATTTTACATATAGCGTCTCCAATTACTAATGCTATTTTTTAACCAAATTACTTATAGACTAAGCTGTCGGTATAGGTTGTGATTTTGTAGGTTTTCCTCGCTAAGCACGGATTAAATTCACCAAACAATTTATTTACAAATTGATATGATTATCCAGCCTAAATAATGTTCAATCTATTTGCAGTAATTATTAGCTGACTAAAGAATATTAATAGAAGGGAATACAGGAAGAGATTTCATCGGAACAAATTCAAGAGTGTCAAATTCAGAAACATGCGTATTGAATTATCCACTTTTGCTGTTTGGGACAATTTTCAACAATAATTCAAAGGTTATATAATTGGGGAGATACATGTCAATAATTATCCATGGTTAATTCGAAAAATAGAATATTCATAAATACAATAGAAATAATTAAAACTACTGCTAAATTTAGATATTCAATGAATGCATATTATATACAACACTAGAAGTACTTATTGTACAGGATGTCCAGAAATTATTGGCCTATTCAATTCTAAAATATATTATGAAATATAAGACCTCAAAATGTACGGTTACTTTCCTATATAATCTCCATTAAGTCGTATACATTTATTGATCCTTTCTGGCATGCCTGCCACAGTGTTCTAGCCATTGGGGTGGATATTTTTCCATGCAATTTTGAGTTGATCTTTCAGTTGTTCAACGTTATTTGGTTAATTCATTTCGTCAATGGATTATTTCAATATACCATATATATTCTCTATTGGGTTTAAATCTGGTGAGTTACCCGGCCACTCATCCTTAGTCCAAAGCTTGAAAATTGCTTTATGCACCATTCTTGTGCAACTATGGCCCCTGTGAGCAGGAGCACCATCTTGCATCAAATGTGCTTCGACTTTTTAAGACCAGTTTCCTCGAATAAACAGGCCCATCTATTCTTCTTCTCTTGAGTGTATTAAGGCATGTACCTTCCAAAATATCTGAAACATAGTATAACGCATGGATTGTTTGTTTTGGTAGAATAAAGTGCAAGTCTGATAATCCTCGATAGCTCATCATGCCCCAGACCATTATCTTGGGTGGATTCTTTATTGTCTCTCTAGGGAGAACATCCTGAGTACTGTGAGCCCCAAAACGATCATTTTGTGTATTACTGGAATGAAATAATTCGAATGGTTATTCATCTGACCACACAACTTTACTCCAATCATTGACTGGCCAAACTTTCACTTTTTGACAGAATTTGAGTCTGTTTATCATCTGATTTTGAGTCAGCTTGGGCTTTTTCGGTCTTTTAAATGCCTTAACAGCTAATTGATTCCGTAAATAATTGTGTACAATGCTCTTTGAAATCTGTATCCCTCTAATTTCAATTCAGTGACAATTTCCTAGTTGAGTGATGTCTTTTACCCAACGATTTCACGATCACCATTTTGGCTGCCATGTTCATTTTTTAGGCCGTCCGGCACCTTTTCGATATGTGAGACTATAATTTTGTTTGAATCGAAACCACCAATTTCTGATTGTTCGAACTCCCTTTCCAAACCCCTGCTATTGCTTTCCGGTTTATACCCGCTTCTAACAAACCAATTTCTCTATATCGGATGTTGGAATCCATCAACACGACCTCAAAATAAAAGAAATGAGAGTAAAATCTCAAAGTTGCTACATATACACAAAAATGTAGACAGAAAAAATTTCTTCATAGCCGCAAAAGATAGTATATGGGTAGATAAGAACATTAACAGAATCTTGTAGAAATACACTAATACTACTGTAGCTAATTGGTTCGACAAATGTTATCAATGGATAAGCCTATAATTATTGAACACCAAGCATAGCTAATAAAGATTTAATATCTAAGAACACGAGAATTATTACTGATGACATAGTACCATAAAATGAAAATTTTCATTCACTTCCAGCTAAAAACTATAACCAATATAAAAATTCTAGAAGAGTACGAAGGTGTAAAATTGTTTCTCGTTCGAAAGATGTGAAATTTTGGCACCTTTCCTTTCAAAATTTTTTGGTAGAGGCCAGACAAATGTTAGACCAGTGTGAAAGTGTGGCACTTGGTGTCTGATTGATTTGCAAAGGGGAGAAGCGCACCCGACGAATGTCTTCACTATTTCTCACACCATATATGACCTTAATTCTATCCGGCCACTATACTAAGGTATAGTCAGAACAGTAACAAGTAATTAATAAATAATCAAATTTCAGGAATATTTAAATCAAAAAACTAATTAGTGAGTTTTCATATATCCTAGACGAAAAGTGCGTCGCTTAAGTCAGAACTCCTGGGTAGAGGAGCATTTCTAATCCAACAAAATAGAATGGCTGAAGTATGGTGGTCACCAGATATAAGAATATCTTGTGAGTTGTACAATATTTTCTTTTAATCGGATAAAATATACAAGTGAATATGAGTACAGTTTGAATGAGGAGGACAATGATATCTGATATGTTTTCATATCAGGTATTCCAACAAACGATACTCATTGTATGATATCACATTGGCAGAATAAACATTTAGAATAATTTCAAACTCACATCAAGATCAAGGGCATCAGATATGGAAAATATCTTCTTTAAAAATATAGAATCTTTGCGTAACTGTACAATCATCCAATCGATAGGATAAATGTTCTTATCCAAGAGTAGAGAAAAAACAGAAAACATATTTAACATGAAATTTTCCAGATCTTCTGCACAGGGAAAATTCTCCATTGACATGTATAACGAAAATTGTTCATCTTGAATACAGTCAAGTAATCCAATAAATGAAGAAATTAAATGTACCCCGATCCTAGAATCCTCCCTACTTTTAACATTTTGCAAAGTGAGAGCAAGAGTTGGCATCAAATCTTTACACAATAACTGAATTTCAGTACGATAATCCTGAAAGAATGTGAGGTTAAAGTAAATAAATACAACCGACTCATATATTACTAAGCAAACTGGCACAGAATGGCAATCATAGTCAATAAGTATTCTGGGCCTCTTTGCTATATGGAATGTGTTATTTAGGTACGAGTTGTCCCCCCTGAGAAAGAGATAGTCTTGGTTAGAATTACTGTATGGTTCCGAAATTCTTGAATGTGACTTAATCGATAATGCTTGGTGCTAACAGCTAATTACCAAATATATACTCGACTGGACATTGTGTAGAACAAACTATTTGTAAATGTATAATATTTGATGATTCGCGATCAAATATCGTGTTATTGTGCCATATTCAGAAGTAATCGACTCACTTGATACCCAACCAAAATACATTCGGTCGTTCTGGCCAAACTGGCTACTGCACACCCTTCCAGGTACAAATTGAACATTTTCCACCTCCGCGCTACCCAAAATCTATCTCATTTCATTTCAGTATTACTTCAACGTTTAAAAGGGAAATCAAAGCCATTGAAAAAAGTTAAAGGGGTCAAAACTTATGAACTGAAAAACTAATTTTGATTAACGACAAATTTTAAATAAAGTGAAGGGTCTTTGTCCACTAGTATCTTGAAACTCTGATTAACGAGAGTTCTGATAACCGTTTATGCTAAAGTGTGGAAGTTGAATTAGTAATAATAATTCTAACTTTGATAAGAAAGATACAGTTCCCGATAACATGGTAGAATAATAGAAATATTATCGTTTGTAAATTTTGATTGTACTCTGTGGTTATCCATAAAATTTTCCAGATTGCATTTATTTAATCAATATCTTTTATTGATTTTTATTCTTGTGTTGATAAAAAACGTGTTTCTGTTTGTTGAGGCAGTTAACTTCCTATTTACGAATAACATAGTTCATTATCTTGTGACCCTACCTTTGGAGATATTTTAACATTTTCCCTATAGATGGGAATCACATACAAATATGAGAAATTTCAAAATATCCCAAGTACAAAAAAAGCAAATGAACTATGTAATTGGTAAATAGGAAGTAAACTATGGCAGAAGAACTGGTATAAAGTTTAGAGTTATAGAACTCATATTCTTTGAGTTATAGTCTCTACAAACACTTCGCCTTTGTCATTATGTACAACTGCCAAGCATTTAAAACACTGACCTAATGGTTTAAAAATGCTTGAAAAGCAGCATGATAACCTAGCACAAGTAAGTATTCGATTCCAGAATATATCCCAAGTGTCTATGGGTATTTATAGATGAAAAATTAAAATTTATAGTTAGAAGGTTCTTCACGTCATTGAGTTATTTAAAATCCCATGGATCGCACATGTTTTGTAAGATGCGAGAATTACGGTTTGCTATTCGAGCAAGTATTTCAATGTATGGAGATAATTTTTTATACAACTGAACTATGATCCCATATAATGCAAAAATATCCTGGAGGTATTTCCACACACCCCTAGGTCTGCGGATCTGCCACTGTTCATGACATAACTGGTTCGAGAGCAACCATTGTAGCAATGGATTATTCCCAGCATATCTGCGATTACTTTGCAAGGCCAAATAGTTAGAGGAAAAAAGAGTAAAATTGGGGAGGCTTAGCCTAAACAAGCCTCTATTACGCGTCAACCATAGCTGAAGTGCATTGAGCTATTATGCAATTAATATTCAAGTACCTCAAGGAAGAGATTAATAATTTCAGATTGACCAAATCCATATAATAGTACCTGTAACCATGCAAAAATTAATATACTAAATATTCAACAGATTTCACTAATTTCAACTTACATAATATGAACAAGTTTAGACAATGGGCGGCACAACCGCGCACCGTCTTGGCTACGCCTCCTTAACTCAGTAACGTGTAATCAACAAATGTTTAAATCATAAATTAAACTTTTTGTTTAATTACGTTCTTATCCGATATTCTTCCTGTAGATTTCAACAGTTGTGTCTGGGGAGCGGAAGTGGGGAAGCAAACACTAGGTCTTTTGCTGGAGACATCTTCCAAGGAGTGTTTCCAAGAATGTATTTTACAAGAGTAGATTTCAACATATAATTGTAATTATTGTGATTAAATGAAAAACTAAATTCAGTAAAAAGTGATGATATCTATAGTTATCATTCGATAAATAACTCAGGTGGGCTGTATCGTGCATTTGTAATACAAATAATTTAAAGTTAACATGATAAAACCCAACCAATACCTAAATCAATGTGATTGGGTTTGCTGGATTTAAAATCAGTCATAATATATAAATTCTAGCAATAGCAGAGTATGTTACACATCTTTTCACATGTACTTACAATAGGCATTATTGGTATTGAAGAAGGGTCTGCAAAACCAAAATTTATTGAAATAAACATATATATTTGAAAACTGGAATACAAGTTCCACTTTGGTACGTAAGGGGGTTTCCAGGGCTACGCTATTAGGGTATAGAGAAGAATCAAAATAAGTTTTGGGAATCATAAAAACACATACGATGATTTGAAATTCAATTATTTCAAATCCACTCAATTTACAGATTAGATTTTGTAGAGTTGAAAAATTTTACTCGTAAAATTGATAATAAATAACCTTGACCTTTCAAATGGCCAGGTTGAGCTAAACAAAAGATTTGAGACTCCAAAGAGATTAGGTTGAAACCTGCTCAAAAGTACAGTCACACATGAGCATGAAATCCAGAAGTCTGATGATATTGATTTCAAGAGAATACATTGGATTAGTAGAAACATGAGATAGTATATGGGGGTGTGGAAAAAATTAAGGTACTCAATATATTCATCTTTTAAGAAATACTGCTAGAATACTAGAATGCTGGAAAATCATGGTAAAGTGAAAATTGGTAAACACGGAATTTGAAACATATATTTGTTCAAAATGTAGTTACACCAACCGGTCAATTGGCTCAAATCCACAATTAATGCATTCAAAATAATTAGTTCGAGAAAATATCCAACTCAACAAAAAGATATCGCTTCTGGAGACTCAATCAAAGATACTGTAAATCATTAAAAGTCGAAGGCTTGGTGAGCTGTTTTTGGTTTACTAGATATCCCAACCGTGACAAGTCGGTGAAAATAGACAATCTGTGGCTCTATAAACATTGGCGTGTTGCTGAAAATAGGCAGTTACTTCACATCAATATCCAATTTCTTCATAATATTATAGCTATGTAGGCTATTTTTTGATAACGTCATAAAAGTTTGATCCCATGCATGTTCTTTACACTATTCATGAAGAAAGCCTAATCCAAATAACCCAATAATTCAAATTGAGTCCCATTATGAAATACACTCTTGATAGTTTTCAATACATAATGATTATTCCAAGCTGCTTAGGTTGTTCTTTAGAACATTTTGTCAATTTGAGTTGTTGGAGTGAATTAAAGATAAATTGTATTCTGAGGTTATGACATTTCGTCAAACATTCTATTCGTTAGATTTTACAGTTTATACAATATGCATAAGGCCACGGAAAACTAAATTCCATTTTAACGGACAGAACTTAGCAATTACTCCTCTAGTATCTTTTCAGAAAAATATATACAAATTTCAGCCAACGAAAAGTTGCTCAAGCATATTTATCGGTTGTATTACATATACTACTCCCTATTGTTAAGAAAAGCCACTTTAATAAATCTCTTTAGTAATTGTCTGAAACAAGATATCTCTATCCCATTTTAACTCCATAGTGACATTCTAAGATTAAATGACATAAAGTTTAATGCATACTGATGAGTGAGTACATGCATACATGGTGGAAAGAAATTAATGCCTACTGACCTAATTTATATTATGAACCCAAAATATTCTTGAAGTTTGATAATTACCATATTTTCATCAGTTATTTATTTCTTACGTTTTGTTCTTTGATTTTGACATATTGTCCTTGCTTAGGAAGCGTATTTTATTTATATTATTTATCAGATTTGTTTATCCAAATTTCAGCTGATAATAATGGTCAGGGAGACCAGTTCATGTGCAAGAAGCAGGACTGTAGGAATGGTATTAGGAGGAATGACCCAAAAATGTGCTTCAGAAAAGTTAGGTGTGAGTATTCGACAATTCGACGATGGCTATCCTGTTATAAGAATGAAGGTCCCTAGAAAATATGCATGGACGTGGACGTAATCAATACTTACAAAAGTTGCAAAAATCATCATAGCCAAATCTATTTCCAAGAGACATCAATCAACACGGAAATTAGCTAAACGTTTACGCTCAAAGGGTTGTGCAGTTTCTCATACTAATGTGCGTAAGTATTTAAGGAGTACACTCAAAGTAATTCCTTTCAAACCTCAAAAACAGCCGAAAATTACTGAAAAACAGCGGACCGCTCGCCTAAAGTTTTGTCGAGATCGAAAAACTTGGAAATAGAAGACTGGTGTCAAGTATTGTTTTCAGACGAATCACCCTCTGAGATATATCCACATCCTAATAGTCAAAATGATCGTGTCTGGGCTTATGACCGATCTCAGCTTTTACCCTCTGAAAGAATAAAATTTCCCTCAAAAATCCTTGTATGGGGTGTAATGTCGTTTAGAGCTGTATCAGAACTTCATTTCATCCCAAAAGGCCAAACAATCACAGCTGAATATTATGTAAACGAGATATTAAATGGATCATTGATGTCTAGTTTGCTTCGCCAACCAGAACAGGGCAGTATTTTAACTAGGAAGTTGTTGCCAGACAAGTGACGGTACACCTTCCAACAGGATGGTACGCCGGCAGATACAGGCAAAAGAGAACAAGAATGGTGCAATACCAACTTAGTTGAGTTTTGGCATAAGAGTCAATGGCCAGGCAACTCTCCTGATCTCAACCCGATAGAAAATTTATGATCTATCGTAAAGCAAGAGATTGAACTGATGGACACTCAAACCAATATTTAAATGCTCGAAAAACACATCAAGCAGGCGTGGTCTCAAATCTCACCGAAAACTTTGGAGAATTTAGTATCCGGGATGCTAAAAAGGATGAAATTATGCATAAAACAAAAGGGTGGATATATTGGAAAATAACTAGTGTATTGTATTGTTGTATCATCACATTATGCTAAGAATAATATTAGGGCATCAATTTCTTCACCTCAAATCTCAACAACAGAACTTCATTGCTTAATCCAAAATAGCTTCGTACTGCGTGTATCAAGAAATCCTCCAAAATACCGAAATTTCGATAATTTTGATGTTTTTGTACAGGCATGATGAAGTGATAATCCCATGATGAGTTATCTTTGGTCAGAACATAACGTCAGGACATTTGCCACATTGAGGGGAACTGTGAATAAAATTTCAAACTTCTATCATTTATATGGCTGAGCAGTGCTTACTGTGCTTATTCGAAATCCAAAAATGTGACAATGACATCTATATCTTGTTCAAGGCTTGAAATGTTCCGAGCATGGCCCAAAATAACCTTGTATGCCAAATTCAGCCTACAGGGTCCTCCCGGTTTCTTTAATCAATTCTGGACTTAACATATATATATATATACATACATAGATACATTTCGTATTAATAGTATAGAATATTCGACTTGATAGTTTGTGTGTTTCTACCACTTAGTGGTAAAGTCATTCGGTCATAACCTGAACATCCAATATCGAAGCCAACCATACCTTATTTTCGACAATAATAAAGAATATTACTTTAAATTATAATATTATGGTTTTCACAGAATATTTTCGTGTACCTCTGTATTTTACATTGAATGGTTCCAAAAAAGTTTCACTATTTCCTAGATTGTGCCATAGGTGTTTGGATTGAATATTCGGTTGCTGAATCGGCATCAAACTTATAAGCCTTGACAGTACTCGAAGACAATTTTCTCCGATCACAATACCTCTACTGCTAGGTGAATTTATGCGGTCCCTGTATCGGTATGGTAGCCAAAGCCTCTCCAAACTTATTGTTACAAAGTTGGAATCCCTCGTAAATCTCCGGAGATTTTCTACTAAGAGACCAGGAATGCACAAGACAGACACTAACCCAGGGGTATGCAGCAGGGGACGAGTGGGTCGCTGCGATGTGCAGCACATTACCTCTTAAAGTCAAGAATCCAATCACTATTCATTAGAGAGGAGAGAAAACTGCAATTAGTGATAGACTATATGGAAAAGGAAACTGTGGATCCAGAAAGATAGTAGGTCGACAGTTTCTCAGCTTTTGACGCATGCGAGGGGCTACTCAGCAAGAACCATCTTAAGTAGGTACTCTATGTGTAATTGTGCATACTCGATGTCGCCTTCCATGAAATGTTGAATCACAAATAAACAGTCTTCAGATCAGCAACATTTTCATGGTGCATAGCCCGAAGCAAAGAGCTTGAGTTCTTCTGGCTTGTGTGGATTTGAAAATATCGGCAATTGTTGCTCATTGTCATAAACCGGGGCCTGAAAAGCGACTGAGAATGATATGTATTGAAGATTTAAAATACAAGCACAAAGATGGGAAACGCGGGCGTGAGAGGTAAAGTTTGCAAAAAATTCAAAATCAATAAATATTACAAGGAAATATTTGTAATTGATGGGATATTAAAAGTTTTTAAATCAAGATACGGTATGTCTATGGGTTAATAAACAGATTAGTAGAATCGCTAAAAATACAAATATATGAACCTAGAATGGCGTTACTAGGGCGTTCAATAAGTCTTGCGGGTGATATCATAGAATATGATACAAAACACTATACACACTGATTCACTATGGTATTTTTCAAAGTAATTCCCTCCTGCAGATACACAAAGTTTTAACCTTTCCACCCACTTGTAAAACACATTTCTGTACTCTTCTTCGGGGATGAATTTAAAGTACTGGTACAGGCCCGTTCCGAGTGCTTGTAATGTGTTAAAATCTTTGCCTTGAAGGTAGATTGTAAACTTGGGGAATAGCCAAAAAATCACAACGAACTAGCTCTGGTGAGTGTGGTGGATGAGGGAGTAATTCTGACCCTTCTACATCCAAGAAATTTTTGATAAGCTTAGCTATATAGGAACTGGCGTTATCAATTAAAATCTTCATTCCTTGAGTTCCGGTTTTCGGGCGGTACTTTTATATAGTTTTTATAAAGTTTGAAAGCATTTGCTCTGTAAAGAAAGTAGCAGTAACAGGCTTGTCATTCTCACAAAGTAATTGCAAGACAATTCCATGACTACTGAAGAAGATGGTATATTTCTAATCTTAGGTTTTCTGCAGTTGGGCCTAGGAATTTCACCGGGTGTTGGTCGCCCCTCACTCATGATCGCTTCTTATACTTGCTATATGGTGTTGAATAGTAGACCCACGTCTTGTCACCAGTAATATTATATGGCAGGCGTCTAGAATCGCAATTCTCATAAGTTTCCAAGAGTTTCTTTGCGATATTCAGTCATGCCAACCGTTGATCCTCACTGAGCTTATGCGGGACCGATTTCCCACAAATCGCTCGGTAGCCAAGCTCAGTCGTCAGAATTGTATGTTATAGCTCCTGATGAAATCTCCATTCTTTCTTATAGTCAAAGGGTTTTGTCCATATTTGGAGCAGTTCTCAGGGGTGGAAAACCAATTCCCCCCTATTTTATAGAGTGGCCGTTTCACACAATTACTGTGGGTGCATTCTATAGTTAAGCGATTGGTACTACGACATTCAAAATGTTAAAATTTTAAGGATGTGTTATGTAACCCTCACACTAAAAATATAAGTAAGCAAATTTGAAAACCTCATTTTCCGCACCGCTGTTTAATTGATAAAAGAGCTTCAAATATTAGTTTGTAGATATCTTGAAGAATCCAAATTTGAATGGAGTATCTTTTGGGATCTGAAGATATACTAGTTAGATCATCCTAACTTAAGTTACTGGAACCACAATATTCGTAATTGGATAGCAATCTGCGGTAATAGGTTAGTAAAACGTTAACCAAGTACGGTCGGGAAAAGTGTGATTTTATGACGTCAATAAGGTGCTGAAATCTCGATTCGAGTGCGAGAATTGGTTAAAAGGAGGTGATAAAGTTAACGTGTTCCTTTTGTTACCAACGTAACAATTCGGCCGAACCAGTTTAAGATACAAAATTCACAGGACAATAACCAGAGGAATATCTAGCGCATTCAAGTCTATAACGTTGATAGCACTCATAAGGTGAGGAATACTCAAAGTTTATGGTAATAATGCGCAAGGTTTAAAAGGCGAAATACACTAGCCATTAATAGAATCGGAAATAGGGAGAGAATAAAGTATTTACCGGGAAATAGAAATAGAAATAGAAAAGGTATTTCATTAAATAGAGGGGCCTTGTTATATTTACGGGGCTGGAATTAACACCTTATGCAACATTTGTATCACTAAATCCAATATTATTTGGATGTAAATATGACAAGTAAACTTCTGAAAAAAACGCAATATCAGAATAACCAATACATGACTATAGCTACTATTAGTACAGTAGAATCCGCCTATTTCCGATCCGTCTAATATCTAAGTTCGCCTATTAGCAACTGTATTCATGGACATATAGTGCAGTTTTGTACGATAACACTGTCCAACAAATTTTCATCATTTTTTGTTTCTGGAATACAAGTTAGTGTTTCTTATGTATTCAAGTATCCTGATTCCAAATATCCAATCAGTTTTTCTCTATCAGGCAGAGATTTTGTAAAATTCAGAAATTTCTAAAATCATTTTCCATAGACCTCTATAGAATGTATAATTGTATATGTATTAATACCTTCCGTATATATTGTATAAGAATTCAAATGTTCTTAAAATATATAGAATATTATTTGCTCTTTCAAGAGGAGATTATCTGACTGTATTTGTATTTATTTCTTTTCAATAATGTCTCGTCGATGTTCAAACCCAACCGATTCTTTCTGTTATATTTGTGGAGATTTTACTACAAAATTTCAGCTGAGAGACATGTCTCCCTTAGTACACAAGTGATTTGAGCAATATTTCGGTTGCAAGATTGGTGATCAAGATAAGGCTTGTGTACCTCATTTTTGTTGCTCAAAATGTGCAATAGGACTAAGTAAATGGCTAAATGGCTCACGTACTTCAATGCAATTTGCTATTCCCATGATATGGAGGGAACCAAGAAATCATTATACTGATTGTTATTTCTGTTTGACTGATATAAAAGGAATCACTTCTAAGACCAAAAAGAATATATGTTATCCCAATCTTCAATCTGCGATTCGTCCTGTTGAGCATTCTACAGAATTCGAAGTATCTAAGCCTAAGAAAGTTTCCTTTGATGACGATACTGTTGAATATGCTATGTTAGATCAAGATGATGAGGAATTTATACCTCCGCCTATGCCACCTGATAAAACAAGACTTCCCACACATCATTAATCAAAGTGAGCTGAATGATTTGGTTAGGGACTTGAATTTGACAAAAGATCAAAGTGAATTGCTTGGGTCAAGATTGAAAGGTTGGAACTCATTGGATGAAGAAACTAAAGTTTCATTTTTCAGGACCCGTCAAAGTGATTTCTCTGTACATTTTGAAATGCAGGGGTCTCTATGTTACTGTAACAATGTGGATCGTGTGATGGAGTTATTAGGTGTTCAATACGAACCATCAGAGTGGCGTCTCTTCATTGATTCTTCTAAGTACAGCCTCAAGGCAGTCTTACTTCACAAAGGTAATGTATTACCATCCATACCGATAGGTCATTCAGTACACATGAAGGAGTCTCATGAGAATATGGATATCTTATTGAAACTGATCAGATATGACTCTTACAATTGGCACATCTGTGGTTATCTGAAGGTAATTGGACTTTTGTTGGGTATGCAACCTGGATACACGAAATATTGTTGCTTCCTCTGTGAGTGGGATAGTAGAGCAAGGCAATCCCACTATATAGTTAAGGAGTGGCCACTACGACATCAATTAACTGCTGGTACAAAGAGTGTAAGTTGTCAGTTCTTAGTAATCCTGAGAAAATTCTATTACCGCCTCTACACATAAAACTGGGTTTGATGAAAAACTTTGTAAAGGCGATAGTAAAATACAATGAAGAAGGAGAAGGTTTCAAATACCGCAAGGACAAATTTCCAAAGGTCAGCGATGCTAAAATCAAGGAAGGGATATTTATAGGTCCCCAAATTAGAGAACTATTCAAGGGTCTAAACTTTGAAGCATGTCTAAATTCTGTCGAGAAAGCAGCATGGAATTCATTCAAAACTTTAAATGAGAACTTTTTAGGAACTAAGAAATCACCATTTTATGAAGAAATAGTTGTGACACTACTTGATGTATTCAGAACAATGGGATGTAATATGTCTCTAAAAATACACTTTTTTCACTCACATTTGCAATTCTTTCCGGAAATGTAGGTGCCGTGTGTGATGAACATGGCGAAAGATTTCATCAAGATATAAGCACAATGGTAAGTCGTTACAATGGAAAATTCTATCCAAACATGATGGCTGATTATTGTTGGTCACTAAAATGAGATATTCCGGATGCCACATACAAATGAAAATCATATTTCAAGCATTTTAAATTAGTATAATAAATGCTAAACCAATTGACAATTTTCATTGTAATTAAATCATAAGTATGTATTTGATTAGCCAAACTAAAGAAATATATTAATAGGAATACACTAGGGAAATGATATAACCAAATTATTGAATTTTTCAAAGTCCTTGCCTGATAGAGAAAAACTGATTGGATATTTGGAATCAGGGTGCTGGAATACATCAGAAACACTACAGTGTATTCCAGAAACAAAAAATGATGAAAATTTGTTGGACAGTGTAATTAGCGCGGGTAACAGCAAATATGGATATTAAGAAGAAATATTCTTGCAAAATACGATGTCAAATAGGTGGTTTCACTGTATACCCAATCTTCTGTACAATAGTGCGTGAAGTACAAGATATAAAGCACAAAAATGTATAAAATAGATATCCACGCGTAATAAAGATAGTCAATAACTAAGTGATAAGCTTAGTAGCAGTAACTTAGTGAAAAGCTTATAAAATTCATGTTAATATATATCAGATGCCCAAAGATATTTCAGGAGTAGTTATCAATGATACATCAAATAGAATAAATAATATGATTCCAATACAAGTGGAAATCAATTGAAATTTCAGCATTAATATTTAGACATGAAATATATATTGCTAAATAGAATACCAACGAAACTCAAAAATATTAGGCGAATAAGAGAAATTACCTTTCCGTAAATCAAGCTGTATACGTTTAACATACATAGAATAGCATAATGAACGTTGTTGGCTGTGTGAGAAGCTCCACTGTAAATATTTAATTGAGGACTTCGTAGATAATTCACAATCTGATATATAATCTTAGGGAACAAAATACCACGAGCTTCAGTATTAAGCATTATCGAACTTCGAACTGTGTGTAACATAAAAATCAGCCTAAAGTGTTGAAATGAAGGAATATGTAAAAATCAACTAATACTCAAAGTATAAAAATATGATAAAGATACATACATGAAAGGTGCTTGAAGAGAAAGTATGAACCCGAGAGGCACACTGTTGAAAGGAGAGATAGTCATGCATATAGGTTCTTATGCAGACAAATACTCATTATCGGAGACAATCAACATTGCTCTACAAATGACTAGAAGAATATACAAGGAAAAGGACATTGTGTACAGTGTAGATAAGCGGCAGTGAAAACGAAATTTACAGGCTGTGATTCAAAATACTTGAGGGTAATTTCAGAGGTATAAGAAGGAAGGTGATCAAATGAAGGTGAAATTGGCTGCGTTAACCAACCAACAACAATGGGCAAAGAAAGCAGCGAAGAAAAACAGAATTGGGTATATAGACCTCAAAATACGAATATATTAGAGCTCCGGCTTCTTAATATAAGCCATACCATTAAATTTTGGACTAGGAACATAGTAGTGTACGGTAAATATCACATTGGTATACAGAATGGTCGCATAATACACCACTAATGCAATATACGACCATACCTTTAAGTATTATTAAATGTATCACAGGTAATATCGTTTCCAAACAATAAGAGCAAAATCTCAATGTTGCAATTTCTTTGCATATTTGATTTCAAAGTTAATGTACTGAATGATGTAAAGATGCTTCTATAAACCTTGGTAATGATAACGTTGGCAGGCTTTTGAGTACAGCAGTGACCATTGATGGTAATAATTTGTCAACAACAATTAATAAGTGGAAAACACTCAATGATATAACAAAACTCACCATTACCGATTTATAGTATATACCAGATTACCCATATCCTTATAGTACATGGCCATATGATATCGGATACAATTATGACGTAATCCTGAAGAGCAACACATATGATCTTATTGGTCACTATGCAGTAATCCTTGTATAGTGTGACAAGATGAAATTGGGAATCTTGGTATTCTGGTTATTTCGCTTGCTATAACGCAACCATATGTTCTAAAGCCCATTCCACTCGTTGTATTCGTAGATATATCACATTTCTATACATGCACTCTTTAAAATTATTTTCTAACACTGCTAATGTATTTTCATTCCAACTATTGTAAAAGCTAAATTGCATATTATATTTGAATATTTTTTGTTATTTTCGTCGAAAATTATACTCATATCATTTGAATTTCATATCGAACTAGCTCTAAATAATGGAGCAAATGCACCGAGACATGATTAGGACCATACACCTGTCCGGTATTACGAATGCGATGGAGGTTTCTTGTCGCACAGGCATTCCAAAGAGCACAGTTTATCGAACAATTTCTAAACTCCGAGCCGAGATTCAATTGAGAGGAAGAGAGGTTGCGGAAAAGGCAGAGTTATCAGCAAGAACGATACCGTTTCACTTGTCAAACTAGCTCGAAACAACAAACTAATGTCTATTAGGAAGTTGACAAACAAATTCAACACCACACGTTCGAATACGTACCCCAGGGAGACCGTGAGACAACACCTCAAGAGGGTTGGGACCCACCAGAAAAGTTGCCAAATCAATTCCGTTCCTCACAGAGAAGCATATGGACAGACGCGTGTCTTGGGCGAAAGATAACAAGGCTACGGATTGGGAGAAGGTCATATTCAGCGACGAAATATCCATTTGGTTATCACAAGGAAAGCTCTCCCTGTGGTGCAAAAGTGACGAACACCCATGAAACCCACCTCTGAGCACACACAAAAGCTTCATGTTTGGGGGGCATTTTCTGCTCGTGGCACGTTCCCTTTTGAAGATCTTTCGAGAAAATGTAACTGGTTTGGGGTACTGTCGAATTCTAAACGAGTGATTAATAGTTCAGAGTCAAGTTCTCTATCCTGATGGTTGGATTTTTCAGGAGAACAATGATCCTAAGCACACCTCCAAGATTTCTAAAGATTTCATGCAGAAGGAGGGTATAATCAGAATGGATTGGCCAGCCTGTAGTCTGGATCTCAATTCAATTGAAAATCTATGGGCCTGGATAAAAATGCAGCTGGATTTGAGAGCTCCCAAGTCTCTTGACGCGCTTGAGAGTGTTGTCAACGAAGTCTGGGACAACATTTTTATTGAATTTTTGAAGCCATTTTGGGAATCTATGAGGAAAAGGATAGTTTTAGTAAAGAAGAGTTGTGGTCAGAAGATTAAGTACTAGTGGATTTGATAGTTTAGTTGTGTATGTTGTTTGTATAGTTTAGTTATAGAAAACAAAGATATCTCTTTATTAGAAAATATCTCTAAACATCTTCCAATTTCATCGTGTCACACTGTATATAAGATAACAAAATATATTCCAAGTGAATTCGACATCGGCGTATATACTATAAATCGGCAATGGTGAGTTTTGTCATATTATTGGTGGATTTCGAATTCGACAAAAATTGTCAACCATGATAACTCAAGAAACTGCCAACATTATAATAATAAATTTATGTTAACAAAAGTATCTCTATATCATTTCGTATACTAACTTTGAATCAAATATGGATATTTAACGTTTACATCCCATCAAAAATTGGGCCATTTTCTCTAAATAATGCTTTGTAGGAAAAGAAATTGCAAAACATGAAAATTATTTGGCTTTTTTGGTTTGGAGACATGATATTCTACATATTGGTAATACATTTACTTGTGCATAAAAGTACTGTTTGTGCGATATTAAACTATTCTGTATACTGATAATGTATATGCCATGCACAACTATAATAGAGTCTTCGAATAACGGACACGTTAGGGGCATCGCTTCTGTCCGTTTTAGGTAGTTGTCCGATTCTCGGAGACTGCTAAAGTATCACAAATATGATTGCGAAGTCATTTCGTTCCAGGAGGTTTGTCCGTTGTAGAGGGATCATCCGTTTTGGAGACTCTATTGTATTTCCCTTGTATATCTGATGGTAGACCTTATATATAAGGCTTAGATTTTGTATGTGAATTAAGTATAGAATATAAAGCAGATTCCCATCCCTGACTAGACTCGCACCTCTGAACTCAAATATGATCTAATGATAAAATCAACAGCATCACTATTAAAAATCTCAAGTTAATTGAGAATTGGGCTATAACGAGACAAAAGGGCAGGTAGGGGATGTGTATCGATTAAAAGAGTGAATTGGTGATGGAAATATGAAATATTCTTCCTTTTTAGATAACATGTTTATATGTGTTGGTAGTACATTTATAGTACATGACTGCACAAATATTGTACTAAGGCACCTCAATAGAATCATACAGTCTCCCCTTACCAAATCCAATTCATTAATGGTTTTAAAGGAAATAAACCCAGTCATGAATCAGTAATGACGAAAATCCCTTGATAAATACATTCTTCAAAGTATTTCCTTGGATTTAGACACATAAAATCGAGAAAAAGTAAATAGAAGCTAAGTTAGAATAAAATAGGCCAATACTATTTTACGGTGGTGTGAGAGTGTCAGGTCCGTATACGTAGGTGTCTCTGTTTTGAAGTATTTTATCACTTTACTATTGGTTATTAGTAGGTAATATAGTATTGTTTTGTGATACATATAATGTAGGTAATCTCAACGTTGATTAATTGTCGCACACTCTTTTGATCCAAAGAGATTCAATAAACTTTTAATAAGATTCGACTTTAGTGCACCATGGTCTCAAGATTCCCTGAAATAAGTATACAACCCAATACGTATATGCATCACTGCTCAGAAATTTGACAGCAGTGACTATGAGTTGTAACTTTACGAAACGCAAAATATTTGAAAATGTGCAGTGGAACTAACTTTTAGTAATTCGTCAAATAGCAAAATCCGCCCTTCATGGCCAGAGAGTGCGAGCATTAGAAAGGAAATTCTTGTGAAATACGTTTTGCCAATAGGTGGTTCAAATAAACAATTTTTACATGATTCCTGAGATTTATACGTTAGTAGAAATATTTTGCAAAGTTATCCCAATAAATGAGATAACTTATATATAGCTCAACTATACTATAGTACAGTTTATTAATGAATATTTGATGAAGTTATAAAATACCAAATATCTAAATTCACAAAATTGTCATGCTATATATAGGTATAATTTCCTGTTACTTTCAAAAAACATATTCATGATGAAAGGAACTTCAAGCACAAATATCTTGCATCAATTAATCAGAAACTATCAAATAAACTCAGGATATTACACAATGCCATTTGCTAATAATGATTTTTAGACAAACATAACAGGTGTGAGGTCACTTCACAAATTACATTTCAATCGAATGAGATAGAAGAAACACAACTTTTGACAAATTGGGATGAGTTATTCTAATATTCTGATTACAACTATGCAGACATCGAATGTTTGCTCATTCAACACTATCGCCAGCTGGACAGTCCACAGAAGAATCGGATACTGATCCAAACAACACGCCAATAGAGAATGCTGATAGTATGAAAACATTTCAACTTAAGAATACAGTCCGCACTGCTGATGATATTTTGAGAATTAGAAAGATTTGTTTACCAGAGCACATGGCCCAACCCTGACTCATGGGCTTACAATCTTCATGTCGGTGGAGGGCGGTTAAGCTTAATTTGGGGAAGACAGATATATGCTACTAGTAAGAAGTGGTTCCAAAAAGTGTTATTTTGTAACAGAAGTGGAAAGGCTGTGTTAACAAGGAAAAAGAGGAGAAAATCCAGGGAAAATTTGGTTGTACATTTAAAATAAGAAACTAAAGTTGTGTTGAGGGATGGATCATTGCTGGTGGCCACTTGGAACATACAGGTCATGATTTGGTGGTTTTCGCGGGGCCAGTTTGGCGCCGGCACCTCTAAGGTTTTTCCCAAAGAACTAATAGAACTCGGAGAAAAGTTCAATCTTACTGGATTTTCTACATCCAAAATAAACCAAACTTTAGAAAGTGAATATTACAGACGTGCACTACAAATATCATGGAAATATAGTGACATATAAAACGAATTTTCCCCTAGTGTAGAAGAATGAATTCAGGATGCAACGAATTTTATAGAATTTTACATTCACACCAAACTAAATATAATTGTATTATAATTTGAATACAGATTCAGATGGTCCTCCTAATAAAGTCCTTTGGGTTCTGAGGAAAATCATCGAAAGATTGTCTAGAAATTTAGGGAACAATCCAGTTTTGTATGATACATCTAATGAGACGAACAAATATGGACATTTTTGGAACTTTTACATTAATCAAAGCCTATGGACAAATGATAATCCTTGCTTGTTTTATTCAATCAAACGAAACCGCAGATTCTTTGATTTGGAGTTTTGGAGAATTTGTTGTTGCGTTTCACAAACCTCCAAATCTCATATTCAAAGATGGTGACCCAAGGTATGGCAGCTGCAATAAGAGATGTTCCAAATACCACTACACATCTATTGTGTACTTTTACCTCTCTTAAAATATCCTTACACATATAAAACCAATTCAAAATAAGAGAAACGACCTGAAACAAATGAACAATTTTCTTAAATCTTGGTGGTCGATTTGTAAAAGCAGCAGGATGCACATTTATGTACGGATTTTAGATAAGAGTGGAATCGATTAATTGACATAATAGATTCAAACAAAGATTCATTGACTGAAAACCCTACAAAGACACGAAAGGGTCGCTCAATTTTTATATGACAGACGTAAACAGTGGGCTGCTAGATGGACTTGGGCTTAGTTAACTTTAGGAACACATTCCACCCAGGAGCAGAAGCAGTTCACTCGGCTATCAAGCATTTTCTAACCAGACATACACTATTGACTGAACTTGCGAAAAATGGAGGATTATCAACGGACTGTTTCTGAAAGAGGCGAAGGAAAGGCAACACGAACTCTACTTAGAAATGATGCTTGAGGTTATTGAGAATTCTTGTACTAGCATCACTGTAACATATTTAAGAGAACATTTGAGCTCATTCGCTTATGACTTAACCAAAGCACAGATGATAAGATCTATGAATTACTCAATCGAGATATCTTTCTCAGGTGGAGAACTCATCGGAGAATGAAGAAACTAATATTCTGAAGAAATAGTAGCATCGGATAATGGTTCCAAATTGAATTACCAGATTTTTAGTCACCAAGAAGTCATTCACAACGAGGAGTTAAAGGCAGCTGATGTAGGAATTATCTCAGAAACAATAAGTAATAATGATGTTTTATTGAGAGATAAAACAACAATAAATTATTTTTGTCTCTTTCCAACATGCTGGGGAATCCCCTGCCGTCACATGTTGCGCATTTACTTATCTAAACATTAATTCAGTAGAATCAGCGGAATATTGCCAGGAATCTTCTACAGGCAAACTTGTCAATACCGACCACCAAAGGGACCGGCCAAAAGTGGCCGTTATAGGCAGGTTTAGCCCAGTAAGGAACTCTAAATCCTGAATTTTGTCTGCTCTGAGCAAGTGCCTATTTCTGCTTTGTAGATTACTTCACCTTTGGATTATATATCGTATTATTACACCCTTCACGTTACTAGCTAAAGTTGTTCTAGCTCACTTTACTAATCGCATCTTAACCAGCCTACACTAAGGAACAATTGGTTCTCGAATATGCTTAAAGATGAACATTTAATTTAGGTGTCTTTCGTTCGAGCCTAACTGACCATATGAAACACTATAAGTCAGCTGTTATAATAAAATAAGAGGAACATGCTAGCTATTAAAAGTAAATACCTTAATATAAATTGGTCATTGCATAATATATGCTGAGGTGTGAATAGAGATCCCAGAGCGAGGAGGCAAGGATGAATATTTGCACATAGGTGATTACAATAGGGAGATGAGGCAACGCGCAAAAAGGGAAGAGGCAGTGCCTCCTCAGGCTCAATGCTAGTTAGACCCTAGATATGGATAATGATATTTGAAGAAATTATGTGTCAAGTACGAAACTTCATTTACATATAGAATTGATCAAATATTCTTTACTTTTAGTGACAAATTATTAATTCACAAATTTGTAAAGAATTTTTCATATAAATCAAAGACCAAATATACTATCCATAATTTCCTGATATTTTATTAACAAATTATATCACATCAATGAAATCAACGATTATCTGTAGTTGAGTAAGAAATAAATACCGATACCAATATTTGGATGCGAAGTTAGAAACAGGTTTAGTCGCGAAAGTGAACTAAAAGATATACCTCACGAGATTGAGCTGAAATTTAACTCTAGATGTGTCACCAACAATGCTTTACGTCATTTAACTAATGCCGTATTCACTAAGGAGTTAAGCACTATGCCAGAACTTAAGTACAAATATCAAACTTATTTCCTATTACCTAAGAGTTAAGTTCGAACTAAGTTTGAACTTAAGGACAAACGTTTAACATAATGATGAACAATGCATATATTATTCAAGCGAATTACTTGAAAATAGGCGAGTATCGTTAATAGGTATCACTCTAATACAATCAACTTAAATTAGTTATTCATAAATTTGCACCAAAACATTTTTAATGTAGCGAAAATAATCTAGTGTACAACCCAGTATCGAAATAAAAAATAAACAACATATATATAGCTCAGCTATACTATAGTACTGTTTTTTGCATTATCTTTACTTTCTTGGAGGAAAAGTCAGTTTTTCGGATTAATGAAATGTACATATTCGAATGAGAGTATGGGGTTGGGTTGTGGTATTAAAACAACTGTACTAAACAATAGTTCAGCTATATATATATTTGCAATTAATTCAGACTATTTAATGATAAACATTGATTGATTTTATATAACTGCATTGAGCTCTTCAACCATCCTGTAGTTGAGCTGAAATGGCATATAAGACGAATACAAGCTATTAGCATCGTAGGATGTGGAATTCCATTGAGGACCGCATTTCAAAAATTATTTGAACTCCCAAAAATTTGTCTACTGGATACTCAGTATTACTTCGTATTTGGCCCAGTAAAACTAAATCTCCTACTATGGTTGAAGCAAGGAATCGGACTGCATTAGGATATGAATTAGATATTATACTAGATCAGCCTATTTGAAGATGTTAGTAGACACCGTGCAAGTTAAAAATATCAACGGTTAAAAAATCAAAAGCGCGCTTCGCTTGTTAGATCGCTGCACGACAACTGAGAACCTCAGTTTAGCTTAAATACCAAACAGATGTTTCTAAGTGTATTTGGTCGCTACGCGACAGGTAAACTCGGCACCTCGTACCTCGAGTGTATAAATAGGAGTTTTTGCTACCCATGGGCCACCCAAATAACATTTGATAGCCTTCTAAGGTGACAAAGGAGCTACTACGTGGGTTTTGGTTAGTAGTTCGGAAGTGGCTGTAGTATAATGAGATTCTCAAGTTTTCGAATTTGGAGATATTCGATAATTTTTAAAATGTCATGGTGAAATATGCCCACGATGAGTTGAATTTGGTAAAAGAGATTACATCAGGACTTTTGGCATATTGAGGAGTACCTGTGATAAATTAAATAAGTAACACACAAACTGGCTGAGCAGTGCCAATGTTATTTTCCTGAAATCAAAAAAGGTGTCAAGTAAGTTCTAATTTCGTCATATGTGTGAATTTTCCTCCAGAACTCGAACTTTCCAAAGGCAGGGCAAAATACACCTGTATACCAAAAATTGTAAAATAAAATTAGGGTCTTGTTAGTTGAAGATGTAGAGAGATAATTTGAGGCAAGATGTAGGATCAATATCGTGAATACTAGTATGATAAACAAGGATCCCATTAACAATGTTTATTAACAAATTCCAAGTGAGACTATCACCTTAAATCAAGTTGCTAGGGTGGAAAACCCACCAAATTTGGCATATATCTCAAAATCAATTGTTGTTCGAAACAATATAAATTTATCATTTCTTGGGCTTTTAAGGGGCACGATTTGGAGGGGTTAAGAGATTGAAGTACAATAATAATAATTTGGCCATTTGTAACGTGAGTGGGTGAGTCCAAAACGATATTTTCAATGAAGTTGCCTATGGGTCAGTACCTCTCCCAAGTGGCCACCCACTGTAGTATTTAGCTTTATTCAAGGAAGTTGATAAGATAAATCATATGCATTAGAGGCTAGTACTTCATTTGAAAACAAGAAACTGGGTTTTGATGCCACCATGGGGTATTGAGACGTAGATAAAAAAATAGAAAATATAGTCATTAAAAGACCAAAGAAGTTAGAAGCTAAATATTATTGTTAAATGTTACCTGTAACGAACTAGTTTATCCTCTCGGCCAACAGACATTAAATCACCAATCCTAATCGAAAGTTCAACTGGAGGTAAGACAGTAATGAGATCAGGAAAACAGTGAGGGATATTTTGAATGGCCATTGCTTGAACAACAGGGAGTGAAATATTATCTTTACTATCAATCTTCATCAAATCAACAAAAAGGTCTAAAAGACCAAGTATTTGCGATTCAAATTGATCCGTAGCTGAAAGACCCACAGCCTAAAATATATAAAAGAAAATAACATATGTTGTCAGACAGGAATATGAAAAGGAATTTGATAAAAATGTGATATTTACATATGATATAAACAAAACTTAGGTTTACAAAGATGTATAAATATGCATGCATCATTTAAGTAATACATATAAGGCCAGGTATCAACCTATTGTGTGGACCTGGGATAACTAGAACGAGCAAAGTGAAAAGTGATGCAAATCAGCAAATGAGCAGTGCAAGAAAAGTGGAACTAAACAGATCTATGTAGTAACAAATTTGCTATGATATTTTAATAATATTCATCAGTCATATAAACATAGAATATACTTTAGCCCATCTGTACAGATAGATAATAAGATGCATCATATCAAAGAATTGGGCGAACAATACCAGAGCGTTCAATAAGTCTTGCGGGTCATGATATATCTTAGGAATTAGTCAAGTAATATATCTAACTTTCATATATTATAAGCCCATATAGTTAAACTCCATTAACTGAAAGTTTCAAGCTTATTCAATACAAATTATGAATCTTTGAGATAGTTACGTATAGTCAATTTATGCCCACTGTTGAATTTATGGCTTCAAAGGATGATAATTTCAACTTCAAATGGCGAACTTACATAGAGTTTCCCACAATACTCAAGATCCAGCTCGTACAGATCTTAAGCGAGTTACAGGATATAAGGTGCGTGGATTGCCCTTCCAGATCTACAGAAGAGCGATGGGCTGCCCGTTTTAGATCTGGTGATGCTGATGTCACAGATTTTCCTCGATCTGGAAGACCGGTATCCGCCACCACTTCAGAGAATATCGCACTCATTCAAAGTATGGACATGGAAGACAAGTGCATTACTGTAAATCAGTTAGAACAAAGTATGGAGATTTCATCGGGAGCTATTCATACAATTCTGACAACTGAGCTTGGTTACCGATCAATTTGTGAGAAATGGGTCCCGGATAAGTCAGTGAGAATCAAAGGTTGGCACGACTGAATATTGCCAAGAAACTCTTAGAAACTTATGAGAACTGCGATTCTAGACGCCTAACAGAGATTATTACTGGTGACGAGACGTGGGTGTACTATTCAACACCATATAGCAAGTATAAGAAGCGATCATGAGTGAGGGGCGACCAACACCCGGCGAAAATTCCTAGGCCCAACTGCAAAAACCTAAGATTATTTATACCATCTTCTTCAGTAGTCATGGAATTGTCTTGCAATTACTTTGTGAGAGTGACGAGCCTGTTACTGCTACTTTCTTTACAGAGCAAGTGCTTTCAAACTTGATAAAAATTGATGAAAAGGCAGGCTAAATTGGGAAATATTTGTGAGAAACCAATACTTGGTGGTTGGGAAGAAGCCTTTGAGAAGAAGTACAGCGGTGGCATGTTATTTGAAGTTAAACTCTGGAATAAGGAACCACGGATTGGTAGTAGACATAGTTTCATCAAAGAAAGAAAGGATTTCACTACTATTTGTCATATTTTGGTTACAGCTTTGCAGGCTTTTTGAATTCGAGACTAGAACTCGATGAAAATTTTATTCGGAATATATCAGATTTTGTAAATTTCACTTCAAATGAAGATACCGTTAGGGATGTTCATCGTTGCATTGCACCTGATGTAAACCTTTCCTCAGTAGCTGATCAATATGATGATATCGTTAAATTGGAGTGTCCAGAAAGAACCCCAAAGAAGGTTTTACGTCATCTTTGTTCAATCAAAACTGGGGATTTTATGAAATTTCTATACTATTAAGTCGAATTTTGGTAAGTAAACCTCATTCGGTGGATTGTCAGAGGTTAATTTCTGCTTATAATAAGCTTAAAACTCAAGAAAGATCTTCTCCATCTCGAAGTACGATCAGTGATTATTTATACGTTCATATCAATATGCCTGAATTGAGCAATTTTAACCCAAGACCAGCAGTGTATAAATGGATTAATGAAGTGGAACATAGAAAAAGAGATTCATTGAAAGCAGGAGATAAAAAATTGTACAAAAATGTATTCGAGCATAGTCTAACTGACACAACTTTAGATACTATCACTTCAGATAGGACCATTAAGAGATCATTTTAGATTTCTTAAACTTGTAGCTAGACATGTTACTATTTTATAGAATAATACATCAATAACACGATTCCTATACTACATGGTGAAATAAAAGAGGTGGATAGTATAATTATGGGACCTAATCGCTCGGGGACCTAATTTACACGTACTATTTTGGAGATGTGAAGTTATAAAAAATCGTTAAAATAACCCTTGGTCCCAACTAATTTCACCCCCCCCCCACTAATAATTCGTCAAGTGTCCGCCACTGACTGGAAACAATTTTATCCATTTGGTAACATGAGGGTTGATGTCTTATTGAGGAGTTTTAAAGAATAAAATACTAACTAGAATATAGAAATATATATATTATAAGTAGATGGCCAGTAGGTAGCCTTACTTGGCAATGGGTGTAATTATTTCAAAGCTGCATCTATGAAATGTGGCCAACGAGGGCTTCCAACACATATTCTCACAATAAAATTAGTTATTACAACCATACCTATGTAATAAAAAAATGTGATAGATATCACATTTGAGGGAAACCTTTGTATTTCGGAAGATGCTTTCCCTGATCCCAGGAGATAGAACCCTGGTCGTGTACATTTACCCATAGGTAATATTCGAAAGAATTGTATTAGTTTCTTGGGAAAAGTTGTATTAGTTGGGTTGTTATAGTTTTCTTGGCAGGAATATTACATGGAAAATAAGTGCCAAAAAAGTACAGAGACCTAACCATGTTCAGCCATAATCGGTTAATTGGGATAATGCGAGAACAATTGAACCAGTCACCAACTCTGAGATTAGAAAATTATTTGCTATTCTTAGTTCAGGGAAATTGTAATTGTTTACTATTCGGCCTACCAGTAATTCAGGAAGAAAACAATTTATTCAAAACAAATCTGCAAAACTAGCTGTTCTGGCTAAAACAATATCTCATAACTCCAATGATCATGATTGGCTCTCTATAAAAAAGCTTATCTAGTTCAAATTACATGATTAAAGCTTTTTGTGAACCTGCATGGATTCAACAGCGCCTAAATAGACTCACCGATGGGATTCGAAATCTAAGGTCTCTATTAAGAACTGATTGACAGTAACATCTACTAATACGCATACTATGGTGCTGGATCTTTCTGAAATGCTGCGTCAATTCAAAGTACGTAATAAACTACTTTAGCAAATCAAGTTAGAGAAGTAAATTTATATATCTATACACAATCTGATTGGGTTCTTATTTTGCAATTTAGTATCAGTTGAACTTAGCATTATAGTAAAAGTCTGAACTTTACTGCTTCTACGTCTGTATAATTCTTATGCTACCCTAGTAAATCGCATAGGAGATCTTTGTATTTGATTTCGGTTCCAAAAGAAATTTAGTACTAGTTGATGTACAGGATGGCCAATAAATACTGTTAGCACTTTATACATCACTATAGCCGAACAGATCAAATCCTACCATTAGATTTATACTTCTATAACGAACGTTACTATACAACTAGTGAGTTACAATCGAACTTGGTTATTATTGTATAGTATTTTCAATCACTTGCACGAAATACGATGTTATCTAGGAGATCAGCGGTTATAGAACTCCACAAGAACGGACATTCAAATTCTGAAACTGTCAAATCGTTGAAGACGAATAAGATGTTTGTATCTAGAACTATATTTCGGTTCCTTGAAACTGGAAGCATCCAAGATCGCTCAAGAAAGGGTCGCAAACGCACAGTTAGGACTTCAACCTTGAGAAAGAACGTGAAACGCCGAATATCACGAAATCCTGGGAGAAGCATGAGAAAACTAGCGAAAGAAATAAATGTTGCGCGTGAGTCAATGAGATTAATGGTGAGAAATGAGCTAGCGATGAGTTCTTATAAGTTTCAGAAGAAACAGTTGTTGTCAGTTAAAAATAAAAAGGAAAGACTAGATAGATGTCAATCACTGCTTGGGAGGTTCACTGGTGGGTTGCAAAATCAAATTTTGTTTTCTGATGAAAAGCTCTTTGTAGTTGAACAGCAAATAAATAACAAAATGACAGAATATTGGCTATAAATAAAGCGTCTTGACCTTCATCTTCATTTCGTGTCTCTCGGACACAAAACCAACCTCTGTGATGGTTTGGGCGGAGGTGACCTCAAATGGACGGACGCCTCTAGTATTTATCCCCCAAGGTGTTAAGATCAACCAGTCTATTTACCGCGAGTCTATTCTCGAATCAGTTTTAAAGCCCTGGGCCCAAAAACATTTCGGAAGTCGGTCATGGACCTTTCAACTGGACTCAGCACCAGCTCACAAAGCCAGGACTACCCAAAAATGGTGCAAGGAGAATTGCCCTGCATATATTTCTTCGGAAGAATGGCCGCCCTGCTCGCCAGATTTGAATCCTCTCGATTATTCTATATGGTCCATTTTGGAGTCCAAAGCATGCTCTAAACTTTACAAAAGTTTAGAGAATCTTCGAGCGGCTTTAACACGTGAATGCGATAGAATTCCGGAAGGACAGGTGCGAGCAAGCGTAGAGTCCTTTGTTGGACGTCTGAAGAGCTGTATAAAAGCCAAATGTGGTATATTCGAACAATAATAAAAACACATGATAATTTGAGTATATGTAACTACATAGAGTGATTTAGAGCAAGTTAGGATCATAGTAGTGTTACTGATACAACTAAAAACGCGAGTAACAGTATTTATTGGTCACCCTGTATATATATATATACTCTATCGAAATACTACTGTGGCTGAACTATTTGCTTGGAAATAGTATACACCAAGTATTAATTCTCCGTATTCTTTGAGGTACAACTGAATCCATAGGTCATCCAAGGCAAAGTATCTTCGTCATGACAGCCCAGAGATCCTAAAATGGATTGAGAACTATTGGACGGCCAATCAATTTGTGATGGGAGAAATTGACATTTCCAGGCCGTTGCAGCCATTCATTTATGGATATAACTATTGTCTTCTTGTAACACCTATATTTCCGTACATACCACTAACTTCTTGTATAAGTCACTAATATATGAAAATTGTACTTATTTGTTGAAGTTCCGCAAAATGGCAAGAATACATTCGACTTATTCCGAAATTCAACCCAAAATATGGTAGTTCGCCGGGTTGCTTGACTATTGGCAAGTTAATATAGTGTCCTTTCTTGGACTATACAGATATCCTGCCAGAATTCTAGATCGAGCTTTAATCTGTAATAACCACTTTAGTCCAATCCGATCCAAAGTTTTCTTGCATCACTCAATCCTCTTAGCAATATGGAGTTGTTACAAGGCAGGCACCTCAAACATCAGACGATATAATAGTAATCTCCTCTATATTTCCACGTAGAGTGCTCTGCACGACTTGAGTACTCAGGTTAGAGCTACATTGATTCAGGGTAATCATAGGATTATCCTGAACATGAGCAAATATCCTAATTCTATCCCAGTTTATGAGTTCTATATGCATCTTTATACCTTTTATATGTCCCAACCTATTTCGTTAGAAAGTGTCTTTAAACTCCTAGACAATCGCTCGGAAAAAGTAAGACGTGGCTATGCCAGCATCAGGAATTGCCTGATCTTGTACAAAGTAGCTTCTTAAACTTTTATAGTTAGTCTGTCTCATGATAAAGAAGTTCAAGCTAAAATTGGTGGGCCAGTTCAGTGCAAAAAATATGTCTGTAGAAATGTGGTAAAATATGAAGAATAAAGTAAAATGATCTAAAGAGTATCTATAGCCAATTGAGCGAATTTGAAAGATTATGTTATTTTTATGTTCAATACGATACTGATCGGCCAAGATAAATTTGAAAGGAATACAAAAAGAATTTAGTAATAGAATTTGATATTGTGATCGATTTTAGAGCTTTTTGTCTGATTTTCGACCCAAGTTAATGAAAATGAGGTTTCATCATGAATACCGTATAAATGTTTAAGCACAAGATTTTTAATTTAGTGGTGGTTCTATGTCGGTAAATATTGTATTTCGATGACAAATCTTGTACAGTTTAGAGGATATAAAATGGCTTACCTATCAAAGCGGACCACAATAGCAAACCCTAAATATATTCACAAATCTTCTATAATGAAAAAATGAGGTATAAAATAGTATTTTTGACCAACATCAATCAACGACAAACTATTAAGGTCAGAGTTTTCTGATCTTTTCTCATAATCAAACTACATTTTTCTCCGAAATTTCACGAAAACCCTACCAAAAGCACAAAAAATATGCACAATTCCAAAAATTATCGCCATACCACTAAATCTTCATGGATTTGATTAAAATTGACCATGATGAATCAATACGATAGAGAGAACACAATAAAGTAGTAATTCACGCGTGTCTTTAGAGATAAGGGGCACCTGATGCACCCTAATATACATAGATACAGGTCAGATATAATCCCTGCCGCACAGTAATTTTGAAGGTTCCAAGTTAATGCACGTTGAGTATATTAGAAAATATTGAGTTAACTTTTAAGTATTTCAAAGATCTAGAAGATATTTTTATCCGTGTGAATACCTCACGTATAACCATGCAATTAGCAAAGTGAATATGGGTCCAGAAACCTAAATGTGGGGTTGCTATTAAGCATAATTGTAAATATTGTAAAAACTTTTTGGACAAATTATTGACATGGAATACTTGACCCATAGCCAAGTGGTGAATCCTATTTCAAAATTATATCCACGAAGTACCCGGTACTTGGGTCCTTTAACAGTATCTGATACTTCATGATGACTACATTTGCTAAGTTTGCTTAGAAATAAGTTATCACGCGTTGAATTTCTTTATAAAACGTTAGGGAAGTAGTAACTAATGGTATCAGCCTATAGCTTTAATAATTAACCTAATTATTAGTTCGTAATATCTGCATTACATCCAGCTAACATCATATACTTGCACCTAACGGATATTGACAGTTTACTTAGCATATTTGTACTATAACACTGTAAATAAATTGAGTTATACCTGGTGATAACGAGTATAATTAACTCACTACAATCTTAAATACTCTGGCATAGAGGTACCCATTCTGATAGAAAAGAAAGAAGTAGAAAATGTTATAATAATATAGAACAACTGGAAGAATTAGCAGCTAATAGTATTTACAAATCACTTTGATTATATTACAATTGAAAATAGATTCTAAGATTAACTTAGAATGGGACAAAAATCCATACTGAACCTGACTGAACAACTAAACATTACTAAGTTGTCGCGAATGACACATTTGGGGTCCAAAGAGCGCGTATTATAAGGGTAGTGGTGAGTAGGTCCAAAAATGATCTTTTATAATGAAGTACCCTGTAGGTTAGTACTTTCACCTAGCGATCCCACGGACATGGTGGGCCAGGGCTAGGTTGGTTGACCAAATTAAGGGCGCGGCTAAACCTTTCGATATCAGCGATTAAGCGGTTGACCCCTGCAAGTATTCTTTAATCCTATCAATGAAGTTTTTCAATAAAACTGATAATATCAATATTTAGCTATTACATACTAACGTGATGCGATTGTATCCAAAACTATTGGAATTTGGTAATATAGACCCAAAATGTAACATCACCATATACTTAACTTGCATAATTCGTGTATTAAATTTTTCTGATCTTTTAAATCTTAAGAATTATGATTATATTGTTGGAAGTGATGCTGTACAGTTAAATTAATATGGTTTCCTAGCAATTAAATGGACATAGCAGCGGTTAACAGGTTAACTGGCTAACCGAATCCAGCACTAGGTGGGGTTATTCGGTGCAAGAAATATTTGTTTACAAACGTTAGCAACGAAGTTATGTTCACAACCTCAAATCGAAGTGGTGCAGAACGAGGAGACAAAATATATGGAGATATTTGAAAAATAACGTAATAAACTAAGTTGTGTTACAGAGTTGAGAAATTAACGTGGGTCAGAATGAATCTGAATTAGTAAGTGAGTTACATACAAGTTGCTTAATGCAAATGAATTGCATCATGAACCAAATTTCAGCTCACAGATAGGATCATGAAGATAGTAAAAGTTTAGATAGCTGCTGAGATAACACAAGAATACGACTAAAGTTGAATAAAAATTTTCACTTGCAGGAACAATATAGATTAGGTATATCAAAAAACATGTTATGCTAGACTCAGATAAGATAACTACACTCCAATACCAAAAGTAAGCGTACACTCAAAAATCCAATTGGAAAAAGCATTACATTACTAGATCCAATTATCTCACGTAATGTATTCACATCATATGAGATATTGCAATTTTGAATTGAGGATCGTATTCTACGCATCAGAATAAACTACGTGTATGTTAATGAACCTTTCAATTTAATCAGATATCAAATTGTTGGAAAACTAACATCGAGTGTCAAATTGTACCGCTTTTGAATTGCCACCATTTGAGATCGGCCGGGGGCAACTTTCGGCCGGGGCCCCTGTCGATCCCTAGTTCTTCAAGTACAACTCAAGAGCTGTTGTATTTGGCTCATTAAAGTTACTTCAACCACCTCCTGACGCAGTTCTTCCAAATCAACACGTTGAGGAAAATGATGATGATGATAGTGAAGATTTGATATAAGCAAGATTCAGATAGATTATAGAGAAACGTATATATATATATATATATATATATATATATATATATATGTAGTATCTCGAATTTAAATTCCTTCGTTCCAATACTATGATGTTTTGCTTTTGAAATACCTCTAAGCATAAATTTCATTAAACAACCCGGCTGTCCAAGGGCCGGGTTCTCAACATTTTGGCCGGGGCCCCGGTTGACCCCTAGCCACCATGGTTTAAGATGGGAACAAGTGGCACAATGTGGTAGTGATTGATGATTATCAACAAAAGAAGTAGCAATTAGACGTTGAGTGTTTTCCAATGGACATTTGTATAATAGGATCCTGAAAAAAATGCTATAAATGTGCAATACAAATTAAATTATAGGAAGCAGAATAAATGAATTTATTTAGTAAAATTTTCAAAGGATTTCGTATAATTTTCGAACCAATTGGTAACATGATTTTACTTATTAACTAAAGTCAAAATCGTTTCTTTACAGCCAAAATGCAAAGAAATACCCATTATGTAAAATAACAATTTGCGAAAAATACGTCACAAGGACGCATGCAGCATGTACTTACATTATAGATGAACAATAATGCAGTATAAATGTGGTAAACAACTGTTTTAACATAAGGAATCTAAGACCATTTGAAACTATTTTATGCATGTAGAAGAACAAATTATCAATCAGTGTATGGAGAAATATTTCAGGAATGTGTCACACTATTTGTTTAGTAAGCATTTATCAAGAAAATGTGTCATTTTGTATTGCGTTGTAGACTCAAATATTGTATACCATTATATAAAATGTTTACAAATTGTCATAATAAATTTTTCTGATTATGAGTTACAGGAAGTCCATGGATGGCAATATTTTAAGGATATTCAATTATAGCTAGAAAATACTATTAATTGAATAAGGAAGGGAATGTGATTCATTTTATGACATCATAATGGTGCGGAATTCTCGATTTTGGTGCGATAATAGGTTAAAAGAAAGTGGTATTATTATGCTGTTCATTTTCGTTAAGTTACCATAGTAAAGTACTTTGAAATTAGTACGGCCAAGCCGTGCTTATTTCAAAGTAAGAGAACTTGGACCACTCAGTTAGATGGTAATTGCCCACACAAAAAAGCTTGAAAGTAACTTCTACTTATAAATAATGTATTAGAAAAATTACAGATTAAATAAAAAATCGAAAAACAATACATTAAAATTCAACAAATTTGCAATTTAAAATAAAATGCATAGCAATAATTTGATCTTTGAGATCAATTCCCGTTCACATGCTAAAACTGATTTAAATTCAAATTAAATATAGAGAGTATCAGAATGTGAAAAATGAGAAAAATACAGGAGGAACGCCGTATTGTTCGCAGTTTTTGAAAATTAACTCGAATTAGCCCAGTTTCAGTTACAAGCATCGACAAGAAGTTTCTAACATAATTCTAAAACAGTGAAAATACTATTTTGGCAATTTTCAGCCAAATTCAACAAAAGAATGTCCAAATTAGCCACATGATAAGGAAAATCAGTTTTTGGCCTATTTTATTTTATATCTTTATGGGTAACAATAGCAGAGACTTCGCCCCCGCTTTCTCTATCACCCAAATACGACCGAGAGAATCTATGATTTTACGACGTCAAATGGGTGTAGAAATCTCAATTTGGGTGTGGGAATTGGTTAAAAGAAAGTGGTAAAATTATAGTGTTGCTTATTTATACTAACGTAACACTTCGGCAGTAATCGGTTAAGTTAGGATCCAATTTGTAGTAAATATCAGAACTTTCCATACGCTTGTAATACATATTGATTTATTAACCCTGAAGATTATCGAAAAATGTCAGAAATGACCATATTTAGGGATCATATTGGTACGAGTTACGATATCAAAATGTATTGCAAGTTAATGAGAAGTCGGCTAATTACTACAAATTTGCCAACGTGATTTCACAATAATCTTAATGATAATTGAATATTCATAAACATTTGTAATACTTGGTCGCTCCTTGAGTTAAGAACGAGAAAACCTCAACATGACAAAATTTTGATATTTTGTACAATAGTATCGAAGGCTATTTCATATATTAACATTGAAATGAAAGATGTAAAATTAAGGCTCTACAAGGCATCACCAAAAAATGACATGTTTTGTAGATATATGCTCACTCGAATATTTTGACACATTCGTCAAATATTTTTACATATAATGGTTGATAATTTGCCATTCTACAAAGAGAAATACATATACTCAGGCTCACATCACAAGTCCAAATCTTGAAGGATTTGTGAGGTATTATATATAGAAGGCAAATAAAATGCGAAAATCGGATTCAGAGCACTTGACAAACCCTATATGTCTGTTGAGAGCAAATCTCTACGATTACTTCAAGATGCATGTTATTTATTTACTTTATACTCAAAACGACTATAAATTTACATAGGAGAGAAATATTAACACGAAAATCGTATTCAGGGAGGATATGGAAATAAATATGTATTTTTCATGTATTTTTTGGATAAAATTATAAATAAAGAAATAAAGTCCTTATAAATGTCTGAACCCATGTGAAGCAAAATCAGAAAATACTGAGATGGGAAAAATCAACAAATTTTACATTATTTCAAATGCATCGTAACTATACAACTATTCAAAGAAAATGTGTTAAATCATAACCTACTATAGTACATAACAATACAACTAAACAAATATATAGCCAGAATAGCAAAAAGTTTCTTTGTGCTCATTTGCATAACCCCAAATCTTGAAAATTATGAATTGTGGAGCATATCTTAGCAACATAAAGAATTATGATATCGAGGTGCTGCAGGAAACGAGGTTCAGACAAGAAAGGTTCGGGAAATAGAGAATGCAAGGTATGTATAAGTGGATCACATACAAGTACACTAATTGTAGTTTACCTGAACATGAAGCAGTCTAGACTTTATCACAAACTTTAGAAAATATGTAATAGCTTTGAAAAACTTTCTAACCATTGTCTGTTCGTATTCTTCTAAGTGTGAATCACTAATCACTTTCTGCAACAGGGTTTTTGACTGAAACAACATGGCCCTATACGCCATCGTGCTATAGAACTGTTTCTCACAGTACTGATCCAAATACTTCTTGAAGTGGAAATACTTTTTCTCCTATAAGGAAGAAGGATAAACTAGTTGGATGAAAATAAGGAATTTGAAACTAGTTGTGTAGGAAATAAAGTTGCGATTATCAGAAAAATAATTAGTAGCATGAACAGATAGTAATTCATGAAGAGTATATTAAGAATGAGAATTTCATACAAATACAAATTATATTTGTAAGAACTCAAAAATATATATTATACAGTATTCTTCTACAACGCCTATATTTCATTGGGTCATTCCCTCTAGTAAATTTCAAACACTTTTTACTTTTCAAATTTGTCACAAATACAAATTTTTAGAAAATCCATCTATTTTTCATTGGTTTGAGACAGAGTCTCGCACCATAATAAACCTCTAATGTCAATGGATTACAGCACTCAAGTGAGTTGAGGTATGAGAAAACAAGCTGAATATAGTGAATAAATGAAATTCCCAGTATTTATTGATAGACTATTTACCAATATAAATTACATACCTAGTTCTAAAAGTTGATCGTGAAGGCCAAACAATAGGCAATCAATAAAAGCGAAATATTATACAGTGGGAGCCGATTAATCGGGATATCCGTTTAAATGGGACAATGTTTTGGGAATAGACTTTCTGCAAACAAATATCGTCAGATAATTGGAACATCAAATCGGTTATTCGGGATTTCTTATCCGATTAACCGAATATGAAAATTATATTCACTTAATTGGGATTTATATCCCAAAACGATTCGTATATTTATCTAGAATCATTGCTAAATGGATTGTTATTAAAATGGGAAATAGAATATTATCTACAACCATAACAATACAACAACGATTCTATTAACATTTACAAAACTAAGGTTATTTACTTATATATTTCTGGTTATAAGAACATGCAAATGAGTTTTGAATACTTAAATATATCATAATCGGTTAATTGGGACAAAACATTGACTCCAGAGGTGTCCAGGTAAAGCTGCTTCCACTGTATCACAATAATTCAAAAATATACAATTCAATTAAGTATAAGAAATGCTAAATTATCATATACATGTAAACTCATTAGGTCCGGCTCTTTCAATGTCATATATTGGGAGGCCAGCACCCAATGCTTTACATTGCGGAGTCCATGGCCCCCCCAGGCCCCCAATAATCCTAGATCAATGAATGGAGATGTTTCAGTTCCCGGAGATTTATACCAATTAAGCGGATTTCCGGATTATAGGTGTCTCAAATAAAAGGAATTGACTGTAATCTCCGCTCCCCAACGGTACGCCACAGAAATAGTTTGACTGGGCTTGAAGGAAATATACATTTCCAGGGATGCCATGCGGTATATCGTATGATCCGAGAAACCTTAAGGATTACAGGTACCAACGACAAAATTGTGGTATATAGGTGTTTAAATGTTGGCATACCTGGATGACATTCAAATAATTCAGGATGCAGCATACTCCTAGTGTACCTGTAGATACTACGATCTAACTCCCCGAAAGTTTTTAGGATTAGCGGAATTTTGTCCCCTATCAACCCAGAACATATCTCAGTTAGCTATAACCAAGGGCCCTTGTGCCTAATGAGCCTAACGCTAGAGAGGCGTATCGGAGTGGAGTAGCTAGCATCCGTATATTAAAGAGGAATTCATGGGTGTGATGAAATCGACAAGTCCATTTATCGCTCCATCAAATCTAAGAAAAGATTATATCTGTTTAAGGTCGAGGTAATATGGGCGAAGCCCCATGTTACCTCCTTCCAGTACCGGATACCAATGTCGTCGGATCAAGATTCGCCACCAGCGAGTCAGATGCTAGTGCCAGGGCCGGTCCTTGCGGTGGTTTGAAAATTTTCCGGCCTAGCAACTAAGAAACTGTGCCGCCGTCCACGCAATTTGGGTAATCAAAAAGTAAAATCTCCCCAAATCCAAAGATTATGCAGCCCTAGTTCGCATGTGGAAAGGATTATCCCTGGCTAAAGCTAATAATCCAACGGGAGGCCTTGAATTTAATCAATTGAAGCAAAGTTGAATCATGGTACTCTTACTGAGCTTCAGACTCCAGGAGTCAATTGCACTAATACTAACTAACTCAGAATTCACAACACCAACACTAAACATACTTGCTAAAACAACTATGGCCCTTATGACACTTTGTGTTACAACTCTTGTTGGCTTTTTTGCAGGGACATCTTCGAGTTTTGCAGTGCTTCCACCTGCAAGCGGAGAAACTAGAGATGCCGAGAGAAGCACTCTGCATCGCTTCTGTCTGTGTAATCATTACAGGAGGAATGGAATCCAATGGCAGAAGTTTAGTTGGCCATACTTCAATCTGGTTACGAGTGTAATTAACTCACAGTATTCCTTTATCTGTGCCTATTGAATAAGAAGTCCCATCTCTACTCGCAATACACCCCAAGATGTTGCGAGGGGCCAATGAGTGAACTTTATCAGGCTGAGAGATTGGAATGATTACGGGAATCTCCCACTTCAGCAAGATTGAACATTTTCGATGCAGTAATAAGAATCTTATCTTGTTGTTTCTGCAGAAAACGCTTGATCCCAAACCTCATCTTGTTAAACGCATCTCTCCTGGATGAAAGGTTACACGAGGGACACACTACACTGCTTCCTAGGCCTTCTTCTCCCTCAGACCGCCCTCATATAATGTGGATGAAGCCCAAACAGTGTGGACATGAATGCGAACCAGAAGTTTCTCTTCCACAAGCAACAGAATCTCGAGTTGATATCAAACTGCTATAACTTGGTTCAGGTGGAGTGAATTGAGAACCTGCAGTCCCTTAGTCGTAATTGGATGGAAGTATATTATCTGAAATCTGGTTTTCGAAGGAAAGGGATTTATAGAGGTGGCGGAGAAGTAATATTTGAAATGAAGGATCCAAATTATCGCAAACAATTGTTCCAAACGATAGAGCTATCAGGATTTGATTTTCATATTCGTCTGGTTGGGTGGGAAATTTTGAAAGAGGAGGAGATGGAATAGCTGAATATGATTCCTATTGGGGCCTTCTTCTTGTAGACAGCTTCATAAGGAGTCCTCGGGATGGCAGTGTGATAGCTTGCGTTGTGGTTCCACTGCACCCATCTTAGGTACTTCACCCAGCAATGATCATAGTTGTTATAATTCATCATTCCGAAAAACCGTCTTTGATGTCGCGGTTAACTCGTTCCACAGCACGTTGAGACTCTGGGTGCCTAGACTTTCCTTGGACAATGTTTACTGTTGGCCATTTCGTTGCTAGGGTATTGAAGAGGAGATCATTAGAGAATTCCCTACCATTGTCTGAGTGGAGGATGTGTGGTGGTCCAGAGTCACAGAAAATATCAAGCAACTTCTCACAACCTTTTTAGCTGACTTATGTTTGAGCAGAACCTGGTTGATCTTCTTGGCAAATGATCCAAATAGACCCAGAGATATTAGTAGGGCGTAATCCCATTGTGGACAAGTTAACCGCGAGATTTTAATCATTCTTATCGATCAAGTCCATCTGAGCCCTGCAAAGAAAATATGTGGATGTAATGGGTTCCACAACCACACTTTTGAGGGACTTTGCTTTCTTTAGATGGCATACTTGACAAGTTTAACAAAATGGCCGCATATTTTCTCTGTCACACCGTAATATTTCGGTGCAGCCTGCTTAAAGAGTTGGGTTCTACCACTATGGTTACTTTCAAGCCTATGAAGTGAGTCCAATGTATCGTACAGCTCTTCTATCGACAATACTCTTTTTGATATCCCATCTGACTTGCCCTTCAGATACAGGATACTAGTTCCTTGATAGGACACTAGCTCAAAACGGTCCTGGACCAATCGCCATCTGGAAAGTTCATTCTTCGAAAACTGATAGTGTGGTAATTTGGAGCAAAGTGAATCTATTAGTTATATCAGCTCTCGTATAGATCGAACTTGAAGGCTCAATTGATATAGTTAAGAGGACTTGTTAAATTCACTCCTGGACATGCTACATTTTACAGTCACCCAAATTGTTTATTTCAGGTTTAATTTCAAATATGATATTGCAAATCAGCGCCATAATCAATCAGTCATACTTCTTCAGGGGACGATAGCAGGATAGAAAACTTTGAATTCTAATCACTATTCAGCAGTTATGTTATCACCATACAAATTTTGTTAAAGATGCAAGCATATCAATTATCAAAAATTCTCGAATTATTACTTAATTAATGCATAACCTACTACACATAAGGCCTATTCACTCCAATTAACCAGGAACAATTGGGAGTCGATTATATTATTCACCCATAACAGAATTTTACAATATTCTATGCTTTTAGAAACAAGTTTCCAGTATGAATAATTTATTGTTATTATAATATTTTACTACTGCGTCTAAAACGCTTACCTTCCATCTTTGATTGTTTCAATTGCTTAGTTAGATACAGTATATTTTCTGAGTATGCCCAAATCTCGTTCCGCACCCAGATGTCAAATGGGTTAATACAATGATCACCGTGGTATACCAGTCTTCCAGATGCATCTACAGGGTGTTTAATAAGTTCTGTCCTCATAAATCACTTCTCATTGCATAGTTACGTATGAACACACAAACAGTTTTAGATGCATAATTTGTAACACTTTTCGGCTCTTTCTAACGATATGATAGGCTTCTACATAATATTATTTACACTTGTAAAAATATTGGTTGAAAAAATTAGATCCAAAATTAACGCACTTTTCGAGATAGGTAGCTCAAAAAAGGAAATTTTTCAAAAGCTAAAAAATGGAAAGGTTTCACCTAAGCTAATATATCGTACCATAAAACGATATAAGGATACTGGAAGCTTGAGTGACAAACCTAGATCCGGTCGTCCAAGGTCTGTAAGGACTCCAGGCTTGAAAAACAAAGTCCGCTGCTAAATTTCTCGGAATCCCTGGAGATCTATAAGGAAAATGGCCCGTGAGTTATCGGTTAATCATGAAACGATGCGAAAGCTGGTATTTGAGGATCTAGGGCTTAAGTCTTTTAAAAGAAAGAAGGTACACTACCTTAACTCGAGTATTCGGACAAAGAGGCTGGCTAGATCAAAAGCACTTCTTCAGCGGTTAGCTCCTGGGACCCAAAACCAGATCCTCTTCTCAGATGAGAAAATTTTCACGTTTGAAGAGGCTTGGAACAGACAAAATGATCGGATTTTTGCTACCAGTCCTACAGCAATCCCAGAAAACCAGAAATACATCGATAGTGTGCAGAAGTCAATGTCTGTGATGGTCTGGGATGGTGTGTCCGCAAATGCACGGACAAATCTGATCTTTGTCCCCCTAGGGGTCAAAATCAACTCTGCGACATACTAAGAATTGATTTTGGAACATGAAATCAGTGTAGCTGGGCAAAATCTATTCAGAAATAACACTTGGATCTTTCAACAGGATTCTGCCCATGCACATGCATCCAAAAGCACTCAAGACTGGTTAAGGGCAAGAAAAATCGAGTTTATTAACAAAGACGAATGGCTCCCATCTAGTCCAGATTTGAATTCGCTCGATTATAGCGTCTGGGCTAATCTGGTGGCAAAGGCCTGTGCTAAACCTCACAAGAGTTTGGACTCTCTGCAGCTCTCCCTTCAGCGTGAATGGCAGAAAATACCACAAGATGAGCTGCGAAATGGAGTAGGGAACTTTAGGACGCGGCTACAGGCTGTAATTTCTCAAAAGGGAGGATATATTGAGTAAACACCTTATTAAGCAATGTATTACTAAATATTGTATCAGTTTGTAAAATATCAACCAAATTAGTTTAATATAGAAAATATGGCAGGCAAAAACATTGAGGACAGAACTTATTAGACACCCTGTAATGCTCCAGATATTGAGCAAAAGTGAAAGTCATTTTTGCACAGAGATGGTGAGCGCCCAATATACGAAGTTTTTTCTTATCAATTTTCCTTAGGGTTTAGGGTCTAGTTCATATTTTAGAATTTTCCACTGCTATTGCTAATTTTGTACTATTGAGTTCACATCGCCGTTTATAATTTCTTACATTTTTTAGATGTGGATCATTTAAAGAAGATTTACTTGTGTACCAAGCATTTTGATCCTCAGGACATAAAAGATACTCAGTCATATTTACAAATTGATGGAAAGAATAATACCCGCTCTATACAAGTTAGACTGAAGAAAGGAGCATTGCTTAAGCACCTTCCCAATTACCCTACCTCAATGATAGTTCCAAACAACAGCGCCTTAAAGGGATAAAACGAAAATAGAGCCACAAAAGCAGGTGAGTACAAATGAAAACAATTACCTATGGCTTATGGCTCTGAAATTATGTTCTCTCTAAAGTCTAGGCATTGAGGCTAGGTAATGTGAACTTTGAAGTGGAACAAAGAAAGTTTGCTATAGGAGGTTTCGATGAACTCATTACCAGATTGTCAACATTCATTTTCTTTTGGTTGGATTATTTGGCGCCCTGATTCTACCACCTTGAATTTTGTTAATCTTACATCAACGCATCCAATTGCACTTCAAAATTCCCTTTCTATAGACCGTACTCTACAAGTTATTTGTTGTCATCATGGAACTCAAGTCGATTTTCATATTCCTATGATGAATGTTATCCGTCAGATACATACTTAGATTGATCTTACTGACAAGCTCTAAAGTTGATAGAACTCTTATTGGTAAGTACTAATTATGAATTTTGGAAATTTCATTATAAAGCTGATTATATTTCTTCTAGAGATCCACGAGAGCATTTCATCAATAAAGCAAGCTATTTCAATACTGGATAATAAATTATGTAATACATGTGAATACTAATTATTTTGAATTGTGACTACAAGTATGCACAAGTTTCCAGATCCCATAACTCAATTGCACTCTATCGTGAGTCAACTGGAGAACTCGATTATTGTAAAAACTAGACGTCGCTACAATATGATTAAGATGATCCTCCCACTCAAGTCTCATTTGTCGTCTCATGCTTATTATAGACAACTACATAATATGGACTGTATATCTTTGTCACATGAGTCATCACTACGTCGTCTATATTCTCGTTTTGGTTTGGACACTGAGTTTCTAACATCCTTAAAAGCTGAGACAGGTGGCTTTAATCAATTTGAACGTCATCTTTGTCTAAATATGGATGGGACAAACATCAAATCTGGCATTTCAAATAAAGGTTAGCTGAGTACAGTGACTTTATACTTTTATAGAACTTGCGCAGGTAATCATATTGTAGTGAATCCTGTATATTTTTAAGCGGAAAGATCTATGGTAATGCAGAAAGTTCACAGTCTTGAGTGTGATAGAACCTGCTAAGACAATTCTATATTTTATGGTATCAAGTTTGTCTAAGAAATGGTCTTCGGTTGTACGATTACTCCCATTAGTCAACCCAAAGCTTCTGATATACTCCCAATTACTGTGGAAGTTATTAAAGATATCGAACAACTTGGTCTCTTGGTTGATGTAATCGTATCAGACAACTTTCCCCTGAATGTCAATCTTTTCAAGTTGCTTGGCAATGGGAAAGAAATTTTGTCATGTGTAGCACATCCAAGCGATAATCTACATTCTCTATACTTGATGTTCGATTCTGTGCACATTATTAAGGCCAATCAAAATAGCGGGCTAAATCAAAAATACTTTAACTGCACTTATGTTATCCAAACTTTGAAGATATCTCGCAACGTAACTATCCAATGAAATTGTCGCTGGCAACCTTTCAGGTAATTGGACTTTAAGACAACTATCTACGTACATACGTACATACTACATTGCAAACATTAAATCCATCTGTACTTAGGATTTGAGGCTACAATACAACTCTGAACGGCTATCTGTTGCTAAACATGCACCGAGGATAACTTATAAAGCTTGTTGGCCTTCTACTTTAGAAAGACAGAATGTGACATTAGCACTACTAAATAACATAAATTAGAATTCAATTATGAATAACTAATGGATGGAATAATGCATCTTGTTCTTGGGGTACTAGCTGCCGCAGACCACATCTCAAGCGACAAGTACGACCAAATTTTACACTTTGTTCGCTGTCGGTAACTCGCTTGGACAGGCTCACCTTGACTAAGGAGACGGATAAACATCCTTTGCGTTTGATGTAAATGACATCTTTCTGACAAGATGTTCACGGTGTTTTTTAACCAACTTATTGCATACCTCGACTGCTTCTTTAGGAAAGTCCTTCAGCCTGAAACCATTGTTGCAATCTTTAATTAATTCTGAAGAATGAACTAGTAGTCTGTGAAGGAAAGGAGTTATACTTGCCCATGGAAAATACATGAGATGATTCATAGGTTTCTTTGCAAAGCGAATCCATTTTGTCTGTGTAATTGCTTGATTAGAGTTAAAGACGCGTAACAATACAGAAAGTTTGGTTTGTAAAGTACGTCATTCCCACTCTCATTTGCACACAGCTGAATTTATCATCATTATTTATGATATCTGGAAAATGTTTAATGTTAACAACCCTTATAAGGTTATTCGCCTGAATGATGAATTGTCAAATCCTTTCGTCTTGAATGACTTAAACTCAAATATTTGTCAAAGAGTTATTGAATGGCTTGATAAATGGAAAAAACTTGCCTCAAAAACGGGGACTTACCAGCCAACTTTTACAAGCTTTCGCCATTCTTGTATCGCTATAACTGCTATAATTAACCACCTAATACAGGATTGTGATTTTACTCATGTTCTTACTTCTTTCCTAAAAATGATCCAGTCGAATACTATTTTGGTTCATACAGAATGGTGTCCGGTGCTGAGTACGATATTAGCTATTGACAAATTCTCGAAAGCGAAAGACGTATCAAATTATCAAGTATTTTAAAATTATTTTCTAGTCAGACTTCAACAGAACAACTTTCCTTTGACGAGTTTATTGGCTCTTTTTCTACTCCTTCAGAACATCTATATTTTCCAACTTTAGATCTTGAGCAGTTCATATCTTCCCTCATAATTATTTAGATATTACTATTACTACACAAACACTTCAAGCATTTCATTTATTACTGGATATAGAGTTCATTCTTACTATAAGAAATCAAACCGTTTTCAAGCCTGTTTATCTTTTCTGATCGAAAATAAAGGAATGGAAATTGGGGAATCACTCGACTCAACTTACACACTCTGCAATTAATTGATCGAGGTTCACTGAAATGGCCATCTACTTGTGTACTCGAAGTTATTGTTTCCACATGAACTCATGGGAGATTTGTAAATCGATTGAAGATCGTCCTCTACCGTTTAAAGATATTGTCAAGGGGCTATCTAGGCAACATATTGTAAAAATTAGGGTAAAAATTATTGAAGAAGAGGAGAGTCAAAACTGGAGGGATTGCTGTCCTATTTGTGATACAGTTGGTTGGGATATCCTAGAAAAGTTAATCACATCAGTTACTAACTGTTTTCTCTCTAATTTAATAAAGAAGATGAATTCTATACATAGACTTCATACAGAAAATACAAGGAAATTGAAGGAATTCAAAAGTACTTGAATGGAGGAAGTTGGGGAACACTGTTAGTAGATTTAGATTGTGCATTTGCAACTATTCCTCGTTGAGTACCATTGTACTATATACACCAGTTATTAACATTCTGAATTACCTACTCAGATTTGCATTGCATTCTCTTACCTTAGTATATTCATAATAATATGTATTTTACTGTACAATATCATTTCTAAATCATTGAACATAAATTAAATATCATATATGACTCAATATAAATTTTGAATAGTAGCCTTACTTTATTCCATGGTTCAAGTTCACAAAGTTGGTGTATAGGCCTTATTTAAAGTAGGTCACGCCTACTATAAATTGGGTTTAGTTGAGAAATAACTGACACCAAAGATTCCAAACGCCGATGCACTATAGGTGTCGCCTAAAGAAATTGTAGGATATCTCATCTATCTCTATAATTTCAGGCTCTCATTCTCATAGAGGGATTTGAATAGTTCTCGTCATAATTTGCACAATCTACAACGGGCGTTCAAAAAGTTCCCGAATCTACCCCACATTTTTGCAACTATACGGAATATACATGTATAATTGTTATATTTCCTCGAACTAATTACCATAACGTCTATGACTTATTGTAGACGAGCTAGCCATTTAATAAATACATTTTATATTCTCCAAGCGGGATATCTTTAAGGGATCTCCAAATTGCATTCCCTAGGTCTATTCTGGTATCAAAATGTCTGCCTGTAAGGCCCCTTTTGAACTTTGCAAAATGCCAGAAATCAGAAGGAGCGAGGTCAGGTGAGTAGGGTGGGTGATCTAGCTCAACAACTCCCATTCTATCCAACTCTGACTTTAGGACCTTAGATTTATGTGGCTGTGCATTATCGTACAATAATCACATGTCCCGCGGTCCAGACTTTAGCCTCCGCTCCTAGTAAGATTTTTATACTCCTGAGAGGCAACTGTTGGCATAAAGGTCCTCGGTAATTGTCCTCCCTTTTGGTATTATAATCTGGGAAACTCGGCCATGTGCATCAAAGAAAATTGAGTACAGGACCTTCTGATCTCAGAAATCCGGCCTAGGATTGAGAGGAGGCGGCTCACCTTTTACGATCCATACCATATTTCTTTCTTTGGATAGTGGCTCGTCGTATCTTATCCAAGTCTCGTCACCAGTAATGATTTCTGCCAGCCTTCTTGGTTCCGAGTCTTTGTACTCGGAGAACATTTTTCTTGCACAAGTTACCCGACGGTCCTTCTGTCCTTTGTAAGGGAATGCGGGATCAACTTCGAACAAATTTTCCTAACTTTCAGCTCATAGATAAGTATGGAATGAACTGCTCTCGTTGAGATCTCTACACTCATAGCTAACTCCTCAACAGTGATATGAGGAACTTCTCTACTCTCCAGCGAATTTCAGAGGTGTTACTGCTAATGACGGCGAATCTGGGACGCCTGATTCGTTCCTCAACTTCCAGTGACTCTTGTACTTTACGAAACCGCTTGGACCACTCCCACAGTAGTATATGAAAGGTTAGCATCTCCATAAATGACTTCCAAGCCAATGAGAATCTCCTTCGGGCCAATAGCAAGAAGGTGCGAATTTTGATATAGGATCTTTGCTCAAATTTCAAATTTGAAGCCATAAATGCTGGAAAATACAAGGATAGTCAAAACAGAAATTTGAAATAATTGTAACTAGAAAACTATTGACGATAATAATGAAAGCTAAGTGAATTCTGAATTCTGAATACATAATAGAATAACGTTCATTATTATGAATACAGATACGTAGTATAATATCTTATATCTTAAAATTCTATGGCCAAAGTGGGGAACTGTCTGAACTCCCGTTGTAGAATCGAAATTGGATCTAGAAATTAACCAAATATATATTTTGCATTAATACTTAGTATGCCAAATTCCCATACAATAGATATGGATGGAAATTTTCAATATATACAAAGTGAAAAACAGTGTTTGTTATTAAAAAGAATAATTGCAGTGGTTAGCAACTATTATCGGACAAGATTTTACCTTTTCATTAATTCGGTTAACAAATTGAGCCCTAATTTGGCTTCGATGATATACAGGAATTGTACCAAAAACTTACCATAGAAAGTAGAGATAGTAGGTGTATTAATGCTGCAAGGGCATAACTGTGATGATCAGCTTGTTCCTCGTTTAATAAACGGAAAATGGCATGTAATAATTCATCAAGAAATAGTACCATATCTTCATCAGGAATGTCTTTTACAGCAGTTAGGACAGAAGGTAATATCCCACATTTTTTCTGCCATGACAATATATTTAGAATATTAACATTCTTAGTAAGCATAGTGCTACATGCAATAGTTTCAACAAGAAAGGATTCCCGATTGGCAATATGATCCTAGAAATCAAAAGAGATAGTGATATCTAAGTTAATATGATACAAAATATTAAATGAGGAAACTAATAAGTATATTACAGTAGAAATAAGGTTTGTTACTGCTGGATCTATTCGTCTCTTAGTAATTGCAAATAGACTCGAAGGCAAGAAAACTATTTCTCCTAAATTATTGCAATACAAAATTTATTGTTTGGTTGCAACCGGAATTTTGCATATTGGTCTTGGCTAGTTTAATCATTAAAGAAAGTGCAGTATTAATTGCATTTTCTTTCGAGTTATTGTCCATCAGTTTCTTGACCCTCTATATCAAGGGATCAATAATCGCGAATTTAAGGCAACCTCCATTTGTGATAAAGAATAAATATCGTCAACGAATTAGTAGTTACAAATCATTTGTTGATTTTGTCTCTGTATAATTGTATAGACAAAATAAATCACGTGATGTGTATACAACAAGCGAAGCATTTAATTGTATATTATTGGCAACGGTAAAGTGTTTCCTATTGAGTTTCGAAATGTTTCCATGCATTTCGGAGGCAAAAAATGAATTCTACTATACATGAGTCTCCAAAAATACGACGCCGAAAGCTGACAACACCTCTACAAAGGACAAGATATTGTAACAAGTTGTATTTACTGAACATATATGTAAGAATACTTGAGGAATTAACAAGAAAGAATATCTGCCAAGGTTCGTTATTGTGAGAAAAACTGTAAAGAAGGTATAACAAATATATCGTTCAAAAGCAAGACCTCAAAAACATTTGATGACAAGTTGAATGAAAGAGAATTTAGATGAGGTGTCATGCTCACAAACAAAGATGAATATTTGAGAATTTCGGTGAGAGATTCCATCTTGCTATATAGCACAATGTCTCTTAGCAATTAAATTATCAGCAACTGTTTCTGTTTTCTCGTTAAAACGAATTTTGTGCATAGACCAGGAGTGATTTTGCATTACACTGGTATAATCACCTCTGTAAAAATCTGTTCATTACATATGTTGTATTTCGCAAATGCCCTTGTCATGAAAAAGATCCCAAACTTCACAATTCTTAGCCCATTATACATTTTGCAGTATGTGTCACCAAATGAATAAATATTTATGTGGCAATTGAAGCATGTCAATAACCCAGGCCAACAAAAAATCTTTTGTTCAGTACCTAAGATTCTAGATTGATCTTAGACAATATTTGCTGTGCTGAGTTCGAAACTTACTTCGGATATGCTTGATTGGCTATTGATATTAGTCCTCATTTATGTTTATATTGTTAGTTACATTTCTCAAATGTATATTCAATTTAATCAATACTTTTATGATTATAAGTATGTAGGTATTCGAACTCTATGGCATCGTCAAGAAGAGAATGTTCTAATGATCCTAATACGTTCTGTTACATATGTGGTGAATATATGGTAAAACCAGGGAAAAAGTATCTCAGACTTCGTGCGAAAGGCATACTTTGCTTACTTTGAGGTGAAGCTTAAATACCAAGACAGCTTTTGATTATCTGCTCAATTCAATCAGAAAGAGCTCAATGATCTAATCAGGGACCTCAACCTGTCTAAAGAGTGTTCAGAAATTTTGAATCCAGGCTCAACGAGAAGAATATTCTTAACCTTGGAACTAAGATAACATATAATCGTCATAGAGAAGAAGGATTACTTCATTACTTTAGCCAACAAGAAGGCCTCGTCTTCTGCAATGACATTGGAGGGCTTCTCCTGGAAATGGCAGTACCATAATATAGACCAGAAGATTAGCGTCTATTCATTGATAGTTCTAAGAGAAGCTTGAAGTGCGTTTTATTGCAAAATGGAAATAAATATGCACCTATTCCAATTGGACATTCACCATAGTTAAGGAGGAGAATCAAAATATTTGAATGGTATTGCAAAAATTGAAATATCATGAACACAGGATTGATGTGTGTTGATCTCAAGGTGGCAAACTTTCTACTTGGCCAACAAGATGGACACAATAAGTACCCTTGTTTTATATGTTTATGGGACAGCAGAGCTCGCAAAGATCATTGGGTAAATTAAGTGTGGCCCATGAGAACTGATCCAACAGTTGGAGAAGCAAACATTCTGTATGAACAATTAGTTCCCTGAGAAAAATCATTCTTCCACCCCTCCACAACAAATTGGGTTTAATGAAGCAGTCATTATAATCCCAGGATGAAGACGGCCCCTGTTTCAAGTACATTTGCAGATAATTTCCAGCAATGAGCAATGTAAAACTGAAAGTAGGGATCTTTGATTGTGCTCAGATCCGCAGTCCTATAAGAAACACTGGTTTCGTCCAATCCATGACAAATTTAGAATCTCCTGCGAGGTGTGCATTTGTTTTGGTAGTCAATAACTTCTTGGGAAATAATAAAGCTAACAACTACATAGATTTGGTCAATGACATGATTTACAAATTTAAAGATTTAGATGTTAAGATTAGGATCAAGGTTCACTATCTATTTAGCCACCTGGATCGTTTCCTTGAAAACCTTGGGGATTTAAGTGAGGAACAGGGGGAAAGGTTTCATCAGGTCATCAAGGTCATTGAAGAGAGATATCAAGGTAGGTGGGGACCCACATGATGGTAGATTACTGTTGGAGCCTCCAGCGAGATTGCCCTCTGATATCCCATAAAAGAAATCAAGAGATAATTTTTTAGATGTTCTTCAATAAACAAGTTTACTATTCTTTGAAATATTATTACTTTTAACCGATCAATTGTTTTGGCAATGATCAATGTATTTCATACGGAGTAGCTATAATGATTAAATTATACTTCCCAAATTTTAAGTTTTGCAGTTAATAGTTACATTCAAAAACTACAAATTTCAATAATTCAAATTTTACACTTGGAACTAGAAAAAGTTGAATGTCACAACTGAAACACCATGCCACTATTCTGTGAAGAAATTTATGTGTAGTATACATTCACTATTTGTATACTTATCACGCCAAATTTAACATTAGGTATCAGAATAAATTCGGACAAGCCAATGCCACTTTCAGATTCCCCGAGGTAAATATGCATAGAAACGGATGCAACATCTTAAGCAACAAATTGTTTGTTGACAAGTGAAATAATAGTAGCGAAAATTCATCATGTCAAATTTTGTATATTTTGTATGGAAATTATGTATTTAAGATAGGATACTATTAATTTGACCTTTAAGAACCAGACAAATATCTAACTCACCTGAAAAATTTGGCCCGCAAGACACTAGTTAAAGATAACTGCCATAGGGCATGAACAACTTAGCTTTCGCGTTCGTTTTAGCTATGGTACTCTGTCTCATGAAAGATTTAAGGCTTTTCATATATTACGCAATTTGATGCCCTAAGCATATCTAATGAAGCACAAATAATCACTTCTTTCTTATAAACAGGTAGAAAACTCATCACTATTTCAATAGATGGTGTTAACGTATTGAGTGGCCATGTTAGTGGTGTTCAAGCAAGTCTTAATTTCTATCTATGGTTAGTCTATTTCATTGTACTGCTCATAGGGTCAATCTGATCATTCTCTATCTCTTTGACAAGACATCTTGTCGAAATCGTATTACCACCCTTGACTGATAATATACATTTATCAACCAAACAAAAATAACAATCTCTTTGAAGTCAAATGAAATAAAATGAAACTATACAGAAGATCCCACAAAGGTCAGATGTCAGATGGGCCTCTTAATACGACTTTTTAGACATCAAGCTATTCTAATGCATTAGGTCGCAGAGCTGAACATTCGGATAGACAATCAATGATTGCATCTGGTCTATATGATAAAATGGTTGAAAGCAGTGGCGTAACAATAGGCGGTTCATTGAACCAGGGCCACTATGTCCAGAGGGCCTAGAAACTTTAATTCAAATTTGGTATACGCAGAATTTCTGATAAACTTCAATCACATAAAATTAATTAAATATAATTATTCCAAGGCCGCAGAACCAGTTTCAGCTTCTCGACATTTCTTGGCCTGTGTGATTCTATGTGTGATGTCACCTGAGTACTTAGATTGCTTTCACCCGGCTTACAACAATTATGTTGTTTGAAATAATTTTTTGTATTTCTCTTCAGACTATAAGAAAGAATGAAGAGAAAATATGTTTCTTGCAATCCAAAGAGAGCGGAAAATGCAAACAAGCAGTGCCGTATGGAAGGGGGGTATTGGGTGCTCACACCCTCAAAACCGGTTTCAAAAAGGGATATGTTGTTATCTATATTTCGATTTTCCTTAATAAGCACAGAGGTTTTGGAATCGTATTTACACAATGCCATCCAATTTTCACAATAACTTTTTCAATGAGTATTCCAGACGATATCTTAAAAGACTCCAAATGACTAATGTATTAGCGACAAAATTAGTATTCATTAAATAGCATAAATATAATTATGTAAAATTATTATGTTATCTAAACATAAACATCGAAATAACATTGGTACAACTGCACATTATTACACTTCTCCTACTATGTGACAAGAATAGCTGTACATCGATGTTTGAGGGTCTGAGATTTCAAAGTTTTCTGGGGGCTTGCACCCCAGACCCCTACCTTACCATCGCTCGTTTCCCTCGCACCAGAGCACCCCCACGATCCTGGAAACGCCACTGAACAAGAATAGACATCTTAGCAAAACGTTCCTATAATACGTTTGTTTCCATCTAAGTACTAGAATAATATACGTATATGTAAACCATTTGAAGCTAATGGCTTTGTGACAAGTGTAAGAATCCATGCGTCTGAAACCATTCTTACAAGTGAAAAAGTGGGTTCTGAATTTAGAAAACATAGAAAAGCTCCGAAACTCATGAAAATTGTGAATAGTTTCAACTGATGGGAACTCGCCTATAATTTTGAACCGGTGCCCCCAAATATTATTTACACCGCTAGCTGAAAGGAGATCTATTCTTACTATTATATTACTACATTTGGTGTTAGGCATCTTTAACCAACTCTCACTTTATCGACAACAATCAAATATTAATTGGCATCTAACTAATCACGAATATCTTTATTTAGGAGAAGTACGGAAGATATAAACTTATCACATATCTTTTCATACAATATTTAGGAGGCAGAATTTCTAAGTGAAAATTGTTCTATACCTTTGACAATATCCTCAACATTTCATTGTACGAAAAGCCATACCAGATCACTAAATAATCAAAAAACTATTGTAGAGAATTTCACCAATTAAGTTCGAGTTCTGATTTGAGAGGAGTTGGATAAACGATTTTCAATTCAAGCCATGAAAATATTGAAAAGTCTTGATAGATTTAATCCCAAAAGCGAGTATTTTTTTAATCTTAGTGAGCTGAAGCAATTATTAGAACATTATTCGGGTATCATGCTGAACAATGAAATTTCCCTACAATCTGAGTTGTTAAGATTACAAGCGTTTAATGTAGATAGTTTAGAAGAACAAAAAACATGAATCCAGAATTTTCCCAATACAAAGACATTGATTCATTTGAGAATTTCGTTATCAGTTTCAAACACATCTGTTGAACAAACCTTTTCTTACATAAATAGACTAACTGATCCAAAAGAGCGAAGCGATCTCGCAGTTTTGGCCTTTAATACGGATATAGCTAAGAATATAAATATATATACTAATCGAAGCTTTTGCCACGAAAGAAAGAAGAGTAGCAAGGAACAATTAATTAATTATTGCTAATTATGAACTTCCAATTAGTTCATATTACTTTATTGATAACAAACATATGGTTATATCTGTTATGTTTTGTATTGTAATAAGCAACTTGGGTTATTCGGAAAATGGAAATTGCAGACCCCCAGTAAATGTCGCATGGATGCGTGCCTGTTTAAGCTCGCAGGGGAGGTCCAGGGTCTAACCCCCTGCCAAACAAGCTCTATTTGGGACCGCTCTGTTGGAATGTTATAAGCATTCCCACAGAGTTATTCCAAAAATTAGGTGAAGTCGAAACAGGTATTTCTTACACAGGGTTTTCTTACTGTATTTTCTTGTTCATAATGTGAGAATGTAGGATTTGTAATCATTTTCCATCGGTTTGTTCTCATGAATTTCCGTGAAAATAAATAGTAACAAATGACCGGTTTCTACAGTATACATAGGTTTTGATTCAACTTGGACAAACCAATTATTATGTAAGTCTGTTTTGTGGTGCTGATATGACTTCAACGCGCACGTAAGTGAAGCAAAAGCAGTTCGAAGTTCAAAATATGTTACATACCAGAGAATCGCTGAGGTGAGAGTAAGATGAGAGAGATAGGACCGAATTTCTATATAAAGCACATTTATAACCAATGGGTTGCGGCAATAAAATTATGGTTCTGACGCCGCTGATATTAGATACTAATATACAACCAGAATAATTGTGTTTTATAGTATAGATAAATCTAGTAATCGACGCTCTTCCCACAATTTTGGAGTTATACGTGTAATAAAAGCCGCAACAGATCTAATGGTGATCTAAAACTTAAATCATGCATAGAAAAGAAAGGATTAAATATGGCCAGAGAACAGAAAAGGAGTGTAGCATGGGTATCTTAATAGTATATAGCTAGTACGAGAATAAAAAGGATTGGTACTAAGGACAAAGACATTACAATCATTTGAAACAAGAGAGTGAAAATATGGCTAATCATACATGACAAAATCATAGAGAAAATATGTGAATATGATAAACAAATGATCTATCATGTGGGGAAATGTACAGTCAAAGCACATACTAATTGTGTCACAGAATCGTAACTATAGACATTTCTATGGATTCACCAAGGATTACTTCAAGTCACTTAAATTTGATAGACAATCATTATATTCTAAATAATATCAAATTGGTACATTTGGCTGGAATAAATGTATTGTTGAATGATAGTATTCAACATAAGTCATCTCATCTAATTATTCCGAGTTTGAAATGACGTCATGTGCGTGGTGAAAACGGCCTTATGTTATTCAAAATGCCCCATTCAAGCTCTGATTAGGATTATTAGTGAGTCTACAATTGCAAAATGAATATCAAGCGATCTCAGAAGTTGATAAATACAATATGAAATTTTTGTAAATATGAAGTTGTCACGCGATTGAGCTATATTAGATACTATGGCAACTCCATAGTCGTTAGAGTTATGGTTATATCAATATGTACTAAACATGCTATTTCTCATACCCTTGTAATACATCATGATAAGATTTCACTTAATGATGTGAAGTAATCGTGAATATGCACATAATTGGTCACTATGTAGATAACACAATATTGCATAAAGATATTAGTGTGGTATTGTTAGCAACATATACGATTATAACCAAACAGATAATGTCATTTCGAACTGGGAATAGTTGCATGACATGGCCTTTGTTGCTTAGCATATATCAATAATACATCTATTCGATCCCAAATGTAATAATTTGATATTATTGAGTATAATAAGATTGTAACTCAAATTATATAGACTTGATACAATCCATGGCGCAGGAAAATTTGTACAGGAATATCAGTGAACAGGCTATAATAAGTAGGCTGGGTAATAGTATCATGGATTGATTAAATGTATCAAATATCTGAATTGAAATTTGCAAACATCAAAAAATGATCTTGTCAGCATAAATTATGGAGAAATTTTGGAATTATATCATGTGTTATTTTAATTTTCAGATAATGAGCTAATAATATATTGGACCACATGTGTGGTATACCAACAAATATATTGACTTCAAGTGAAATCTGATGCATAACTAGAACCTATGTATATGAATTACATTAGATCCAATATAAACATTAGGGGGATATTCAGATGAGTTATAATCCATATACATACCACTTGTGGCACAAGTGGCAGAGATAGAAAAAGATTCGTGGAAATTTTCACAAATGACTTCAAAGGCAAGATTTCCCACAAAATAAAGATTCAAGGTTGTAACTCTATTATTCAAATTATAGCTACGTGTTTAATAAAATCTATAAGTTTGCAAGATCAAGTTATGAAAATGTCGGACCAAGGTGCAACTATCAGACCCAAATTAAGTATGTGAGCCAAATTTCATGAGTAACAGGCTGCTAGATATAGCACGACTGGAGTAAACACAGAGGGAGATTATCCTAACACTAGATGAAAAACCTTAGTTATCCTAAATTCGTCTCGAGTCAGAGGTGTAGTTGGCTTTAAATCTTTGAACTCAGGTCTTAAGAATCTCTGCATATCACCTTCTTTAACAAGCAGTGCTGTAGTACTTTTATAAACCATCATATCGTGATCACCATCACCAATTAGGGTCCCATCATTCCTAGATAGGAATAGATAAAAGATAAACCGATGAGAAAATAAAGTGAAAAAAGTACAAGAGCTAACTTGAAAAAGACTAAAGATTAGTTAAACTCAGGCATAACACAAATAACACAAGTGAACAAAATTTAACTTCATTTTCTCATCAAGTATTAGATTGACATTTTCTAAGCTAGTTTTTTACGCTGAATTCAAATCTGCTTTCAGATTCTTTCAAGCACGTCCAGTTTTTTTCCATCTACAAGTCAACGATTTTTATGTATTTCCTAAATTTTCCTGTTATTTTATTGTAGTGGCTGTCTTTGTATCTTCTTACATGATAGCCATCTGAATAAATCAACGTTTCGATGTTTTAGATTAATGCCAAGATAATATCAGTTATTATCCTAGCTCTTACATATAATTACTCACATTCATGCATGTATCAACTACTCACAAACTAAGGGGAAATACATATCCATCTAGAAGTATAAAGGTAGCTAACTAAATTAAAAGTGTTGAGAGTACGACTTCCTTTTATATATCTTCTTGGGATTATCTCTGAAAAGCCTCTAACAGTAATCGGACATCATGCCCACATTCCAGAAACCTTGGTATCGGGTTTCCATCTCCTGTATGTCTTGGTGGAATCTCTCACCCTGTTCATCACTTACAGCACCAAGGTTCTCAGGGAAAAAATCAAGGTGAGAGTGCAAGAAATGAAGTTTTAGCGACATGCGACAGCCCATCTTCTCGTATGCGTTAAGCAAGGTTTCCACTCCTTCTCTGTAGTTGGACGACTTCTTGTTGCCCAAAAAGTTTTCACAAACCCATTTGAAAGAATTCCAAGCACTCATTTCTAATTCGGATAATGTCTTCTCGAAATCTGGATCTCTGAATACTTGTCTGATTTGTGGTCCTACAAATACTCCCTCTTTTAACTTTGCCTCACTTAGTTTCGGAAATTTGCCTACCAAATGCAGAAATCCTGCTGAATTTGTTTTGCCCATTGTTTCAACGGATGTTTTCATTAATCCAAGTTTAATATGATGTGGGGGTAAGAAAACTTTGTTTGGATCTACCAATGGCGAATGCTGTAAATTGGTTTTCCCACTTCATAGGTTCTCTTCGGCCAATCACATTTTTTATAATGTTCACCAGTTGCTCGGCTGTCCCATAGACATAGGAAACAACAATACTTTGTAAAACCTTGTTACAAGCCCATCAATAGTCCGATTATCTTAAGATCATCCCAGATACTCCATATATGTGTTCTATACTGTATTGCCTCCAAAACTTCCTGCAAATTGACGAAGGTTTCTTTGAGATAGACCGAGTGAGCAATTGGAACGCCAGGCTTTAGATTTCCGTTATGCAACAGAACAACTTTCAAACTGCGTTTTGACGAGTCGATGAAAAGGCGCCAATCAGAGGAAGAATGTTCTTGTAATAGGTTTGCATAGAGTTCCTCGATATCATTACAATAGCACAGTGGACCATCAGTGGTGTAGTATTGAGCGAGATCGAAATTTCGCTTGCGATAGTGGGATACTAGGACATCTTTGTCGAGTAAGTTTTTCTGTTTAGCCTGGATGCAAGGAGTTCAGCTTTGTCTTTAGATAAGTCTAGATCCCTGACCAGGTCATTCAATTCTCCCTGTGTAAATGTTTGTGGCTCTAGTAATTCATCTTCCGGGACATAATTACCAGCTGTAGAATCTGCATGAACATCTTCCACCATATCAGACCCGATTTTAATTTGCTGTGGCTTGGGAATTGGGATTGGTAATGAGATGTGTGGAATTGGCCTGCGAGCAGAATCCAAGTCTGGGTAAACAAGAGCGTGTTTATTCTTGGCTGAGAATCCTGTAGTGTCGATAAGGCAAAGTAACAATCATCAAGGTGATTTTTCTGTTCCCTTCATACCATGGGTATTGCAAATGGCATTGAAACTTTCCTTTTGTTCAACCAATCACATAGTCCACTTGAACAAGAAGTGCATATAACATGTGGTGCCCATTACTTGCCTTGGTCACCAAGTAGACATTCGAAGTACAATTTGTGTATGTTTTTTAATTGATTTGTGATTGGTCGTCTTTGTGATTTTACGCAAAAAGACCACAAACGTAACAGAAATTGTCGGGATGAGTTCTACAATTACGATGCATGTTTATAATTTGATTTCCTTGAATTCAAATAAGTAAAGTCATTTATATTCCAGATACAGTAGAATCTCCCTAAGTGGGGTGTCTGGGAAGCACTGCTAAAATTTTGCACACCACTTCTGACAATAATTTTTTTTAAATTTCATTAAGTGTTGTCCTAGATTTTATATGATTTATGGCTACTGTTCATAAAACTCAACTAAGTTTAAAGAGGAAGGTCGAAATTGCCCAGGATCTATCCAAAGGAATGAACCAGTTAGATGCTGTAAAAAATACAAGGCCTCCAACGTACTGTGTCTAGGATTGGTAAGGAAAAGGAACGATGGGTAGCTATTAATTTTGAAACACTAGATAGTGCTCCTCGCAAAGGTACGAAAGAAAGCGTATAGTCAAGGTTAAGTCTATTGAAGTGGATGACAAACTTGTTGAGTATATCGTGAGAGCCCGAGATTTAAATGCTATTGTAACTGGTCCAATTATACAAAATAGTGCCACAATGATTTCGAAGAAGCTGCCCAATTTAGATGGTTTTAGTGGCTCTAATGGCTGGTTAGAAAGGTTCCGAAGCCGCAATAGAATTGTAAGTAGAGCTCTCCAAGGAGAAAGAGCGTCAGCTCCTATGAATGCTGTTGAGGAATTCAAGAAGATATTACCTACTCTCCTTAAAGGTTATGACAAAAAAGATGTTCTAAATGGTGACGAGGTTGGTCTTTATTGGGAACAAAGTGGAAAAAGTTCAGCAAGGCACAGACCCTGCAGGAAGTAAAGTCAGCAAGAAGAGGATTACTGTGTTCATTGTTGCTGCTATGGATGGACATATGGAGCAAATGATTGTTATTAATCAGTATTTAAAACCAAGAGCATTCTCTAGAATTCACTACGACACTAATAAACTCCCGGTATGCATGCAATGGAAAGCGACTCCCAAAGGATGGATGAATTCTACTATTTTCAAGGAGTGGCTTTTATATTTAAATACAACAATTGAAACACAGAAACGGAATGTCTTACTCTTTCTTGATAATTTTTCCGGTCATGATTGTGGATTCGAATTAGCAAAGGAATATCTAACTCATGTCCGTGTTGAATGGTTACCACCGAATTGTACATCTCTGTTACAACCTGTCGATCAAGGGATCGGTAACGCTTTGAAAATTAGATATCATAAATACCTCCATGAACACATGTCTAAGATGATTTTCATTGATAAACATGCCATGGAAGGCGTCGATATGTTGCGTGCATTTGTTTGGCTTGGTAGGGTTTGGAATTCTTTACACAGTACATCCACTGTTTCTCGTTGTTTTGAGAAAGCTGGTTTCCGCTTTGAATCAGATAATGAAATCATTCCAGATCTAATTTCAGATGTTGTAAATCATGATGAGCAGGTATCCTTGATCAAGAAGTTTTAATAGCTGGTCCACCTGCAGTTGTAGACACTGATCAAGTTCTAGAAATGATTGAGTTGTTCGATGCTAAAGAAAATCAAGTTGGAAATGCAGAAGAACAGGATGACCTTGGTGCTAAACCTGAAATTGAAATAAATGAAGAACAGGTAGACCTAGAACTAGGTAGTCGTCCAATAAGTACAAAAGAAGCCATGTTGCGTTTATCTGAACTCGAAAAGTATTTTGAACACAAAGGAATGGATGATGAAGTAGCATGGGTTATCTCAGTTCAAGATAAAATCCTGGAAAGGGTACAGGCTAATCTGATTCAACCATCAATTGACGTTTATCTGTTGAAGAAGAATAATGAAATTTAAGTGGTGTAGGAAGGATACTATCCTAGTATTGAATTACTTTTAGCATATAGTAGTGATATTTAATGATATATATTCACCCCACTTAGGTACCCCGCTTTGGGAAATACCCCATTTTGGATACCCCACTTTGGGAATACAAGATGTAAATTTTGTATACAATATTGTTTAAAATTTCAGCAGGCGCACCCCACACCCCACTTCAGACAAAAATCCCACTTTGGGAGGTTCATTTAGTGTAGTTTACTAAACACACCAATTGTACACCCCACTTTGGGAGGTTCTACTGTAATTGAATCAAAATAGGCATGCTCATATAGCAATTTAGTAATTAGGTAATACTATACTATTGAAAAATGGATATTGGATTTCAGAATAACTAGACGTGCTAGAGAAATTCTGATTGCAGATTCGAGTTCAGCATTCAAACGTATGCTAAGATAAATGTATGTGATCTCTGATGAGAAATCTTGTTGAGTTGTGTAATTATTGAGAGTAGCGAAGCTTGGCTACATAGGATACCCTACAATGGCCATATGAATCATTCTACAGGGGATTAAACAAGTTCAATAGCAAGGGTCTGGGCTAAATTCTTATCTAATCTATAAATTTAAAACACTATTATAGAACTAAAACTATGATATATCCTTTGGTAGTAATAATGTTGTTATAATTGACCACCATTTGTTGGCACAACCAGCAGCAGTCACAATCAAATAACATTTACGAAACCAGAATATTTATGCGAAATCTGCAGTTCAGACTATTGCAGACATAGCAGGAGATACAGGGTGGCTCCAAAGTTCTGATACAAACCATTTTGTCTATAATATTTATTCAGCATGACCTACATTATTGATTCTCTATATATAATTAATACATACTATTAGGAAGAGATTGCCTAGTTATTTATTCAATATAACCACCCTTTTTGGAAATGACAGCCCTGAGTCTGTTCGGGAATCCTTCTACTGCGGCACGCAGAGTTTCTTGGGGTATCTTCTCCCATTCTCGACACAAGGAAATCTTTAGAGAGCTAACTGTGTTGTGTGACACAGAACAAGCCTTGTTTTCCAAGATAGACCATACAGAATAGTCCATGGGATTTAAATCGGGACTGTATGGTGGCCATTCATCCTTATGTATAAAATTGGGAATATTGTGCTTCAGCCAATCTTGGGTGGTA
>JAKMXF010000305.1:331071-472777 GCA_024704765.1 Oopsacas minuta
AAATTGAAATAATATTTGTTAGGAAGCGTATAAGGTATGTCATGGGAGAGCAAACCATTGAGAATACTTCCTGATAATGGTTGTATATTAATCATGATTTTGTATCAGAACTTTGGAGCCACCCTGTACATCAACATATTTAACCGATAGCATCTGACATTTAACAATAAACAGAAAAATCCAAAAGTAATATTGAAATTCAACTCCCTTTGACTCTCAAATCCAATTTCCGGTGAACAGCTAAGTTAAGGCTACGTCGTATATAATTACTAATACGCAAAAATGAATTCATAATATGGTAGCGAGCAATCAATTTTAATTATTATAATAGTAGTATACTAATATGTATAACACAAACATATGCCGTCATAATAATGGTAGCAACACATAACCAATCAATGAAATGTGAATTCTGTACTTTCAGCATTAAGTACCAAAGTCACTAGGTCCAGCGGGTATTCAAAGCTTAGAGAAATTCCAATTTCAGTGCTCTAGTTCCTGTATAATATCGATGGATATTCGCAATTTCTTTGGTCCAACTCCTCCAAGTCAGTTAGTCCTTGACTATTAGAAATCAGTAGTCATTAAGAGAGTGGAGAAGATTCAACAAGTGAATCACCACATTCCAAGAGATAATGTGTAGTAACATCATCCGCTGCCACATCACGAAAGAAACAAGAACATGGAGAAATATTTCTCATTGCTTGAATGCGATAGCAACATATTACTTATAAGATGAATTTTGATAAATAATAAGAAGCGATAAAACCAGGAAGCATTCTTCAAAAGGGAAGTGGAGATGTGTGGATCAAAAAATCACTCCAGAATTGGAAAAGGTAGTTCAAAAGATGAAAGTAGATGCCAGCAGTGAATCCCACTTGAGATAAGTTAGAGGAAAGTAGATACGTAGTAACTAGTGGACAAATACTTATATCCGAGGTACAATGTTTCGAAGTTTCTGCGGGAAGCAAGACCCGAAAGTCATCGAAGCAATTTTCGCTGGTTCAACTGGCTTGTGTTGAATCTACAAACAGCACTGAGGGGATCAAATAATTATATACAACCAAGGAACGGATATTTCTGGGGATGAACACCTCCGAAATATTTCTTGACACAATATTGAATTTCTAAATTGTATTTACAGTAGAAAATCTATAAGTGGGGTGGTTGGGACAGCGAGTCTTCTGATATCACACTATTTCCCTCTTAAATTTTGAACAACAATTCTCCTTTGAAGAGATGTAAAGAGAGAATCTGTATAGCCACCTCCTCGAGGGTATATTGATTTTGAGCTCCCAAGGTTACCAATCGAATATCAAGTTTTTTAGAGAAATCCAAAGAATTAAATAGATTATTGTTATAAATAAGTGTTTTCAAACAAATGTAGGCAAATAGATAATTATAGAATATATAAATTAGAATTACAGCTTATAGAGGTAAATTCTAAAGTTGGATGGTATTGTCAATCATAAAGTATCCCACATTCACCACTCCCCGCTTAAAGAGGTCGTTGCTAATGAATGAAAGTCGAACATATATCCCCGGTTATGGAGATCCCCAATTATAGAAACCCCACATATCTAGGTTGTACAGCACCATATTTCATTTATATGTACCAAGGTGATATTCGTCACAAGCTCTATATAATTAGAAATTATGATTTAATAAAACTGTAATTTTTAATGTTATTGATTAAGTAAGCGTTACAATAATGTATAGGAATTATTAAGTAATTTTGTTGATCAAACTAACCACCACGCAATGAATTTGGTAGCTAATCGGAATTTAGGTGTTTAATCAGAGGAAGACTTAATGAGACATCTCTGGAGATAATTGCATAATTGTAGAAATGGCAATATAAGGGCATATCCAAGATTACTATAAATTGACAATAATTTAACAATAGCGAGTTATCATTGGCTATAAAAATGTGTACCTATGGTGTCCCCAGTAATTCAAGAAGGAGATCATCAACTTTATCATGACAAATTATATATATTTTGCATAAATAATCAATATATATTTTCATATATTCACTTTGAAATAAAGGATACAATATTCACCATAACAAGCATCAAAGAATGGCACATGTTAACATATAGATACTTAAGAGACACGTATTTCACAGGTTACTGTAAATCTTTAGCATATATTGGTTGACAATATATTGTTCAAAAATATACGTTATATTTATTGGGGCAAAAATGCAATGTTTCTACAATACTGAAACTATGCGTTAGGCAGAATCACAGACAAGTTATGAACAATTATAGGAGAAGTCCAATGTGGAATATCATATTCTTTGAATTTTATGAGGGAGAAATTTTCACAGGTAATAAATAACCATGGTACCAGCAATAGTGGTAATAAATAACCCGCGATAGTCATTTCCTAACAAAAAAGGACAATTGGATCGATACATCTCCACTTTCAATACTTGGACATATATCTTGTTACCATTTTCAAAATAGAGCTTCTAAGCTGTTGAGCCAATATTCTATTTGTATGACGAGAATATAAACGTACCGTAATACCCATTCCATCTAGAACTTGTAATTGCTAAGTTTTTGATCTGCATAAAACGGATATTCACATACGGGTAATGTAAATGTGATTCTGAGCGATCTATATATATATATATAGAAGCATAAATAGAGTTTACATGTGAGATATCAAAAAGGGTCATAATATCCAATTTGATTGCAGACATTCTCAGTATTTCTATTAGGAGGGGAAACAAGCTTCTAAGTGGATGTGATTTTGGTTAAATCCTAGAATATAATGCTTGTGATAGAGTGGTTATTCCTGGCATCTGCCATATTGATACCATCTTTACCGACTTGCGACATAAATAGGTTAACGATTGCAAAAAATTGTTCTGTAAAGGCGATTCAAATACTATACGGTTCAATAATACATAGACACTGTTGCATAAAAAAATTAAAGTTGGAAGTTCCTATACCAAATTCAAAGAAGTTCAGCTGCTAGGTGAAGCCGAGACATGAAGTTCTGAGCATACTGCAGTCGCGCATGGAGCTAGTAAGCGAAGCACACTAGTATTCTTTGATTCTCATTGGAAACATCGAAATTCCTGAGACAAGTCTGGTGCAAATGGTAAAATTTTATCTCTACACATATATCCACATTGCAAACAACAATGCAAATCTATGAATGATGTGAAGCAATTGATTTTTTGGACAGAAGTGACGAATAAACACACACAGATTAGAAACCTAAAAGTACAACACAAATCTCACAATTGATTTCGATAAAATGAGAAGTGGAAGACTCCAACATACGATACTTATTTGATGCAATATAGCGGGGTCCGAGAATCGGGTGTACAATCCTCTATTTTACGACAGGCATATCACAACTCATGCTTGAATTGCTATTATGGGGGTCAAACTTGTCTAGAACGGCTACCAAGTAATGGCCAAAAGTGGCCACATTATAGAGGTCGATTTCTATTCAAAATTGTTCCACGGGACTTTTTTTAGATGGCCGTTATTTCAGGTGACAGTCATACAAAGGTAGCCGTTAAGCGAATGTTAATCCATCTTTACGAACGATACAGACACATTATGGAGAGTTTATAACAAAAACGAGTGTGAAGTTGCCAGCGAAACAAATCGAGCACACTTCATAAGTCATAATTATGCAAACAATATAGGTTGAGAGATGCCATTCGGAACATATCAATACTAGCATAAGAGTTTCTGTCATTTTTAGCAAATCATTCTGACACTTCAGTGACTAACCGTGATGTTGAAGAAAATGAGAACTTTTTGCAAAATTTTGGAATCGATAATCGAGCACACTTTAACAGATTATAATCATGAAACCAATGCATGTAAAGAGATGTCATAAAGAGAACACCAATACTATCCTAGGACCTTGAAATAGTGAACACTATTCTGCAGTGGATCAAAATGGCAAAATTGGCGGATTAGATTATTGGGTGTGTGCTAGCTCTGCATAATGTATTATTTCCATCTTGGTTATCGACCCAAACTAGTCGATTAAACCTATCAGATTATATATATGGTTTCGAATTTTTCTGTAATGACGTATCCAATTCTCATACATGTATGGGCAGTTGTATTTTTCGTAATTTTAAGTGATTAGTATTGAATTATGTATATTATCTCACGAGATTAAGTAATATGTTGATATATGATAAATTACTAATCGATACACTATATTAAGAGACTGAGTTAAGTGTTAACTTCTCCACCATTGTTTAGACTGTTGATTTGTTTCATTTCGAACCTCTGAAATTTTGGATATTGAGCAAACATAGGCTCACTCTGAATCAAGAGTCTAACGAAGATGTCACTTACATTGACTATAAAAGAACATTTACGAGCAGGTTTCTACCTTAATCTTCTTACATGTTTGTTACGGATTCCAGGCATTCTTCAGTCAAAGCCTTCATTCCGTAAACGTCATGGAAATCACTGATTAATTCTGAAGAATATGCAAGTAATTTATGATAATACGGTGTTATGTTTGCCTAAGGAGATTACAAAGTATTCCTCGTAAGTAAATTTGCAAATGGTGGAGACTTTATCAGTGTTTATCCTTTTATGAGAATTATAGACACGCAATATTTCTCAAGCAAGAGATGACGCATTCGATGCATTGAAGTTTTAACTTGATGATGTGAGGCAGCCATTTCTTCATTCCGCATCCAAATGAAATATCACTAGCATAAGCCAGCGAAAGACACATAAATAACTCTGAAGAGGAGACGCAGAGAAGATGTTCCTGTCAGAAGCTAGTGGATGTGTTGATGCAGAAACCAAATTTAACTAGAACTATAGCTTTCAACTGATCTCCCATTACAGTGCAAAGTTGGAAATTTGCCCCTCTAGCTCCCTTTAAGATTCCAGACATCTCCCCATCAAACACTGACAATATAATATTCAAGTTAACCTTTCCTTGAGGTAATTCTATTCCTAAATTCTCTAGTTTGCTAGTTTCTGCATTGACCATTTCTTCTATAATGTATTTCACGTTGTCATAGTTTTCTTTCTGACATATTAGAGTTACTGTCCTTGATGCGAAAGGTAAATTTGCAGAAGGAATTGACCAAAGGCGATCACCATGTTTGTTTGAAATAAATATAAGAATAGAAGATTATGTACATAGATTCGGATTACATTGTATCTGGTTATAAATTCTGTGTTTGCCAGATCAATCTAAACCATCTGCAAGTTTGAGAGTTATAGGAAATTGACTGTAAGCTACAGATTGAATTGTTTCTAGTATATGCTCAGGTGTCTTAGTTGGTAGTATGATATGCCACCTATTATAGAATATCCAAGCTTATGACGGACAATCAATATTTAATTGACGAGTGAAATATCATAACGAAACTTGGGAATGTTTTTATATGCAGGTAGTCTGAATTGTTCGGAAAGAGATAATTGGCGAAATTCTGTATATTTCTCTCTCCTATTTCCATGAGATCTAAGTATAGGTTGCTTTAGTCAATGGAAATTATCTTCTTGAATTTGAAAATGTTCCTTTCATGGCGATTTCTTTTGATTCATTTGAAGTATCACGGTCACAACAATCATTAGATACTAACAGAGGCAGATAGGCGGTAATTGTTTTGGCATCAACATCTTCTTGATCAGCAACAAATTGGGCCAGATCGAAAAATTTGGACAACCTTTTCTGACAGCTTGGAGCCTAAGCTGATGCAGTGGTTTCCTCCTCTCACATGTATCTTCAATAAATACATTTGTATTGTGCAAATATTCAAGGTAGTAGGCCGATTAAAGTTCCTTGAGGTGTTGCTCCTTCACCACTGAGTTGTAAAACAAGATACTCTCTCATGTGACAAGATCCTTATTCTTCACGAAACTCTCCTCGAGAATCCTTCAGTGCTGTAAATTATCTGCGTAATACCTCTATATTATTTTTGGAATCTTCATCGATTGGCAAATATGGAACGAGCAGCCTGTCTAATGTTATCATCAAATAATATCAAAAAATTCCATGCGTCTTTTGTTATCCATTTGATAATGGTTTATGCTTTGAATACGACAATGATGAATTTGATTTATTTACTTTGGTTGTATTATTTATAATCGATGGGAGACTAAAATTTCATCAGATATTGAAAAGGAATGCAAGGATATTTGTTTGAAACTTTATCATTTCCATAAATATTTCACTATGTATCCTTGGAATGCACTAATTTTCAGGACATTAGTTGTTTCTAGATAGTATCATATGGTTTTTCAATTGCATTAGTGCATTCCAATCTTCAGACAAGCAAATAGCAAATATAATATTAATATTAAAATTCCTCTAGAAGGTGAGTTTTGTCCGAAAATTAACCTCGCATTTTTCCATTAGTGTTATGGTCTCGGTCGCTACGTTTCGCTAGCCTATATTTAGTAAAATCTTGAATGCAAACATCTTCTCTAATTGTTTCAACCATAAAACCATGCGACCTCGAGTGCCCTCAAAATGTTTTTAACAATTTCTATTAAGTTCATCCTAATATGATATGTATTTACTACTTGGATAATATTGGTCTTGATCATATCATTTTGTAACAGTCAAACGATTTTCTATGATGAATTTATAGAAAAGCTATAATGATGAAAATATAAACAACACGTGCATGTTCCACTCCAACTAACTCTTGGAAAATGTCTTTGAAAGTACGATTATTAGAATGAACAACATTCTTCAATATCATGAGAATAATAACTATATTTTTTGCTCATAACACAGTCATGAGCAAGCTAAAGTTTTTATCAAAATACACAATTATAAGTTTTCAACTATGATGAAATCAGAAATAACATTTTCTTGGAGTTTGAGTATCAACTTTTCTACCCTACTCAACCATGTTTCCCCATTGTATGTTCTTTTGGTCCCATTTATCCCTTACATGAAATTAAATCTGAAGTTAGCGAACACTTCAACATATTTGCAATTATCTTTAACATGTCTCACTGACACATTTTCATAAATACAAAATTTTGAGACCCCAGCTAGGTTAATATCACCATCAGAAAATTTGCTCCACCGCTGCCAGGGCCTCCTTGTGAGGGGGGAACGTCATTAGTCCTACTCCACATGTAGGCGTTAGTCCTAATTCTGATTTAGAGATGTTAGTCCTACCTATAAAATTGCTATTTTATCTTTTTCAATATCTTTCTGTTGATGATATGTGTAAAGTAAGTAATTCCATTGGCTAATCGAGTATGCTAATTTCGATTGTTAGACTTTCGAATTATTCAGAAGTAAATTTATTAGATGATTCTATGAATTTAAGTAAACAAATAGTAAAAAACTCGAAATATACTTAGAGACCTACAAAGTTATTACATGCAGAGAAGTCGGAAACAGGGCAGCTGAGGCGACCTTGGCTGCTCCACTTTTTTGTATGAAATAATCTTAGTTATATCGGCCATGAATCACCACAGACGTCTCTCCACCAAATACAGTTCAGTGTTTCTATAATTAATACAAACTTTCATGCGAATATTCATAACTATTATACATTTCATACTTGCAAAGTTCAAAAATATTTGTGTTATATCCATGTAATGAGCTCTCATTTTCCGTTTGAACTTGCCACAACTTTGTACATCAGTGTTTCCCAACCTTTACAGATTTAAAGTCCCCTTATAGACTTAATATTTACAGAACGCCCCCTATTTAATACTTCATTGAATCAGTTTTTATTTACTGACTATATAGAAATATTAAACATAGATTGATAGGGTATCTAGGGACTAATCTAAGTATCAGTATACGTTGGAACATGTGATCCTTGACTTTGGTGGCTCTTGGCTAGTTTGACTACATCCGGTTCTAACTGCGTCAGAAAGAGTCTCAAGTCGCCTCTTGTTGCTATTTCCAGTCGATTTCTTTGTTTTGTGAGCAGATAACTACTGTGCTGAATCCCTTTTCGACAAGATATGATAATGGAAATGCAACAAACATCAATTTTACAGTTTAAAAAATATGGGAATAGCGTTCAGAGACTTCCTTCTTCATCCAGAATGCTCTATATCCACATTGGGTGAATATGGCATTGCATTCGATATCATTCTGCAAATCGATGAATTCTTCTTGAAATTGTGGATCCAAAGTTTCTATAATGTTCTAAATGGATTTATCACAAAATTAAGGATAACTAACTTGGTTAAATCTTTGAATCGAGTCAACAAATCTTCGCTAAGGGAATCAACATGCGAACAGTAAATATGAATGTTGTCATCTGTAATGATATTATTATTTGCCATATCCAGTTCACTTAAACAAGGTAACCGCCCAAATTCACGATCGCAATATTCTGTCGGAACAAGGTTAGTTTACTTAAGAATGATAGAACAACGCCCTTCGCTTGAATAAGAGTAGTATTATTCCCTTGTAGCTGCTTATTCACTATATTCAGTTTCTCGAATAGGTCGGCTAAGTAAGCAACATCAGTCCTTATCATTTTAACCATTTCTGCCAGAGTTGAATCGTATTCTTCTAGTAACTCGACTATAGAATCAAACTGTTGATGGAATCGTTTCAAACAATTACCTTTAGAAAGCCACCTAACTTTAGTATGGAGAAGGAGGAGTTTATCATCTTCATCATTGTTTTCACAAAGTTGCTGAAAGATGCGATCATCAGTGAGTTCTTTTTGATTTTGTTCGTAGCAGTAATCACGATTTGCAAAGACTGGTGAAGATTAGGTGTTAGGTGCTTGGCGATCAAATGTTGACGATGTATGACACAATGAATAGAGAAAACCTTCGGCACAGCTCGTTTCAGATGAGCTATGAAACCACGATGACGTCCAATTATTGAACATGTTACATCAGTAGCACACGCAATAATATTTCCCATTGGTATGTTCCTCTCTTCACAAAATTGCTTTACCACCATAAATATTGTCTCACCTTTAGTATCTGTTTCTAGTGGCTTGGAGAAGAGCATTTCTTCTTTTGATACACCATTGTGAATATATCGTACATATGCCATAAGTAAGGCTTCATTGTCACATAAAGTTGACTCATCAAGCTGCAAAGCGAATTCCGTTGTTTGTAAAACTTCACACAACTGTTGTTCAACATCTATAGCCAATTCTTCGATCCTCCTCGAAACTGAGTTATTACTTAAGGGAATTGATCTAACTACACTAGATGCATCTTGATACATGACAGTAGATATAACCTCTCTTATAGCTGGAAGGATGAGCTTGTCACCTATTGTATGAAGCTTTCCACTTTTGGCGATTAAAAGAGATATATTGTAAGAAGCAACAAGACCATCGTCATTTTTAGTAGTAATTTTGTTAATCATTCCATCTATGGAACTACGATTTGCAAACTGCTTGCTTAAAGTCAGGAAATATTTGAGATCCTTCTCTTTCTTATCAGGGTGTTTCTTCGTCAAATGGCCGCACATACGTGAAGGTTTCATGCCCTCATTAGAGAACACTTGATTGCAGAGCAAACAAAAGGGTAATTGTTGATTAGTAGGTGAAGCGATGAAACCAAATTTCAGAAAATCTATGGAGTGTTGATGGCATTTTTTCTTGGGATTTTCAGCCATGATTGGATATGCAAGAAAAATCGTGTCTATTATTGAGGTAATTATTGAAATAACATGGTATGATCACTTTTATAACTTCTTTGTTAGGAAGCCGTCTGAACTGTTAATTCAAAACAAAGAAACAATACCATTGAAAGCATTGATTGATTGTAAATGGTGAATACTTAGCTCTTCTTGTGGGCAACGTGCTAGAATTGTCATTATGGGTGAAGTGCACAACATATTAATGATACAATAGTATTTCGCAAAATTTACAGATGCTAAAATAAATCTTCATCCAACGGCTCATTATCTTGTCAGCGCCCCCTGAGGCAAAGTAAACCCCCCTCGGAGGGCTTCTAAGCCCCCGTTGGGAACCACTGGTGTACATTGTCAAAATATTTCGCTGGCTGCGCTCGAAAGCGGAAAATATTCAGTACTTGTATTTCAGTACAGAAAATCAATGTACAATCGAATAAGAACTGTTGATTTTCACAACATAATGTACATCTTTATGAGTTTAGGTTATTGGACTCATAATCAGCAAGCTTGTCTCAAATAAAACTCATCAACAAACCTATTAAGTCACTGTACGTCTGCACAGAGCAACAGGAATAGGCAAAATCCTTCTACGGTTAGCCATAGCAGTAAGTATATACCATACTTGCCAACTGTCCCGAATGTCCCAATTGGTTTATAAATTCTAAAGCAATTAATATAACGAGATAGAATTGACTTCTAAAATTACTTGACACAATGTACAAGTAATTTCCAGTTTTGATAATCCAAGTGTAAGACTTAATATTGTATAACGAGGGCCAGCCTAAAAACTTAACCCGGGCCCGTTCTGGCTATTGACGGCCCCTGCCTAGATGCTTCAGAAAATTCGAGTTGAAGCAAGACCCGGCAAGACTAGACACTAAGAAAAAGGTGAATTTGGCAGCAAAACAAATCAAAATCTGATATCTCATCATGAGCTTTCGCAAGGCAATTATACAACTAAAAATGCTTCTTCCAAAAGTTATTAAGGAAAGTTCAGTGTTTTAATGCTTAATTGGTGTATAAATGACAAAGGAAGTCATTGATTTGAAATCTATAGTTGGTATGAATAGAATGTCGACGCATTTCTGTGTTCTAAGAACAGGCGTTTTCATTTGTTGAAATTAAAACTAAGAAACTATGAATGCAAATAGTCAACTTCCCATTGACCAATAAAATATTTCATTTGATTTCAGATAATATTTGAGATATTTTGACATTTCTTAAATATAAATACAGGGGTATTTTTAGGAGAATTTCAGGAGGGGCAGCTCAAAGTTCCATGAATTAGAGAGAGGCATAGTTTGTAGCTAAAGTGCATAACATGACCATAGCTCAGGGGGGGACATTTTTCCCCCCCCCCCCCCCCCCTCCTCATATCATCCAGAAAAAAACCCTGTAATTATGACTGGGATCTATATAGCATTTGTCTAAATGTGTCAAAAAGTATTTACAAAAAGCAAATCAACTATATTGCTAGTGATAGGAAGATGAATATTACAGAACTTCTGGTATATTATTTAGAGCATAGCTCTCATAGTTCCTGAGTTATAGCATAAACAAACAGAAATACAAGAGTGTGTTCATATTCCACTCATATAGACCATTGTTTTTAAATACAGTCAACTTGTTTATAACGGCCATCAAACACTAGCCATTATATACAGGTGGCCTCAATAGAGAGGTTGACCGTATACACTACTAGTGTTGCACAATGTGGCAAAATTACGATTATGAGGTAATAAGTACTTACAGTGAAGATATATGTTAAAATGCTGTCATATATAGTAAATCGACACTGTAGATTTCAAAGATGACACCAGATTTTTACCTGCACTACTGGAAATGGGACTATGACATAATCTGTGGTACTGGGATATAATCAATAATTATCTTTCAAGAATAAATGAGTTCTAATTTTTTGAGTGTTTTATACCAGCCAGCCCTATATATCAATAAACTTGAATAACAATGCGTATACTGAACTCATTTACGCATTGGATACCTCGTAAAATGAAACTAATGGATTAGAATTACAGTAATTAGAAAATTTCATAATGAAAATAAAATTTTTCGATAATACAATTCATCCGAATGGGTTTGCCCCATACACTTAATGTCAAGAAAAATATAAGTCGGCGCCTTTGGGCGGGTCTAGAAATTATTGAAAATGAAAATTAGAAAGACATAATACCTGAAATTTTCAACTATTCAACGCGCAATTGTTTGCATTGCAAGATCGGGGGGCTAAAAGGTAGGTCAAGGAGCTGAAATATGGATAAAAATAGACAACTATAAATGCTTGAGAATGAAAAATAAGTTTCAATTTGTTTTGCAAACGAGTTAAAATTATTCACATAATACATACGAATACTGATAAATGCCATTGAATTAGTAAAAATCTTGGAATGCTGAATTATTACAAGGGTATTTGAAGAATATATATTTGTGGTTTTCAGGGTTTCAAAGTTCAAATTTAAGCCTAAGTTTAAAACCTTGGTTAGACATGTTATAAGTTCATTAAGTAACTAATAATAGCATATTTCTGGGTTTGAAATAGTGTAGAATCGAATGCACACATTAGTTTTGGTAAATAGCGAAGTCAATTAATCACCTATTACCGCATAGATCCGCACTGTGTGTTGTAGTAACCTTATGTTAATGGTGGTGATATAGAGAAGTTGGCATTTAAGACAAGTGAACGATATTTAAGATAATATAGTGGAATTAGTTAATAATGGTCACCCAAGGGGCATGTCAAGGCACACTAACGGGATGCGACCACTATATAAAGTGGCCATTATATACAGGTTTAGCGCCAGTAAGGGACCAAAAATGGTGGCCGCATACAGAGGTCGTTATAATGGGAGATAAGAGGGGACTGTTTTTAGGTGGCAGTTAGGTTTGACTGTATACTATTGGTCTCAGTCATATTATAGAACTGTCAAGCATTAAAACTTTAACAATTCGGAAAGCAGCATTTTTCGTCTAAAAATAGCTCTTACCGATCTCGTACATATGGTTGCATAACAGGGAATAGAGATATTTATGAAGAAAACATTATATGCACCCATAAGCATAAAATGTGATTTGGATAAAGGGTAAGAATATTGAAATGAAACTGAACTAAAACTTCCAAATTAAGTTTATGAATCAACTACTGCGGAATATAGTTCGCCTTTCATGAAAGATCATGCAATATGCAGACTCGTAACCAATTATAAACTAGCAACTAATACACTAAGCAAAAGTAAGAAGCTATTTAACAAGGATTGATAGATATTTTGGCCCTTTTGGAGGTCATTTCTTATTACCTCTCTTAGAATCAAAATTTCTAATGTAAGTAAACGAGTAGTATTTACTTTCTTCATTCATTAAGAAAAGAGTTACAGCAAAGGATTCTTGATGCATACTAATACTGTTTCCAGGAATGATCTTTAAAAAATTTCAATTAATGTCATAAGCACTTGAATTTGAATAGATACAAAGATCATGATTGTTCTTTGAAGAATATTGGTGAATCTGTATTTTCGGAAGCAATTTCAGATCAGAAACAATGACCGATTACAGAGGTAATCAGGATAACACAGGTTTCGGTTTATGCAGGTTCTACTGTATCGAATTAGCGACATGAAATATTCATAAAATAGGAAAAAAACACGGATTCCGCATACTTTAAATCTATACCAGAAAAGCTTATCTCGGTTAGGTACTTAATACAGATCTTGCATCACTCAATTGCTAAGAAATTGGACTAGAGCAGTACGTCAGTTTTCGAAACTGATGGGATCGGGGGTTCGAGTAACTAGAACGTTCGGAAAATTACATTCTACTGTATTATACACCAGGCGTTGTTAGATAATTAAGCATATAAATTATGTAATAGATTAAATTCAGAGATGTCCATTAATTGGGTCAAACAGTTGTTTTCAGGTATATTACCATATTTAAGACAGTGTCGCCAGTACCCATAAGCATATATTCATTGGTTTCGGGTTAGAGAAAGAAAGAATTTATAGTAGTAGGTGGCTGTAAACTGACGTATTCTGATAACTGAAATTCTACTGTAGCTTTATTAAATCAATAAGGAATTATAGAAAATAAATACACAAATTCAATATATAGGCAATTCCTTCGTTCTGAATAGACGCGTATGAAATATTCCCATATTCCTGCATTGCTAGGGACGATTATGAACTGTCAATGGATAATGAATATTGAAAATACTGTGAATGTAAAACAAATGGAATTTACCTCATTAAACGGAGAAATGCTAATGAAAATGGTTTTTCATCCTTATCGTTATTGGATTTGTGCCGAAATAGGAATTCTATATATGAATTGCTGTAATCATCAGCAGGCAGACTAAGCTTTATTACATCATTCCACACTGGATGCCCGTTATGATAAAAAACAGTGGAAAAATAGGTAGTAAGTGGTGGTTCACCATTTCCCGGAAATATACTATCTTGAATAACTGAACCATCACTTCGCTTAACTTGAACCTAAATGGAATAAGAGAAAGTGATAACAAATCTAATCATCAGGATGAATAAATATACAGAATGAGTATATAGCAAAATTTCCTGATGGTTCAGAACAAAATTGTTACACGGATAAAATTAAGAAATGATATTTCCATACAATGAAAACGCAATACATCTGAATATACATATATGTTTGTATATTCAGGGTTGATTGAAGAAACTGGAGGAACACCAGGGATGATTGTCCTATACAGGGGTATTTTGGGCCTGGCGCGGACAAGTTAGAGCCTTGGAAGAAATTCACACCTATAACAAAATTATGACGTAATTGTCACCTTCTGGGATTATCGAAAAATCACATTATTAACCATTACTCAGCAAATATACATGATAGAAGTTTGAAATTTGAATCACAGGTACACCTCAATGCGACAAATGTCCTGAAGCTATTATTCTGAACAAAAGCTAAATCATCATGGGATTATTACGTCATCATTACTGTACAAAAAAATCAAAAATAATAAATCCCGAGGCAGGTAGTGCCGAGTAAATCCCATCTCGTAACTACCAAGAGCATCAAAAAATGTAGTTGTTTAATAATTGAGCTAACCCAAGCTCCTAAGCTGTCGCACAGCGACAGCTTGTAAGCGAAGCACGCAAGTTAACCTTAATATCCTCCATCACTGATAGATATCTTACTTAATGATCTTGCTAAGTATCTTATTGGTTAGTAAGTAATCTATAGATATTGTGTGCATAAAATACAGTAAATAACGCTTCCATTTTCACTATATCGTAAAAGATTATTGGATCAATTAAACATTTAAGCATATGGAACACTGGATCCCCTTTAACATTTGCTTATTAGTATTGAGAATATTCCTGATACGGTGTCCCAAATATTGTCAAAGAACAGAAAACATATGGTAAAACTGGTGTCAGGTGAGTATAATTCAATAAAGTATCTACTATAATATGGATCGAAATATATACAGTAATTGAATTCATATGTGGGAATGATTGATGTGCTGGTAAGATTAGCGGATGTTAGAATGTAATAAATATGTGAAGAAGTTAGATGTTCTAAGGTATGATGTATAACTTAATATATGGGGTTGGCCACTACTGCAAAACCGGATACATCATCCATTAAAGTGTTAGTTTATCAAAAATCAGAATTACTAATTTATATATAGAAAATATCTGGGAGCGTATTACAAGACTTCAGATATATTGCTGGGAAATCCGACATTTCGTTCCACGACATTTCGCTTCACTTTTGACTGGTCAATTTCTGTAAACAATTTAACAGGTTTCACATGGCTAAATAATTGAACTAATTTCTTGTCCTGAATTCGTATGGTTAACTCTAACTTAAATTAAATTGCTTTGCATAATTTGCTAAATAGATCAACCAAGTAGCTTGTATAGATTCATTTAGAATGTGGCTAAAATATACATAGCAGTTATCACAAACTGGTACAACTAGAAGAGCAGTTAACTAGATCTTATTGCATTTGTTTCAAACAATTTTGGCATCCTGGCGAATTCGGTGGATGCTAAAACCTGTTTTCGGAGCCCGCTTCTTTGTCCTGGTTGAATTCCAAATTTCCAAAGACATCAACATTAATGTATCTGCACTATTACAAACACCCCATAATTCCAACTTCCAGCCATTTATTAGTACCAAATTATATTGATAACCCCGGAATTACGGTTATTTACCCGAGTCCAAGAGTGGCCGTAATTCAGATGTTCCACTGTAATATATGTGTCTGTGTGTTCATTCGAAATTACTTCCTTGTTCACACCTGTGTAATTTGGAGGGGTTAAGACCAGATTTGGTATGTATACTCGCAATGGGATCTAAATGTGTGCGGTTATAGAAGTGCTGTGCAACACGCCCAATGTTGTTTTGCCACTGTTGACTAAAAACATTGTTTATTGATTATATATGTATACAGCCCACGGGGACAATATACGATGCAACAAAGCTGCGTCGTATAAGGTGTGCCTTATTTATGTAGGCGAGATTTTATATAAACCAGCAACTTTTGCCTGCGGTTTATGATCACACTATTAGAGGAAACCAGGCCTGACTAAGTCAATGTAGAGATGGACAATTAGAAATGTTTTAAGTACATATTTCATTACTTTTGTCGAGATCTTACTAAGCCAAAGCTCTTTATAAATCCTAGTTTCCAGGGTAAATATGCACCACTTGTATTATGAATAAGGAACTTGAAGAAATACAATTAATGAATTAAACATATATCTAATACCAAATAGAAGACTAAACTAAATAAATAGAAGCTTGAAGACTAAACTAAGTTCTACTTGGGTGCAGCTACTACATCTCGGCCAATGTCCACTACAATTGTTAGCTGCACCGTCAGGAATGAGGAGGAAATAGGGAGAGAGGTAGGAGAGTTGAAGAAATGATACATTGGCAGTGCGAGCAGAAAGGAGAGTGTAAAGCAAGGGTTCATACGAAGGGAATGAAGATAGTGAAGCGTACGAATGAGCATCTGCATGCACCTGATGTGCAGGCTACGTCCTACTGTGAGATAAAGACAGCCATCAAGAGGAAAGCACGGGACACACAGGATAGCTCACACCACATAATCGGTGAGTGTATGCTAACAGCACCAGAGGGTACTGCTGCTAAACTACCTAAGCTGGACAACCTGAAGCGGACGCTACAGCGTCAGCGTGCAAGTGTATTATCAGCTCCAGTGCAGCCTATCGCCATAGCAGAGTTGGTTCCACCTGCAGAATACCAGCGGACAGCCAAGGGGGAACAGTTCCTACGCTATGACTCTGGGGAAGACGATGCACATAGATTTCTTATCTTCGGGACACAACGCAACCTCGGGATGCTACAGCAAAGCAAGATCTGGCTAGATGATGGCACCTTCAAGACGGCGCCCCCTCTTCGCCCAGGTGTATGTGGTGCATGGACTCCGCGGAGGAGACGATCCTATGAAGACTGGTCATCTGTTGCCGAGCCTGTTAGTGCTACTGCCCAACAAGACAGAGGATACCTACCGTAGGATATGGGAGCAGATCCGCCTACTCTATCCTCTTGCCCAGTCTGACAGATGCTCCGGACTTTGAGAAGGGCGCAATTAACAGCTTTGAGCATGTCTGGCCTAACACAGAAGTGAAGTGCTGCTTCTTCCATCTCACACAGAATATCTAACGTCATGTGCAGTCTGTAGGGTTACAGCCTGCCTACACACATGACGAAGAGCTGACCATGCGCATCCGGAAGATACCAGCCCTTACATTCGCTCGACCAGCAGACGTACCGATCTGTTTGAGCAAGTATCGATGGACCTCCCCCTTACGTCTGAGATAGGCGAGCTAGTGGACTACTTTGAGAGGACGTATATCGGTCGCACGCTAGCCAGTGGATACTATTTAGCGGCGACGTTTCCCATTGACCTGTGGAACTACCACTTCAGCCCGTCCTACGGACTCCCCGGTACGACCAACGCCGTAGAGGCATGGCACCGCAGCTTCAATGCCACTGTCGGCTGCCATCACTCCACCATATGGAAGTTTCTCCTAGCCCTCAAGCGTGAGCAGGGGCTAGTGGAGGTGCGGCAGACTAACTACCTTGCTGGGAAGCCGCCACCAAACGGAGGAGGTCTCAGCAGAGTGAGGAAACATTGAAGACTCTAGTTGGAGAATATATCCACCAGACCATACTAAGACGAAGTTCCATACAAGTGTAGACACCATCTCAGCATGAGAACGGATGTTAATCTTCCGTATTATCTATACCTCAAATAAATTTGATTTTGAGATAATACTTTAGATTAACATGTTAATCCGCTCCCAGACCGAAATGATGTGCTACACCTTGCAAGAACTCTTAATGTTGTTGTAGTTTACAAAAGTGGTGTAGGGATGTAGGGTCTATTACCATTGTAAATGTAGAATGATATTCAAGGATTCAAAAATTATTAATGCAAATATGTCAGTTCCATAGGGTTTGGAATCCGAATAGAAACGCTATCAGAATTATTGATCAAATAATAATTTGATGTGATTAAGCTAGTTCATTGTGATAGATGTGCTTAATCGTCAGTTAAAAATTGCATTTATTAACACAATAAAGATGCGATAAAAAAGCATCACTATTGCTACATGGTATATATGGTAACCAGTTAGAATTTTACGGTAATTCTATCTATTGAGCTTCACAGGTATAAGGTAAGAGGTAGAAGCGAAATTGAAATTGAAAAGAGCAAAAAATGAAGGAAAAACAAACAATCTAAAATACAGTAAATTGCATTAATAAAGTGGATGCTGGTAATAAGAACTCGTCGGGAGCTGGACATAATGTTCTTATATCCGACATGTCCTTATAACCAGTATGTAGCATAAAGAGGATATTGGTTATGAGGACACTTCGAATAAACACATTTAGATTCAGAATATGGTAGAAAATGGTCCTCATATAGACTATATTATTCATGCCAATTCCATTGACCTACCGGTAATAAGAACAAATTTTAGTACTATTCTAACTTAGAATAGTAAGAAAATTGGTCATAGAATTCTAAAAGTGTTCATATAACTGGCATGAAGTATATTGGGGTATATGGCAACCGTTTCTTGAATAATGTTCTTGTATCCAGCATGTTCTTGTAAAGGGATATAATGGTCTAATATATGAGAAAAATCCAAGGAGTATAATACGAAAGTTTCATAAATAAAGTCAAGGTTCTTGAAACCGACTTGTTTATATTACAAGAGTTCTTATAAGTGGCATATACTGTAGTAGAATATAACCTGTGAAATGACCAAACTAAAGTCAAGCAATCTAAGATATATGGCCCGTAGAGGCACAGCAAAATTATTCAAAATGGCACGTAGCATAGAACTTTAAGCACCCCTGACATAGATCCAGAATATTAATTTCTGGAAGATTTAATGACCTCAAATATATACCTACAATATATTAGAAATATATTTCAAATTTTTAGAAACCTCTATTTCCACGTTTTTGTCAGTTTTCTTAGTATACTTTGGAAATGTTCCAGTCTTGAGGCGTATATATAAGTCATTCCGCTTCATTTCAGGCAGAATAATCTCTGGAAACGAAAGTCTGTCACAAACAGCAGTTTGAGGTGTAAATAAATAAGAATTGGAAGATTTAACTTCTTCTAAAGTGCCATGCAAGGGCTTTAGATTAATAAAAACGCCACCTAAAAGTACAAATGAAGAATCAAAATCATAAACATGAAGTCTTGATTTCCAATACTCAAATTCATTTCGATGAGATATAGCCAAAAAATATTGCGCAGTAAAGGATAATACCACATATGGGCATTATCAAGATTGCGTAATAATCACCAGAGATATCGTATGGTAATGTTTTCAAGGTATTAGAAATCTGCTAGATTATAATATTCACAAGACTATTTGACCATAATATTAAAGATTGTCAAGTTGTGGATGAAGATCAGCAACAATGTAGTATCGATGGTCGTAACTATAACTCCCTGAAGTTCAACATTATCAAAACAAATTTTAATATTTGCATGAAAATAGCCTTAGATCCCATAGAATAAATTATGCAACCGGAAATGTATTAATTGACTATAAATAGTGCACATAAAAACGTGATCTCCAGTTGTAAGAGGAAGCAAAAGTGAAACACTGAGAAATGATGTCGAGCTAGCTTCATTGACGTCGAAGACTGGGGTTAGCTCTAAGCAAGAATATTCGGGGTAAAATATAATGCTGAATATAGTAGGTCTAGCTAAGAGTAAATGAATTGAACGAATTGATTATAGCAAAGAAAGGTATTCGGAAGGGAATCTTCTTAAGATGGAGAAAGTACAACAGATATCAGTTATTCGTAACTCACCAGGAAATAACCTAGAAAGGAGTAAGCATGCAACGCGTTAGTCAGATTTTGAAATGTGGGCTCAGTTCTGCCATGTTTATGAATGTGGTATTGGATTATATACTGCAAGGAATGGAGAACGAGGAGTTAAAGGATAAGAGAATAACTACAAATACCCCCTTCCACACAGAAATTTCTCTACCCAATAACTCTTGACATTGATGTGGTTCATCAAGCAAAAATAGTGGCGGTGCAAAGCAGTCAAATTTGATCAATTCATTTATGAAAACTCTCATAAAGGGTGTGAAACATTCAAGATTATGTTTTGGATAATAATGCAATCGGTTAGTGGGATATTCAGAATTTGGTTGCTGATTAGAACATATACAATTCCTAGACTATCTTTCACATCAAAGGGGGTTAATAGAATCACAGATAACGTGAAGGAATGTGAAGGATCACCAACTGGAAAAGAAAAAATTTTTTACAGTGGGTACAATTTTCGGAAAATTCTCATCAAACATAACTACCTAAGTAGAAATAAAATAATAATGGAATGTTGTGAATACAATCTTCACACTTTATAACAAGTTAGTTGTTGATTATTGGATACAAACTATAGAGTAAAAATTTACCAATTGTGAAAATATTGGAAGAGACTCACTCTGAACGAGGCTAAGGGGTAACAAATTACGCTGATATGGATTTCGCATTTTATAGTTTCTCGTAGGGTAATCTATCGCTGATATCAAGAAGATAAAGTGAACGATTATAGAAATCTTGAAATAATCGTAGAGACGTGCACACAACGACTAAACATGGGTCATCAAGCTGATCCCGTGGGAGCATGAAGTGTTCGCTGTTCGAACGCCACGCAGCGTGAGCAAGCAAAGAATGCTTGAAATTATACAATAAATCGATATAAAAAATTAACAAAAGTGCTAAACAACAATATTTTTAGTAGCAACAAGGTTATAGATATTACAGCAAGGATAGCTAGTTTATGTCAGCAACATCTAAAGCTTGTGGGCCCGCCAAAATTTTTCTATTGGGCGCACTTTGCCGACTCCTGGTTATATTATGCAAAGTTATCTCTGATAGTTATTGACTTGAATTAAAGATTCTTTTCACCATAGCGCAATGATGGTCAGGATCAATACCAAATTTATCAACAAATATTTACATCGTGGAGTTACAACGGGGCGTTCAATAGGTTTAGGCCTAGTTCCTAAAATTCTTATCTAAATTCGTACACTATAGTTAAACTAGCAAATTATTTAGTCATAATACCTGTCTATCAAACGCTACTTAGACTTCAGAGACCGGAACGTTCCCTATTCAAATATTTCGATGCACAAGGTGCAGTTCTCCAGATTATAGTCCCAAAGGGATAAACAATTACTGCCAATGGTAAGTAGAAAACAATACCGGTAGTGAAGATCTAAGTCCCGACCAAGAGGACTAAAGATCCTATACGATAATGCTAGACCTTAGAAAACCAAACTCATGAAACTTGGTATTACAAAGGATGAAAGAAACCGAGCTAGAACATCCGCCCTACTCACCTGACCTTGACCCACGGGACTTTTGGCTGTTCTCAAGACTAAAGAATAACCTTGTAAGGAAACGTTTTAGAACAGGATTGAATGTAACATGTTACAAAAACTTTACATCCTAATCCAGTGATGGTATGGGCTGGAATTTAGGAAAAAGGGAAAATAAGCATGGGTTTTATGTCAGAGGGCGCAAAATTAACGCCAATTCATACTAGAAACCGATTCTATCTAAACATGTTCTAAACACAAGTTATACCTTCATGAACGGAGAAAATTGGCTGTTTCAGCAGGACGGAGTCCCCGCTCATACATCTAAGATTAATCAGGACTGGCTTTCTAGCAACATTGCTGATTTTCTCAACAAGGATTAATGGCCCTCTTCTAGCCCAGACCTCAACCCCCTGTGACTACTATTTGTCGGGTAGAATGGAAGCAATAGTGAATAATCCCTCACATGAATCTGCTCAGGCTTTGAAAAGAGGAATTGTTCATTCATAGCATGATTTAGAACAGGAAGAGGTAGGGCGAGCATGCAAAAAAATTCCCTGAAAGATTCAAAATGTGCGTAAAGGCCAAAGGGAAGAGATTTGAAATGAATTAAATCTCATAATTTACGATCAAGGATGTAGAAATATTCATATAGTTAGTTGATCTATATATGTACAACGATAACAGTAATGTAATAACATAAAACTTTGGTGTATGTATTAATTGTAATTTGTTACAGAACTATTGGCTCACCATGTAAATGGAAGCGATTAACCAATGTATGATAAATGTAACTTCTCTTGTAAATATTCAACTTGTCGTGAAGTTCAGTGACCTTTTGTCCCTTATTATTCTGTCAAGGCGCGGACACAAGCCCACCTTCAATCGTAATAAATCAACAAAAGATTACGTTAAGCTTATTTCATTACTAATAAACTATTTCTTTGACTATCAGAATTGAGGGTTGAATTTGCCGAGTTCAGCCAAGTTTGGGTGTAAATTGAACTACAGTTTAAATTGACTTGAATTGCAGAAAATGGTTTGTTTTTGAGGATTGTAGAGAAAAAAGTTCGTTATAGTGTTTAAACTTGCTACTAGGGCGTTCAATAAGTCTTGCGGGTGATATCATAGAATATGATACAAACACTATACACACTAATTCACTATATTATTTATTAAAAGTAATCCCCTCTTCCTATATCATGTTGAATAATACACCCACGTCTAGTCACTAGTAATAATCTCTGTTAGGTGTCTAGAATCGCAGTTCTCATAAATTTCCAAGAGTTTCTTGGCAATATTCAGTCATGCCAACCTTTGATTCTCACTGAGCTTATGCGGGACCCATTTCCCACAAATCGATCGGTAGCCAAGGTCAGTCGTCAGAATTGTATGAATAGCTCCCGATGAAATTTCCATACTTTGTTCTAACTGATTGACAGAATGCACTTGTCTTCCATGACCATACTTTGAATGAGTGCGATATTCTCTGAAGTGGTGGCGGATACCGGTCTTCCAGATCGAGGAAAATCTGTAACATCAGCATCACCAGATCTAAAACGGGAAGCCCATCGCTCTACTGTAGATCTGGAAGGGCAATCCACGCACAATATATCCTGTAACTCGCTGAAGATCTGTACGAGCTGGATCTTTAGTATTGTGCGAAACTCTATGTAAGCTTGCCATTTGAGGTTGAAATTATCATCCTTTGAAGCCATAAATTGAACAGTGGGTATAAATTGACTACACGTAACTATCACAAAAATTTATAATTTGTATTGAATAAGCTTGAAACTTTCAGTATATGAAGTTTAACTATATGGGCTTATAATATATGAAAGTTAGATATATTACTTGACTAATTCCTAAGATATATCATGACACGCAAGACTTATTGAACGCTCTGATAAGAATGAGATTTGATGGGTCAGTGGCTGAAAATATTGGAGGAGACTTTTAGCTACATAATGATCGACTCTTCCGCCATTTCTGGTACAACTTTCACAATTGTGATGCTAGATCAATACCCTGATGTAGAAGGATGCGCCTGGAGCAGGTGCATCTTTTAAAACTAAGCTCTCCGAGCTTCTTTCAGCAGTTATCGTAAAGTTGTTTTGAAGAGATGAACCATTCGTGAAATTTGAAACCGATCTTAGTGTGAACTACCAAAACTTCTGAAAAATGTTCGGAGAGCTTGGCATCTGTGTTTTCAAAGGTGCACCTTTGGTGAATGCATAGCGTTCGAAAGCCGTGCAAGGCAAGAAAACAAACCGTTTTAGCATATAAATATTTTTATATCTTTCAGTTTCATTCACTAAGTAAATTATGGCATCGACCTCAGCAATATTACCTGCTGCACATTTTTTATCATATTTACGTCCCACTTTAATGATTACAGCTACAGTTGTGGAGTTTCTTGGTCTGAAGTTGTGTTGGTTGAAGAGGATGAAGATGGATGAAGAGTTCCAGGAGTATGCAGGGCCAACTGGTTCACCCTCAGACATGGCTGGTCCTCCTTCCATGTGGAAATTGCAAAATCACTCTCACCGTTGGTACTAATGTGCAGCTGGCCAACTGGAAATTGCAATTCGCAAAGAGAAAATAGACCACTACTGTGTAGTTAAAGAATGGCCAAAAGCCATATCACACAATAGAAATATGTTAGTATTGTGACAATCACATGCACAAGTTGAGGAAGGGTAGGAGGAAAACAGAAAGGGTGCAGTGAGACCCACAGTATTTTCTGTTACCGTCCAGCTTCAACCAGTAACTACTCGTCACGATTTAACAAAAGCCTTATAGCCCAGGATGATGGTTCCAGACAATTAGATCAATTGGTGAGAGTAGGATTAAGTGTCATTCGAAATCTAGAGGTCTTCCCAAAGACCCATCCCTCGAGCTCTTGGATCATCAACGCAGAGCAACTACATGTCAACGCAAACTCCAGCCAAAGGCGGACAAAGCTCGTTGTTCCACTAATCCATCCTACAGCTACAGCTTGCAACCACGATCTACATCCTCCATGGAAAGCCTTATGACTGTCATGAATCGGTTCATTGGTTCTGCAGTTCGACTTCCTAAGGGACTAAAAATTGCTTCGGAACGACCTGAATACATGGCTCACTTTGTCATGAAGAACTTCAGAGAATCTGACGAAAAGATTGAGGCAGTGGAAGAGTTTTGAATGTATGAGACTGGTGAGATACCCAGGTTGAGTCGGCACTCCACTTACGGAATTCCCCGGGAAATAGGTTTGGAATTAGTCAGTCAGGACAGGAATGGCGACTGTCTGAAGATAGCGATGATGGTGGCGGTGGGCCTGTGAAAGTATTCCTAAATACGAAGGAGAAGCCACTAGTTACAAAGGAAAAAGAGAGAGGTAAATTCCTTTTTCAATCGCTGTCTCAGGCCAGTGAGGGTTGTGCTTTACTATCATGCATGTTGTATGACCTCTTCTCTGATGTTTGAGACCATAATGTAACAGTGGCATGCGACTTCAAGTGCGGCCAATTGTTAGCAGGCTGCAACATACTCTCCTGACAAGAGTCACTTTCCAAAGACTGCGGACCAAGCAGCATTGCTGCTAAAAATTATGCCTTCCAGAGCAAATCATCTCGATGGACAGGGCATCATCCTACTCTGGATCTTTGCAATAACCCTATTGAAATATTCTACATACCTGTTTTGCACATATCTACGTGTTTATTGCGCCAAGGGTTTATGCATGGGGAACTCGACTCATCTCGACCAAACAGGATGTCTGGCAATCAAGAAAAATGGATCTGCTGGTATTACTGGAGACAAATTACCAAGTAAAACCTTTGACATGCATTAGCACACTGAAAGCTGAACTGATGTTTGTCCCTAATTCGTAGGCAAGGACGTTACTAGGATTGCCAGAGTAGTCACAAATGATAGAAATACTGTGTCTCTATGGGTTGAATCAGGCCGCTGGAATCACTCTGTTTTTGTGTTCAGAGCATGGCACTCACTTCGAACTGCTGCCCATTCCTTGCTAGCTCATTTGATGGATTGGTACTCCATGCACCGAGGAAAGGTACAGCTACTCACAGAAGAACAAATTGAGTCATGCCACAATGACTTCTCGAAGGTTCAGGCTACTCATCACAGTACTTCATTGGATGCAATAGGTCGATATAACTTAACAAGGAAAGATGGTCCGAAGAAGATGAGCGATATGCTGGCCAGACCTATGAGAGGGGCAACTACACGGGGAATTCTTACCTGGAGGATTTCGATAAATCAGGTGAAAACCTTCGAAGTGATCAGAGGAATATTTCTCCGAAAATAGTGGTACAGGGGTAGGCAAACTTTTTCTGCGCGGGCCGCATTCTAATTCTAAATTATTATGCGGGCCGTATTAGCCTACGACTACGTTCCATGTTCTAATTTTCTATAGAAACTCTACTAGCTAATTGGAACATAAACAATAATTACAGTATGCGTAACAATTAACTATTATTGTTTAATGAGAGCAATGTAGCTGATTCTTGAAATTTTCGAAGCTGTACCAAGATACAGTACTAGTAATACAAAGTAAAAACGAATTCATTAATAAGCCAGGAAGGTATTGCGAAAGTTCACTTCGTGTCAATTTATACATCTCCTAGAGTACTTAATTAAATTTTCATGGGACCAAATTTCCGAATGCGCAAGGAAGAATAAGACAGTGATCAAAGTGATCAAAAGGTTCAAAATCACAAGCAGGCCGTAGTTTGCCACCCCTGGTGTAATATGAATATGTACTATTCTCATTATACCCATATAATATATAATCATAGATTCAGTAAATGGTCTCTTAATAATGAAATCAGATGTATGTCTACAATTTAGACATCAATTCCAGCTCAATTATCTGTAGCAGTTTGCTATTATAAAGCTTGCATTTTGATGAGATTTTAGGTGATCTGGGAGAACATTTGGAGATGAATTTAGACTAGACTTCGAGATTCAATGATTTATGATGAATATTGGCGAGCTCTATAATTCTATATCCTTGAAGTGAGGTAACCTTTTGAGAATAAATTAGCATCATTGAAATTCAAGGCAAAGAAATATATGTTAGAGTATTGTAACATTTTCAAGAATTTACATAAAGGAAATTGGAATTTAGAACCCATCAAGTGCATCATAACACAATAAACATTACATTTGAAGGAGAAATCCAATCTACAAATTTTTAGGAAGTGTTTCTGAACCGTTGGGGTTAAAAGTCACAAAACAAGATGTATTCTTACCAAGATAAGCTTAACATAATTTTATCGTGTATTTTACGAATTAGAGTGGACGTGCGGGGACATTCTCCACATGTCATGTGTATTGTGATGGCAACTGTCTATGACGAGCTATATTCCATGTCATTATTAGTAATAAGGGTTCATACCTTAGTCTCAAACATAGTTTGATTGTCAAGTTTCAAGCAAACACGCAGCATCATATTAACGAATTGCCGAAATCAGGATTAGACATATCTCAGCTCGGATAGATGTGATGTCAATTGAAGTAACTGATGTTAACCCTCTTAAGTGGACTATCCACATTGTGTATATTCACTTTGATCAATTATACATGTAGATTGACAATTTTACTGATGAGTGTGAGTATAGTATTAAATTGTATGTGTACGGATTGGTATGGGTATCACGTGCAGCTCTTCCTAAACTTAATAAACGGATACCCAATAATTCCCTATATTTAAGAGATTATTGGGCACCAGTATATTAAGTTAAGGAAAATGTATTATATACACAATTGCGTTCAGGCCATGTAAAGTAATACACTTGTATATGAACTCGGTTCGTCTCAAATTTCGTCTCAGATCTGGAAGAATGTATTTGAATTATTTACAAATACATGGGTGATTGTTAGCAAGATTGTGCAGTCCCAGGTCCGAAGAAATTTCGGATGAGAAACAAGTAATGTATTTTACATAGCCAAATTTGATGAAGGTAATTATAATATACATATTTAGATGAGAGCTCTCTAGAAAGAGCTATTCAGCTTAGGTAAGAAGTTATAAATAAGAGGATTTATGTATATCAGCCATAGCAATGGTTATTGCTGTGAGTTTCACACATTATTAAATTCAAAATATCGACTTAATCTGAAATAGAGCAAAGTATATTGGGATATTATCTAATGGAAAAAACAATATTCGAATCTTTTGAATCAGTATCTGAAGGAAGGGAGTGTAGAAGGTCAGGTTTCCCGTCAAGTGCCTTATTTAAAGCGATAATGTAGTCAAAAGGTGCGTGACAGAGAAGGAACTCAAACAAAATAATGAGAGCTTGACAAAAATCCTGCAGAAAACATTGGAAAGTTGATGCCTCCCTCGCGAAGCAAGCAAGCAACCATATTGAGAATAAATTAATTCTAGAGGGACGATGTGACGAGAGAAATAACGAATAGCTACACTGCAGCTTCAGGATCACCACAGAAGACAATTAAATCAACTTTCCCCTATATATTCAACTCGAGGTACGTTGTGCAGATATCACTTCGCGAAGCGACCAAAAACAGTATGAAACATTAGCCAGTGTATACTTAAGCGAAATAGAACAACGAAGCGGTGAGTATACGCTATGGAATGTACTCAAACCTATTTTAAACATGTCTGGACAGCAACTTGGGAACGATATAAAAATACATTGTGTTTCACCAATATATTTAAAAAGAGAAATTACTTGAATAAACTCATGACCAAAAAAATTGATACTTGGTCTCATCTGGCAGATAATGTTTGGATATTTATGAAGAGAGTTCAACCATGGCCTACTATATACACTGCTAGCTAAGCAAAGAATTGCCAAAATAATTTCGGGACCATTGAATATATTCTCTTTGATTATGAAGAATTGCAATTATCATGACAAATTCTATTATAAATAGATTTCTACATACGGTAGGGACACTTAGAATACTTTTGAACCTGCTTTTAGGGATATGTTAAACACAATGACACAATCAAATTATGGAAATTATTGCACGAAAAAATACTAATCATCGAAAACCCACAAATCTCATGAAATGAAGCATGATTCGTATTAGCTTAGCACCAAACACAATAGAAAGATTGTATTAAATAATCAAATTAAAATGGTTAACTATTATGACATATTGTGTGCTAGCATACTAGACTTATTGAATTTCTTCGAATTTTCTAAGATTGACTTAACGATTGTTTAAGCAAATGAAGAGCATATTTTGGTTAGTTAAACTAACATTTAACAAGTAGAGGGTATTCTGATAAAAAATAACTTCAGTTGTGAGAATTTCGGAAAAATTTGTCAAATAGTGCATAAACTTTGATTAAGTCATTATGGGTAAATAACCTGAAAAGAAGGTTCAAAAGTATTCTAGATGTCTCCGCCGTATTTCGAAACCTATGTATAGAAGAATTTATAATGATAACGCAATTCTTAATGATCCAAGAGAATACAATCAATGGCTGGGAAATGATTTTAGCAAATTCTTGCTTAGCTAGCCGTGTATAGTAGGCCATGGACAAACGGTTAAAACAAAAAAATTAATAATGTGTATGTTCAAAGTTAGATCCTTTTTGCCATAACTTATTGGATCGGATATCAAAAATACTATCTAGTTTTCTACAAGTAAATCGCGTTATTTATGAGTTTTGAATTCTTCAAGAGTTTGGGCATTGTTTGATATAATTTGATGGAAAATTGAATGACATTTAATAGATCTCTGCAACTCTGTGGGGACACTTTCGATTAACCATTTTCAATGATAGAATTCAACTATCTGTATTTTCCTTAAGGAATCACTCAACAACTCCATCTATACGTTATACAAATGTCGAACTCCTTTGAATAAAATCCAAAAATACTAACGAATTGGTTCTATACTTTTTGAGGAATAAAATGATATATTTGTTATATAATTGGTGAAACACCAAGTAGATCATAGTAGTGGTAGTATATTCATAAATCGTAAATACATAAATACCAACTAACCAGCTCCCCTGGGTCCTAATGGAGTGACTACAGAGTCATTTTTAGAAAAAATATGTTGAGGAATATTGTGATATTCAGCCTCTTTAGTTGCAAGACATTGATACATCGTGACCAAAAGATCGATGTCTTCATCTTCCCTGAAATTATCACCAGAAAAAACATCATTTAATGAATATAATCCAACTGCATAAGGACGTCGGACAAATACCTATCAGATGGATAAAGTATTAATATTATTTTAATAGTATTGAAGCCACGAGGATATTAACGTTTATAATTCAAATAGTCCTGAAACGTGGATACGCTTGTATTTCATCAGACAAATATGGCCAGACTACAAGTATTCATTTTTACATACAATATATTTATTATTCAAGACAGAATTTACCATGTTCCTATTACCCTGAATGAACTATCACTTGGTCATATAATCAAAGCAGTTTAGTGCACCTCCAAAACATTACAGACATGGACAAAGTTCGATGCTGGTACCACCAGACCCATGTCGATATATCCTACTGATGAAAATATAAATTTGGGTATACATTTGGGGTGTAGATATGTACTTGGATTTAGATGCATTGGTATGCATCATCAATAGTTCTATAGTGCAGACGCTGCAACAACAAATTTTGGGTAGTTATACATAAAAGGTTTGTCCCAACACAGGCTGAAGGGTAAAGTAATATAGCAGGGAATTGCATAGAATGGTCTTATATCCAGGATATCAATATAAACAACATATATGGTTTAAAAATACAATTTTGGAGTTGCTGATTAATGTTAATAAAATAAAGAATTTTTCAGAAATCTTAATGGGGAAATTAAGTAATTAATTTGTCAAATTATGTGAAACATTGCAAAGCCTCATGAATGAAAGAACCACGTAGCCAAAAATCATCCTCGGGGCTTCCAATTCAAAATCAATTCCGAACATACAAAAAGATAGGTATTAAGTGAGGTCTACTAGGGTAGGATTCTAAAACTGTGATCATTCGACCAAAATTGGCCACAGAAATATTTAAGTCAATCTTTGATACTTTATTTTTTCGCCGTTTAGACAAACGTAGTCAAAATGAAACGATCAAACTGAGCCAAAAGTGGCGAAACGTAACCAAATAGGACCAAAATGTAGCCAATCATGACAAACCTTGAAAAAAAATAAGATAAGGACTGATCTTCTAGCTTCTTACAAAAATATACAAAGTGTGGCCATAGCAAACGGAAGATTGAGAACCCTGTATTAGAGAATATGGTGTACACGCGTGTACAGTGAATTCATCTACGCAGTATGCAATTGTATACATGAGACACGATGTATTGTCGGTTAAATAGAAAAATCACTCGCATGTGGGTCGTTAAAATAGGTTTGGCTCTAAGGGATGTTACAAACACCATTAAATGTTCCTTGTCCTGATTGGCAATAAATAGTCGGTGAGGGAAAATTATAGCCGACATCAATTATATGAAATATTCTAAATGAAGTCGAAACATAATCATCATTCAGCATATAGGTATCGAATGCAAAGATCCAATCCAACAACATTGAGCTAGCTGACCTCAGGCTGAACATGCGTGAGCAAACGTGTCGCTAAGGTATAATGATTTCTCGGAGAACAAAATGCACATAATAATCCAGGATCTTTATTGTGTTTTAGTAGCAGATATGTTCGAAATGTTTAGTTTCCCTAAGATTGCAGCATGAGCTACCTTTTAGAGCTAAAAGATTTAACATATAGTTGTCAAGATATAATGTGGCAGAGTTATCGCCCTGGAGGACCGCAGTTCGGGTCACCTATAAGGCCAATATTATAATTCTCGGTGTGTAACACCTTTTATATAATGGTATATGTGCACCCTTACAAAGGTTTTAGCAAGGTAATAAGTAACTTTTAATAGTTCAGAAATAAAATGAACAGGAGTACAAAATGTATTGACTTTTGAGTATTGATACTCTTTCAGCTATAGTAGTGCACAAGTTTTCAGCTTTGATTTGGCACCTTCAAGGTATGCCCACGTGTGACATTAATCTGTGTCTGTATTGACTGTAGTATAGTCTTCGTGTGTGCATGTATTATGCATGAGCTGGTGAGCTGTAGTCTGTGTGTGTAATGTTGTAGAAATTTCCTTATGTAATATCTGTATTAGTTTTCTGTATTTGAAAATGTTGTTGTTGCAGCCTAATGATAATTCAAATTTAGGAATATACTATCTCTGTTTTGACGTGGCTTTGTATATCTACTTAGCTTTCTAACGCCCCCAAAACTTTACAGAGATCCGGGGGCTCCATGGGCCACATTGTGAAACACTGCCGTAACAAATCCAATATAAAGTTGTAGAGCATAGGACAAGTAGTATTCGACCATAATTGGTTCAGGGATATTTAAAGTTTAAGGATGCTCTTCCAGTTTTAAGTCCATCCTGCATGGGTATTCTGCGCGTCATTTTCTTCTGGAGGCACCATAGTGGATTGTTGACTGACAGGAAGATACACTTCTAACACTATTTTATCCTCAAAGTTTTCTAGGCGCAGCTATGAACGCCTAAACTTAAAGATGTCCTATGCTACCATTCTCCTGTGATGGATTTAAGGATTACAAAATAAATGAATGCAGTGTAAGTTTGCCAGTTTACTCATCATTCTGTGATAATACCGCGGAGAAATAATGGATACTTGCGTAAGCGTACCCAAAGGGGTTCGGTGGGGCAAGGGTTCCCCGAAAAATAAATCTAGGTGGGCGCCCCCACACTTTATGAATAACATATATAAAGAATGAAGTGAAAATATTATACGAAATAGTTGAATTAATCCTAAATAGATGATCAATTGGAGATTCCAAATCTGATTTATGACAAACTAGCTGAAATCGTTGTTATTAAATAAATCAAGAGTTAATTAATGGGTTGTTCACAGGGGTGGCGCTATATGGGTGTTGTGGAGCTATAAACATCTCCATAATTCTTCTAGAACCCACAGTTGACCTAATTATATAATTAAACGTCGGGAATTTCGTGATATGTATATTTTAATCTTGAATAATAGATATAAAGTGGAAATAGCATAAACGGACACTCGTTGGGAAATGAATTATTATGGGTTTCGCAATTTGTCGAGATACGCAGGTGAATTTGTAGGATTAGAAGCTATTTCAGATCAGAAACACTGGCTGATTATAGAGGTATTCCGTCTTATACAGGTTCTGGCTAATGGAGGTTCCAATGTATTCATAGAGTTCATACCTACAACCTTTGTCAATCTTAAGGCTAGAATCAGTGCAATATTCGCCCTGGTCAATGAATATTACTCCTGGATTACATTCAAAAGTGCCCAAACTTAAATAATTCTCTCACTTGCTATGCGGCCTCGTAAAATAGTTCTACGAGTATACAAACAACCCAAGAGGCATTTTGCCAATCTACCATTATGTGCAGGGAGGAATTCGATGTATTTAATTACTGTGCATTCCATATCAATTGAATTAGCATGTGATTATTATATTACAACCAATGAATTTAGTTTTTGACCTGAAATACAACATATAAATATATATGTTATCAGGTACTTGAGATCTCAATGGATGGTTGGTCATTAATGAGATGTAACACCGGAAATATAACCACATCCAAATCAGAGTTGAATTTGCCAATAGAAAATGAGTTGATACAGCCCTGCCATATAGCTAACCCTCACTTTCTTACGCAAAAGGGGTTCGATTGAGAATGGACGAAGAGTCATCTACCGCGTGCGGGCGCTCGAATGGCTTTGAAAGAGGGTAGTAAAGCAACCAGTCCCGTTAGCCCACCCCGATAGGAATTCTGGTTTCTTTTCTGAGACATATCTAAGAACCATAAGTGTAAAAATTGCAATCAGTTCTGGAGCGGCGAAATAGTGAATGAAACAAAATCAGAACTAGAAGACAGTATAACTATAACAGATAAGAAGACATTATGACTATATAATTACTTAGTTCTAAAAATTGGATATAAATCAAATCAACTTTGATAATATTCATAAGGAGTTGTGAAAAGAACTGATTTCTGTATATGTGTTGTTATACATATCAGTGGTGGCGATAGCGAGTATCTAATAAGGGGTCAAAAGTAGAGCTTGACCGACAATGTATTATGAAATAAACTACAAAATTCGTTAAATTCGAACTCCCACATCGACAAGAATATGAATCGATCCCCAGGTCGTCTACAAAAGGTATTCATTTAATTCGTAACTCTTAGAATATTTGTGTTATATAAGTGAGATAAGCCTCAAATGCTACTATAAATGTTCAAAGTAGTCTCCCTTGTGCTCAACTACAAGCTTTAAACGCTCTATCCACTTCAAAAATGTTTTTTTATACTCTTCTTGTGGTATGTCTCTGAGGTACCGTTGGATGGCCTTCCAATTTGCATCCGTTCTCCAAAACTGTACCTGCAGCCCATCGAATAGCCAGAAGTCGCAAGGTGCTAGGTCAGGGCTATAGGGTGGATGTTCCAATTCCTCAAGACCTATAGAAGCAATCTTTTCCTTGACTTCCTTAGATTTGTGCGGTCTGGCATTATCATGCAAAATTTTGATTCCTCTAAGACCCGTGGCTGGCCGACGTTCAATATAATGTTTTTCGATTCCCGGAAGAACAACTGTTGCATAAAAGTGCCCGGTAACTGTTTGCCCCTTAGGAGTACAGATTCGGCAGACTGGACCATGTGCATCAAAAAATATGGTGTACATTACTTTGGTGGCCCAATGATCTGGTCTTGGTAGTGCTGGGGGAGAACTCCCTTTTACAATCCATAACTTGTTCTGTTCTTTGCGAGTTGGCTCTGAATATCTTATCCACGTCTCATCACCGGTACATATTTCAAATAGTCGCCTCTCATCACATTGATCATACTTTTCAAGCAGTTTTTTTGCAATTCTCACCCGGGTCTTCTTTTGAGTCTGATTCAACAAATATGGGACCCAACGTGAGCAAACCTTGGACATACCAAGATGCTTGGCCAGAATTGCATGCACACTTCCCGTTGACAAAGTTAGGCTGGTAGCTAACTGCTATCGTAATATGGGGATCAGAGTCACACATTTCAGCTACAAGAGCAATATTGTTTGCAGTGGTAGCAATTATAGGTTGCCCCATCCGAGGGTCATCTTCAATCGACACCCTACCTTCACGAAAACGTAGACTCCACTTCTTAACGGTTGATTCCGAACAGGCCTCCCCACTATATACCTGTACTAAATCTTAGTGGATATTCCTTGGCGTATCGCCGAGTAATGAGCGGATTTTGATGTATGCTCTTTGTTCAAGTAGAAATTCATTAGATTTTGAAGCCATAAATTCTTCTGTGGTTGCTATAACCTATCTTCAAAAGGGTGTATCTCAAAAAATATCAAATCAATTTCACAAAGTATAGTGTCCTAAATAGACGAAAATCTAAGCTATAAATTAGATGCAAATAGTAAATACATGTAGTTAAACAATGATAGCAATAGCTAGGGTTACGAACTACTTGAAATCCCTTTGTAGATGCTGGACAAAACTATCAGAGAAAATCAGGATGTCGTCGATATAACTTCGGGCCTCTCGACCCCCTCTAATGTATAATGATTAGACACTGAAACTTAGACCAGAAATTTTTATCCTACAAACACCACTAATATCTCATATACCAATCGACGGTTTTCCCGATAACTAAATCACGCATAGGCAAGCACCAATAGGCTGGGGTGACATCTAGAACCGAATATACAGGCTCCATTCCAGTTAGCAAAATATCATTTCGCGTGCAGTGTTTGCCAGAAAAGAGCACTCCGGGTCAAAACTCTAGCAAAAAACAGGAAAAGACGGTTTTTCAACCCCTGAAAAAGGCACCAGATTGGGAGAAAAGAACACACATAGACATTGAAAATTTAGGAAATTATAGTATATAATCATAGATATATTTGCATAAATACAACTCATATATTAGAAGCAAGAACATGTATTATTTAGCTTATAAGCGTTGTTCCCAGAGTGGTAAACATGAAAAACGTTAACAAGCAAATAAAAGTAAATCTCTTTGCGAGATCAAGTCACTTTAAATTAAATCAAATCAAATAATTCAAACGTTTGTTCTAATTTAAGACACTAGTTGTTTATGCATCTTCAAGGTTCTTTAGAAATGTGGGAACAGATTATTTATGGATTTACTCCATGTCTATCCCAATAATCTTATGGTTAATAAGTAAATTTTTAAGTTTACTAAGTGAGCACAACTTAACCGAGCTCTACTGGAATTCAGAAACAGTTGTAGTTATATATGAGATAGCTACTTCTATTAAATGTAGATTTTTTGAATAGGTCGGTAGCTGTGCAACTTTATGTGGACATCCCAGATAAAAGGACTAAATATTTCTACATGACACCCATAACAATAGACAATAATTTCAGATTCACCTATATTTTCATCCAAAGAACCAAGTAAGAGAAATTTCTAGCACTCAAAGGCGAATATGATAAATACTTTAATTGATATGCCGAGAGAGCTTGGCCCCCAAGAAATAACGTGTCGCCAGGCCAGGCCCCTCCGTTCGCGAAATCCTGGCGATGCCCCTGATAATATTATTATGTATCTGTAAGAAATATGTTGTTACCTTTTTGAGACACTCCTGCGTTGATATGGAAAAATATCTCCAAAAATGTTAAGTGAATAATCAAATTGCTGGAAATTGGATGCAGAGTACGAATCTGGTGCATACAAGTAGATTCGATTCGAATTGAAGGGGTGATCGCTTGGGGGATATATCGGCATAATTGTTGCCAGCCTCCATCTATAAAGACTTGAAGAGATCGAAAATGTATCCTTCAGAAGTGGTTTCTATAAAAATTCCGGATCTATGGTCATGGGTAACATGTAGATAGAGTTTGGTCTTTTTCACCGGGATGTTAACATTTTGAAGAAATAAGCTCTCAAACTGCTTGATTAGAACCCATTGGCTTATCAATAACATTCAATACTCGATGGTAATGCTACTGATGAATTGACCAAGGAAATGTAGAGTCAGTCAATATCAACGTCGAATGATTATATAATAGTATATTCGGACAAGATCAATGGATTATAAATATTCAACAATCTATCTATAAAGACTACTTCCAAGTCGGAATTAAGTTAGTTGATCAAGTAGTTAGCAATATGTTAACGAAATACTGAAATTGTAAAACGCTGGGAAGAGTTAGTTGTTATCTTTACGCTTAAAACATTCACCATCTGTATTAAGGGTATTTTTTAAATATCAAAGATCGGAACCAGAAATGTCTTCAGACTCAAGAGTTATAGTAAAGAATATGGATTACACATCAGTGGTTTAAATACGCAATAGCTAAGAAATATTATCTGGGCATTGTAAAGTTACATAAAGGATATCGATTCATAGCAAGTGATACTCAAATATTGAGAAATAATTGAAGCAAATAAGACTACAGAATAGGATTTGGAATCCGACAGCAACGTGATCAGAATTATTGATCCGATAATACTTTGAAATAATTGAAATAGTTTCACTGTCATAGACGTCATTCAACCGTCACATAATAATAGTTTCCTCCTAATCATCGTATAGATGCACAACAAAAGCATCGATGTTGCTACATACATTAAATAGTAAGTTAGAAGTAAAATTTCTATCTATTAGAGCTCCACGGGGTATAAGTGAGAGGAAGAAGCAAATTGAAAATTGTAAAAGCAAAAAATGAAGGAATCACAAACAAAATACAAATACAATTAATTACATGAATAGTTGAATAACATTGCAGAAAAATCTTGTCATTTCAATCTAGGTTCTGCCTCCTACGTTATACTTGTGAAGATCTAATAACTGATACTATTCGTAAATGCCAACTATAGGTACCAAATACTTTATTCATACTAGGAACATTGATGCATTTATAGAGTATCGATAATTATTTCTATATGGTGTTTAGAAAAAAACAAGTATTATCTGACGATTGAACACTTCAATCCACTGTATATATAAATGTAAAACGAAAAAGAGCGAATTATCTGCGGGCCACGGTTTGAGCACCCTTGGGCTAGAATCTGTTCAAATACATTTACATAGCAATGGAGGAATGTGTGAAAAAATAATCACCTTTTTCAAAATTTTGGCACGAAAATTCCATGCCCAAAACGGATGTTACGCAAAGAATGATGACAAATCACAATATTGAGAAGTTCAATATCATTTCACGTCAATTTTAGGTCAATTTAAGGACTTTTTGACGTTATTGCAGATCGTTTAGAGTATTTTCAGCTCATTTTCTGGCTTCGGGGATTTATCATAATATTTCTTCTTTAAATGATCACACCTTGTTACTTCCAAAATACGGTCAACTAGTTTCGAATATGATATATCTCCAATGTAATAGGATCTGGTCAAATTAAATACTGAGTAATAACTGGCAGTATATCCATCCATCCTTTAGCAGATTTGTCCCCACTTGAACGGAACTCACTTGAGTGAAATCCATTAAGCCAATTATTTAACAGTTTAATAAATGAATTATTTTAATAAGATTCAAAACAAGTACATAAATGAAATGTACGAGTATTAATCATAGAGAAATATTTATTGGTTATGTAATATTATGAGCAGTTCCGGTTAAATATTCATCGGCACTCTTCTGTCCAAAGGTAAAAGATAAAGTAAGGTTTCTAATATTTTCGTTAATTTGTCTGTATTTTATAGTCTTGGAATAAGCCTTTATATTTCTGATTATTATTTGAGCTAATAGCGTTTCGGTACATCCTTGCTCTCTAATAAGCTTTGACACAAATTCAAAGATATTTGAGTGTGCTTTCCAATCCCTCTATTTAATCTTAAATGCTAACCTTCCAGATGACATTAGGTTCTTCGTTGTACTCTATACAAATTCCAAAGCTTATGGAAGTTCTAATTGGAACATCACTGTTCCCCTAATCATTTATACCATAGATACAGCCATTGCAATCTCGAGTGCGACAATGCCATCGTTTCTCAGTATTGCCCTACACTAATTTGCCAAATCTATAAGAATGACCTTCAAAACTTAACGCAGGACACTTTTTGTTGTTTCGTAATGGGATGCCATTTAATGATATAATTTCTTTGACATGGAAAAGGTTCCCATATATACGAAATTGATCTATGATACCAAATGTGTATTATTTTAACACCAAAAAGCACCCTTTTATTCGAGTTTCATTTGATAACTTTACACATTGTGATATGGTTTCGCTCAAGTGGGAAACCCCCTTTAGCGTATGGAATCCCCATTCCTAAGTTGATTAATTTCACTCAAATTTATTATTAAACGACCTCAAATTGACCTGAGAATGACTTGAAAAGATCTGAAAATGAACTGCAAATGACATGATTAATCTTGAGACCTGTGACCTTACCTGCATGGAATATTATTCACGATGACATGAACTGACTTGACTATGTAAGACCTTTAGACCATCCTGCTGTGTGGACTAAGTGCAAGTATTGTCTTGTCTCCATTACATTCGATGTCAATTTGAGAACGTTTTGAAAACGAAAAATGAAGCGATATAACCCTGTAACCATACTAATATTGCTTAAATGTCAGCTTATATCTTCAGGTTGATAGAAATTTCTAATACTTAGATTGGTATCCTTACCCTTCTACTTCTAAGTGCTTGTATTGAAATTTTGGCTTGGATTCTGAGTTTACAAACTATCTTAAGCATCAGCCATCCAGTTTAACAGTTATGAGCATAATATGGGTATTCAGATGGACGAATTTTACGTGCAATCTACTTTTACATATGAGTACAGGGATGAAGCTAATAGGATCATATTTGAATCCTACTGAAACTGAAAACAGTTAAGTATTCATGATATCCACTAGCCAGTTGTGTTGAAGGATTGGTCTAGTATTATCCGTTTACTACCCTGTACCAATCCATCTGCGGTTGTACTCTTTCCGATAATCAAAGCAGTTATTCAAGATGCAGAATCATGCGGCATGCGGTATTTTGTCCAAGTGACTCTCTACAAAACGAATCTTAAAACACAAAGTTCCTCAAGATATGGAATTAAATCAACCATATTTTTTTGTTCTTTGACTTCGTACACACACTCAGATCAATCCGTAAATCTGGCTCAATTAAAAAGATTATACTACAACATTTACTTTCTAGATTATGATCAGATCCAAGTAGTAAACACGGAAGTCTTTGAAAAGATATGACAATAGTACAAAGGTGATCAACACGCTGGGCTAAATAAACTCCAAGTTTAACTTCTAATGCTGGGCTTCCACATCGGAAAGACAGTATTTAGACTCATGGAAAATGTATAAGATGGATCAACAGCAGCTGCTTTGAATGTTGAACACCCTTGGCGATATCAACTCTCTACCAATACACAGACTGCAAAACCAATAATGACACTGGATAGTTTTCTTCAATGTCTAGTTGATTGGGCAGATTGTTGGCAGGCGACTTATGAGAAAAAGAAAAAAAGCCCTCAAACTATTACCAGTTTTAGTCACTCTTGCCTTGCACTTGCAGCTATAGTTAACCAAAGTTTGCCGAGAAAATGTGTGATTTTATCAAGTAAAGGCGCAACAAATCTGTTTCTGGTGTGGAAATTGGTTAAAGGAGGTTGTAAAATTATAGTGTTCGTTTTCAACAAGAACGCAAAACACTTTGACCATTATTCGTCAACCCTCTGGCTGAAAATTATAGCTATTAATATGTGCTGTCTTTAATTCAGCAAATTGACCCTCTGGAACATCATTTTGATGATTTGGTGCATAATACCATATTTCCTACATGATACTTGAAACAAGAAGGCGACTGAAATTTTCCAAATTCCAAATTATTTTCAAGAAGACCTGTAGAAGATAATGTTTCAAGCAAGATCTTTTCAGAATCATACTGATTAACTTATCAGCAAAGCTCTCATGCCTCCTTTAGCTATTCAAGATTATTGCGAAATTGAATTACGCACATACGTCAGACAATTAATTGGCCATCGGGACACATTACTAAGAAACACAAATTATGAAATTCTGCCTAGAATGTCCGAAATAGTATATGTACATGCACATATTCACGAATATCTTTTTGTATTCCCTTTCAAATGTAATCTCTCCTGATCATTTCAATTGTAGTATTGATTCCACAATGTTCTGGATCATGGAATAAGTGGAAGGTTTGGGAAACGTCTTCAGTCTTAGGGAAGCGAAACGATGTCGAAACACCATTAACAATAGTCTGGTTAATCTACGAGAAAAATAAACTCCAAATTCGCAACTTCATTGTATAACTACCCATGTAGAGTTGAATATCTTCACCAAATTGGTAATGTGATACACGTTGTTTAAAATTGTGTCTGGCAAATTTGGTAGCTGTTCTTAGAGTGTTCGGCAATTCAGTACGTGATAGAAAATTCACAAGCTTCAAATACTCAGAGGCATCCATTATTCACTAAGTAATTAAAACAATGGAAATAATTGGTATGTTTGTCATACATCCCATGTCAAACCAAATTCTGGTTTGGTACAACGAACTCAGTCAAATTTCTATGTAAAAACGTGGAAGAAAACAGTTCAGGGAAAATGCAAAATTATCTTGCTTATGTCTAGTTATGTAATATACTCCAGAGCAGAAACAAAGAAACCATTGAAAATGGATTATTATCAGTGTAATAAGAACTAAGAGTTGAGTTATACGATTTCATGTCATGATCAAAGGGTAATAATTCTGTCATGTAAGGTAGTAACTCTGTCATGGATATAGAGTATGCATGGTACCAGTAATAGAGGTAGTAAAACTATAATGGTCGTAAATGTGTCATACAACAGTACTCAATTACTTCAGTCATTCTCCTACACAGATGGATACTCAGTTTATCTCTATTACTTACATTTTGACTATATGGAATCCACCAAGCATACTCGATAGTTCAGTTAAAGTCTTTCTGGAAAATTCCTGTCAATTTAACAATACAGTGATCGAGAATGAACCAGCTGATATATGGAGAGATATGTTTAACAGTTGTGATACTCTCATAGCCAAACGATTAACCTCTACTTCAAAGTGTATCTTATCGAATAATATTAAAAGGGATTACTTATTGTCGGCGGCCTACATTGTCGGCTAGCCGACAAATAAGGAATTATGGCCGACATATAAGGATTTAGCCGACAAATAAGGAATTATGGCCGACATATAAGGATTTAGCCGACAAATAAGGAATTATGGCTGACATATAAGGATTTAGCCGACAAATAAGGAATTATGGCCGACATATAAGGATTTAACCGACATATAAGGATTTAACCGACATATAAGGATTTAGGCACCATATAAGGAATTTTTCTATTTCTAACTTCGTATAAATTGCCTCGAATTTCTCCATATATGCATAATAATTCGTATTAATCAAAATCGTGGTAATCCTAAAGAGGAGAACGTATATTTCCAACATGCAATTTTTGGGCAAATTTGGTTGAATTTCGGGTTCAAAAGGTCATTTTCTGATTGGGACACAGTAACTCAGTCCTACCATCTGCGGATAATATTTATTATATTTGTGCGAATTAAACAATGTAGCTATTTATCATGGCTGAACCAAGCGATCAATCAGATGAATATTTTGCATCTATAGCTTCACAAAATTATTTCCTCGATTTTAATTCATGTTCTCTAACTGGATACAATGAAATCGAACATCCAACTGAAATGATTGACTACCCCAATTATCTTCATAATTACGACCCTGATCATCATACTGATGCATTCGGTCCCATTTCTTCAACTGAAAGTCAATATATAATTTCGAAATTTCCAGATCCTATTGATACAAACTCACCGCCTAACGAATGTTCCCAGGTAGACCCAGAGCAAGTCTCTGAAAATCAGAGTGTTTCTGAATCAATAACCCATACGGATGTCAGAAGAAGAATTGATACAATGATTCTATCAAGGTCTACTATCCTACCGTATGATATGCCCAAAGGACCTTGGGAATCTCATGTGACAACTAAATTAGATTTAAATGAATGGGCGTTGGATCTTGCTACTGGTGGCGGGAGATTTAACTTAGTGTGGAGTTCAACTTATACACCTACATCTAGAAAAGGCAAGCAGAGGGTTTTAAGTTGCTACAGAGCTAAAAAGGGCAAACTCACAAATGAAAAACGAAATACCATTACACAAAGGTGTAATTGTCCATATAGCATTCGTTTAGAAGAATGTATTGAAGGTTGGGCAGTAGTTACAGGAAATTTTGTGCACAATGACGATTTAGTATAAAGTCATAGCGCTAGTCTAGCGGAGTCTTCCCTTCGACAAATACCATTAGAATTTAATACCCTCGGCTTTGAGCTTAAACGTGCAGGTCTCACAGCATCAAAAATTAATCAAGTTTTTATAAGTAAAGCACATGAAAAACATCTTCCAATAACGTGGTCTTATCAAGATGTGTACAATAAATTTCAGCCAAGTGTTGAAGAAAGAGGTTTTGATGCAACGAACTTCGTCAGTTATCTACAAGAACAACTATCTACCAAAGGATTGTATTTCGCTATACAGACAACAGAAGACAGCTCAATGAGTAAAGTCTTTTGGACATTAACTGATAGTTTTGAACGCTGGGTTGAAAATTCTGAAGCTAACATAGTGCTCTTCGATACCACCCATGGTACAAATAAATATACCCTTAAGTTTGCCGCTTTTTGTACAGTCAATAAACATGGAAATACTCAAGTCCTGGCATGTACACTACTTGATCGTGAAACAGAGGAAGCATTTACTTGGGCATTCAGTGAATTCCTGAAACCATTTCGACATTAACCCAAAATCATTATTACAGACGGTGACCCAGCTATGGCCGCAGCGATCAGAAATGTATACCCTTCCACTATACATCTCCTTTGCACTTTTCACATTGGCCAAAATATTGTCAAACATATTAAACCTCTTTTCAGTGGCCGACATGAAAACTTATGCGAAAGTTGGAATGCTTTCTTAAATTCATGGTGGAATCTATGTAAAAAACAAGATTCAGAATCTCGTGATGATTTTGATCAAGAATGGAAAGAACTTTTGGCTCTAGTTCAATCCAGGCAAAACTCGAATAACGAGAAAGTTTTCCATTCTGCTCAACTTTTTTTACGTATATTATATGACAAGAGAATTCAATGGGCATCACGATGGACCTGGCAACACCTCACGTTGGGTGCTCATTCCACACAACGTTCAGAATCCATTCACTCAACGATCAAACAGTTTTTAAATGCACATACTCTTCTTACATATCTCGCGAATAAAATTGATGAAAATAGGAAGAGCCTTTCAGAACAAAATGAAGGACGTGCAACCCGGTTAGCGCTTAAAATGGCTACATACTCATCTAAACATCCGATAGAACGAAACCTTAAGTTAACACCATTTGCACTGGCGATTGTAAAGGCACAAATTAATCAGTGCATGCAATATAGTGTTGATGCCATATTTAACGTTGGCGAAGGAAAGATTTATGAAGTTAACTCTATTGTCAGAGACTCAGGTAAGGAAGAAGTTGTAATAATATAGTACACTCAAACCTCTCTTATCCGGGTAGTGCCGGACCGTAGGGTGCCGGAAGTCAGAATTTGCCCGAATCTGAGAAATAACATTAACTCTATGGGAGGGCCAATCAGTTGGAATCGGGTCCACTTTTCAGAACCGTACCCGAGAAACCCGATCCCGATTCCAACTCTGGATCCAATTATAATCAATAGGACAAATATCGATATGGACGGATATAGCTGTTATGACGGTTTTTAGTTACAAAGAAACGTGTTAGATATGAATTACGAGTAAAACAGCTCTACTATAAGGAATATTTACTAAAAATTGAAATGATCGAATCAGTTTCAATCCTTTTGGAAAATGGTGTCTGGTTGAGGGAGGTAGCCGGATATCGGAGTCCGGATAAGAAGTTCGAGTGTACGTATAATAATTTATGCTAATTCAAATACGTATTTTGTCTTTATTCTAGTTGAAAGAGAAGGATTGTCGGGAGGTACCAACAAGGAGAAATTAACATCTATGGACCTCGGGTTATCGAAGGTTTTTACTAAGTCCAGCCGTAAGACAACGTTGACATCTTGCACATGCTTGTTCCCATCATCATGGGGCTTACCATGTCGTCACATGCTTATTGTTTATCATCACGAGAAAATAACGAATATACACGACAAAGCTATAGTTGATTTCTGGAAGGTAAGTAGTCATTCGATAGAGCACAGATATTATTGCAACCGCACTCGGTTATATCAGAATTACGTAATGACTTGCCAAATTATTGACATTGTGTCCTTGTGTTCTTTCAACTATTAATGTATCGTCTCATAATAGATAGAGAATCAAGCAGATCACAATTCTAATATCTACAGCTTATTGGTAGTCAGAATGTAATAGAATTACAAGAAAATGATCAAAATAATCCTATCCTAACGAAAGACGAAAGGTATGATATGCTAACAACAGAATTTAAAACATTGCTCATCTTGCTTCACTTGACCATTCAACTTTTTCGCTTATGAGAGGTAAATTAGCTGAAATGGACCAATTGCTAAGACCTATACTACAGGAAAGTGGAGCAATTATTCCAAGTATCGCTACAATCCTAAATCCTAGACGTGTTCGATCCAAAGGGCGCCCTTCTAATAAAAGGAAACGGAGCTTTAACGATGTTGGGACGAAGAAAAGGAATACAGATAAAAACAAATGAAAATTTGGTACTTTGTCACAGTGTAATAGTTGTCATTAGAGATATACACATATATGTAGATACTTTCTCTAGTGTAGCAATACAGGGTGTTAAGAAATTGATGCCCTCTAATACTAACTCAATGATTAGTCTATAAATAATCTCTAAACATATACATTTATTTCCCAATATATCCACCCTTTAGTTGTATACATTTACTTATCCGATCTGGCATACTGGCTATCAATTTGTCCAAAACTTCAGGTGAAATATGTCTCCAAGCTGAAATAAGTTGTTTTTCGAGCGTTTTTAGATTTGTTGCCGGCTGAAAAGAATTGATGGCGGTTTGGATTATTGACCATAGATTCTCTATAGGACTCAGGTCAGGGGAGTTGGCAGGCCAAATACCTTTGGGCCAGAAGTTTTGAAAGTTCCCTCCTAGCCATTCCTGTGTTTTTTTGGACGTGTGTGCCGGGGCACCATCCTGTTGAAAAATGGCAGCCGACATGTCCGACAATAATTTCCTCTCAGTTACTGCACCTGTATCTCTATCTCGATGCATTGCAGACATCATCGTCTTCTTCAGAACCTCTTCTAGATAGTATATTGTTGTTACTATCTGCCCACTAGGGATTATGTGAAGGTTTGATAGGCCATTATAGGACATCATGTCCCAAACCTGCAATTTTCCAGGAAACTTCACTTTTTCCGTAGGTACAACTTTTTCTCTGTCTGCTAACCAAACTCTGTCGTTCTGCCGATTCGGTGAATGGTACAACTCAAATGGAGATTCATCAGAGAAAAGTACATTGCGCCAATCATTAATTGACCAATTTTTTCGTGCCAAACAGAAGGTTAATCGAGCGAATTTCTGTTTTTCGGTTAATTTGGGCTGTAACTGTGGCTTATACGGCTTTACACCTAGATTTTTCCGCAAATATGTATGCACAGTTACATGGGAAAGTTGAAAACCCTTAGACTTTAAGAGCTGGGATATTTTGCGAGTTGATTTCATCTTTTTCCCTAATGTTTTAGCAATAACTATTTTCGGTACTTTTCCTATCGCCGGTTTTCTTCCTCGGCCTTGCCTATTCTCGAGGCTGTTTCCACAATATGCCCTCAACCACCACCGACAAACGGTACGTACATTTGTGCCAAAATGTATTGCGACACTTTTCTGCGTCTGCCCGGCTTTTAACATGCCTATTGCTTGATTACGCACTGCTAGACTAGCTTCTTTGACCATGGTATTAACTAATTGTGAAGACAATTGAAGATTGGGTCAAAATATGCACAAAAAGTTAATGAAGTAGGAAAAGCTACCTACTAAATATAACTCCTGGTATATTAAAGTACAAATCAAGTGAAAAGCTAGATATTTAACAATGTAAAAATACTATGGTAGCATTAGATCTCGAGAGATAGGGAGGGCATCAATTTCTTAACACCCTGTATAACATTCCTTATAATAATCATTATATGTTCCTTATAAATCCTTATATAGTCCTTATCCTTATATGTCGGTTAAATCCTTATATGTCGGCCATAATTCCTTATTTGTCGGCTAAATCCTTATATGTCGGCCATAATTCCTTATTTGTCGGCTAGCCGACAATGTAGGCCGCCGACATATAAGTAATCCCATATTTAAAATATGCATACTCTTGCTGCATCTGAAGTCTAAGATTGAAAACACTAGAAATTAGAAGAAGTTAAAACCTAATTAGTTCCTTTTAAACAAACTAATAATTCTATAATCTCAGAAACTTTAGGCTTATCTATTGACATTCTTGTGCCAACCAAAGTACCTTTACTTGGATTGAGGAAATTTGGTAAACAGTCTTTTATCTGTATCATTTTATAGTTATACAATTAATGATATTAAACTACATCCAGGGTCCAAAATATCCCACAAGTACAATTTCAAAGGTCAGGATTTTGCTGAATATTATCTAATAATCAGTTATTTGTGATAAATTCAAAGGGCTTAACCAAAATAAAAAGGTCAAAAATTTCACTGCAGTGAACAGGCCTATCTATAACGTAGACCACAGGAGTGTGTATTATAAAATAGCATAAGACGTGTATTAGCAGAGGCGTCAGGTTGACCAAAAATAGTGGGAGGCGTTGTACTCACTACTCATTTTACGTTTAACTACACAAATTCTAATGAATAATAAATGTATTATATATCGAATTTCATGACGTTATCAAAAATATGACCTACATAATGGAATCCTTCAATGTATTTCTGAATTGATTAATTAAAGAATCTATAGTTGTGTTATTCCGTAATTGCTCAATTAAGAAATCAATAGCTCATGTATTTCGTAATTGAACTATAAGAGGGTCTATACTCTAGAGTGTGAACAATATATACTGAATGTGTTTCAACTATAAATACAAATAATCAAGTACTATATTAGGCCCAACTTGGTATCATTCCTCAAGCTTTACCTTCTTCTTCCTTGGACGTCATGTTCCGCCGAACGAGGATTTAGCTACTTAAGACGTATAAAAACTTATCCTCGAAGCACTATGAAGGGATATAGATTGAATGCATGTTCTTTATGCAACATGCATATGGAAACTGTGGACCTACTTGATCTTGACCATTCACTGACGAATAGATTAATAGGATTGAGGCCAGGATAGATCGATTTGTGCTTATTAAAGATTGTTTCAAAAAGTGTTAAATCACATCAATAAGTAGTTGCTCAAATTGCAATCATTACGAATACAGAAATAAAATTATTTATAGGTTAGAAGTATTACATAAGTACAACAATTATGTACCACATATTAAGTTGCAATACATTGAGTAAACTAGGAAATTGGAATATTAAACATCTTTCAAGGGAGCATAATATTTCAAAGAAACTGAGGGTAGCCCCCCAATTTCAGGCTCTTTTCAACTGGGGGGCGTTATTCTTGGAGATTCCATATATATAGCTGAGCTATAGTGTTGTACAGTTTTTTTGCAATACAAACCCCATAACCTCATTCGCAAAGGTGACTCTCATTAATCCGAAAAATGACATTTCCTAGTAGACAGAAAACCTAATACACAAAAACTGTGCTGTAGGATAGCTGAGCTATATAAAAGTTATTTGATATTCTCGTACCTCTCAAATGCATAGAATAATGAACAAGATGTTGAAAACGACCATATTCAGTTGACACATTAAATTTTCTCACAGCAATTAAATGAAAACAGCAGCAGTTAACAAACGATAAAAAGTACGATTAAAACTTGTTTTAAATGAGGAAATTTTCGGACTGTGCAGTAAAATGATTTAATTTCTATTTACGAAATAAAATTCAATAATCTTTCGGTGGGCACATCCTCGGAAATCCAAAGAATGCAAACTAATTATTAATTTTGATTTGTGAGTCACATAACTTAAGTTGCATCATGTAGGTTGGGTATACTCTTGAACAAGGGCCTTTGGAATATCAGCTAGACCATTGGTTCTCAACCTTTTTTCTTCCGCGGACCCCTTTGGTCCATTTTATGGGGTCCGCGGACCCCTGCCAATAAACATAACGAAAACATTTTAGGGCTACGGACCACAGGTAGAGAACCACTGAGCTAGACCACTTTTGCCTCGTCAAGAGTACAAATACATAAATCAAAAATTACGATCTATACTGACAGATTAATCTATTAATTACATTTGTTTAAGTTTACCTTGGATAGTGCCTCAAATCAGTAGTGTCAATAAAATAAATTGAAAAATATAGTAAGTGTCGACACAGACTGTAATTTTCGATTTTTTGCTCGCTTCGCAGCTGTTTAAAACAAAATTTAAGAAAAATTTGTGTTTTAAAAAATTTTTCATTTGTCAAATTTGGAAATCCACTAAAGACTATGGTGACGTCACTATCATGAATATGAAAAATGTCCCCAATTTAAGATATACTAGACTTCATTGGTTGCAATTATCATTCTAACCATTATAAAACGAAGTTATGATCATTCTAGCATCCATGATGTCAAGTTGTCTTGCAAAAATAAAAATAATATTTGTGAATGTCCGCAAATGCTCATTTTCTATCTAATTTTAGAAAAATTGCTTAGTCACCACCATATTCATTATGGTGGCAGCATAGTTATGGTGTCCAATGTGTCCGCCCTGACATCTACCACACTTCATCAATTGTAATTATTAGTCTAACTGTTATTGTTATTGAATTACTAGTGTTTCAAATTGTATATTATTAATAAAGTCATATAAATTGTGTCATTAGTATGTAATTATTTTTCCATAGTCCAACGATTGTGTAATAAGTTTGATAAATTATATCAATTCCCTTCGTATACTGTTTACAACATCCTACTAAGATTTTGCTCCCTGTATTATATTATCCCAAACCTAATACAATTCCTATGGGATAAATTATGAAATGGCACAAAAGTGGCATAGTACGTCAGATAAACAGTATTACCCTCAGTGGACACCATACGGTAATTATCTATGCACCCTGAAAGTTTAATTGTCACAGTAATTGTCTATGCACCCTGAAAATTTCAGCCCTTAATCTATATTATAGTTTGGGCTGTGAACAAGGATAAATAATAATAATAATAATAATATTAATAATAACATTTCAACTCTGGCCACAGGAAAAAATAAGAAGCACTAAACGAATCGTAGAAACTTAAAGGAGAATATCAAAACATCGTAGTAGGATTTTGTTAACAGTGATACACAACTTAAACGAACTTGAAATGTTAACTCATTCTTTGGTAGAAATAGCTCATATTTGTCAAAGAGTTTGGCACAATTAAGCATATTGACCTTCCAAAGGGCTAGGTATAATTCAAGTCATGGCTGGATAAGGTTAAGCGCTGCTGTATTCAGCTAGCTACTTTGAGAAAATACAATTGGCTAACCGAGTAGGGTAGTTTTTACCAATTTGTTCATTGTTTCTAGGCGTTTGAAAGATACAAGATGATATACAAACGCTTTCTGTTCATAAGATATTCATGTGATGCTATATTATATCTTCTCAAATTCAATCCCTGTGTGAGAAACAATCGCACCACGATTGAATATATGATATCTATAAGATGAATATTTTCCATCTTAGTAAAAGATATCATTTTTGAATAGACGGATAATTCCGGAGATAACCGGTTAATCGTATTGATTGAACTAAGTTTAACCACACTCGAAATAAGGTTAGCCAACCCCAGCACTGTACAAGTATAAGATAGAGTTTTTAACACTAAGTATTTCAAAGATCTTAGATCATTTAAGGTTAACAACCCACGAGAGGCTTCTAGGATTTTAAGATAAAAGAAAAAATCCAGAGTGATCATAGTATCAATTGAAATTTCGGTTGCATGTGTTAAGGCCAGGAACCTAGATACTTTAATACCCTAAGTATAACGAGTAAACAATAAAGTTACAGAAAACCTGCTCCCAAAAAATGCCATTAAAAGTGAAATGATTTGATAACAAGCATCCCTCATCGCTTGCTGGAATGCATAATTAGGCATAGAAATATATTAAACAAAAATTTCAACAAAATATATTTTTCATGCTTCCTACAGGTGCTTAGGGAAATTTGGACAGATAATAGTGTTCAATAATAGAGTAAATCATCAATCGAAAAATTCACTATAGAGGCATTCGCTGCAGCAGGAATACACTGTCTGGATAAAAGTATTGGAACACTTTACCACTTTGGCCAGAGGGGTAGCCAAAGTGCGGCACTAGCAACACATATGCTTGTGGCACAATTGGACCACGGCGAGATTACGTTGTAAGATTATATGGATATAGTGGAATTAGGAAAATAGAATGCGATCATTGTTTATGATATATTGATGCATAAAATTGTTTAAAATCATACTTAGTCTTTGCAATTAAACTGGTGTCCAAATTGGTGTCATGTGTTAATTGTGCTAGGCTGTCCCAATACTTTTTGCCAGGCAGTGTACATGGTTGATTATCGAATAATAAGTCAAAGGGATGAAGAAATGGGAAACTTGCCTGCAAGCGTCGACTATCACGATTCTTCATTTTTGATCTCTGGGCAGTTCCGCCACCTTGAATAGGAAGGGAAGAACTAAGCATCTCTAAATCCTTTGTTTCAAAAGGACCAAATCGGACTATTTCAATCATAAGGTAGAGTTCTTGATTAATATCATTCGTTTCAAGATTCGTGAAAATAGAATAGGTTTTCAACAATTTCGCAGGATCACTTGGGACACCTTTTTGATCCATACAAACCCGATATTGCTCAGAAATCCTTTTACCAAGAGTTGCATTATAAATTGAAACGAACATTTCTGTATCAAAGAGCTAAAAATAACAAAATAAACAAATATACAGAATAATGCACTGATAATAGCTAATCAAGAACAATAACTAGCTACATATCAGTTGTAGGGTTGTCAGTGTAGAGACATGATAGAGCGGTTCATTTACTAGATAGTTTAACGAAGGCGCGAAAGATTTGACATAGTATGAATTTTCAAACAAACACGAAATTTATCAAAGACAGACCCCAAGCTTCTTAAAAGGCCAAATATATGTATATTCAAAATAACCCCAGTTCTTCAATAAATTCTGAGAAAATAGATATAGGGGAGAATTGGAATCTCTAAGGGTTAAAATGAATTCGAATTCATCACTAAGTACATTCTAGGATATAATGATTTAAAAGAGTTATGGTAATAACAAATGAGGGGGATGGAATAAGCGCTGGGTATAACACTAATTTACAAATGTATAAGCGGCGGGCTGATTTTTTGGATCCTTAGAGTATGAACTAGAAGTTGTGGTGATATTGTCTAGTGCTGTACCGGATTAAATATCTCGTGCTCCTGCAGGATATCAGGATAGAGATTGTAAATAGATCAAGTAGCTGGAATAACGTTAAAATATTTATCAGCTAAAATAACTTCAATATAAAGCAGGGATCTCAACTCCCACGATCAATAGGAGATTTACGGTCTACAACAATACACGATCCTTGGTATTTCATAGATGACTTTAACTAATACTAAGAATTACATCTTACAATCGAATCGTGAGATTTTCACGAATCTCAAGAATTTTAAGGTTTTAGGTTGAGAGTCCTGTTTACAGTGAGTGATTTGTTTTCGAACAAAGACAAAAAGCTCTTGTTATACAGGTTATAAATAATATTGTTTACTACACAATTAATACAAGCAAACTTTCATTACTTGCGCTGCGGGGTACGTGAACACTTCGTGAACGCTGCTGATGCCCTTCAGGTGCATCTTGTAATCATAATGAGGTACTATTGGTTATATTCGTATATACATGTATTTTCAAGTATTAAGACGACACGTGAATTCGGAATAGCTGATTCATGGTGACTACATATAGCATTAATCATAAACTCTAGTTTATGAAGAACAATTTGTTAAATGCTCAACAATGTACTTGTATTTCATTGCGACACGCATTGGTACATTTTTGTGTGGCGAAGAATGTAAATTTGACAAAGTGATTAGTTAAGGAAGTTGTAATTTGTATTTGATAATTATTGAGATAAAACATATCTTCTATAATTATACTTGATGTTTACGATAATTAACTAAGGTTAAATATATTGTTCACGTCATATACAATAAAATTATCATAGTTACATATTTATTCCAGTGGGATCTCAATAATATTCGAATATTTAGCGGTTATAACTAATCATTGCGTGATTTAAATTTACAAACACAGGTTTAAAAATTGGCAACGGGTGAGCACTAAAATTTTAGACATATTTTATAGTTCACCATAACAACGAGATATTTACAAATTCATAAATCTTTGTTCACCAATGCATTATTTGTATATAGATTTCAAATTCAAACCATTTTCGATTATTTTAGAACATGGCATCTGGAGATGGATCATTTGAAAGTGACACAACGGCGACACATTATTGGACAATTTTTTCGTAAAAATTATGACCATGGGATTTCTTATACAGTTAAGCATTTTTGGCGTTTGGAATCGCAAGATCTACTATCTACAACATCATTTCTACTATCAAGAATAGAGGAACCCAAAACAGGAAGTTGGGTAGCGGTCGCAAGTCTGTCAAAATGCCCAAGAGGCTCCGGCGATCTCTCTTGTGCAAAATTAGCAATAAAGTAGGAGTCTCCACCAGAAAAATGGCTCGAAAATTCGATATCTCTCAATCATATGTTCGTAAGATTATCAAAGAGAATGGTGTTACATATCGTAAACGTAAGCGAGTCCCAGATAGCAAACCCGAACAAGAAATGAGGGCTAAGTCCAGGTGTCTAAAATCACGAAGAGACTTTTTTCCCCCCTCAAGCACAACTCAAATTGTAATGGATGACGAATCGTATTTCGGACTAAAGGATGATAATATCAATGTCAATAAGGGTTATTATATTTCAGAATCTCTCTCAGCCAAGTCTCTGAATCCTAGAATCAGTTATATTCGTAAATTCAAGTACCCACCTAAACTTTTAATTTGGTTAGCAATTTCTAAAGAAGGCATATCAGAGCCATGCTTTTGTCCTCGGAATCTTTCAATTACCGGCGAAATTTACCAAAATCAATGCATAAAAAAGCATCTAATTCCTTTCTTAGAAAAGTTTCATGACGAGGGTAAATATTACTTCTGGCCTGATCTAGCAAGTAGCCATTATGCGAAAGATACGCTTAAACTTTTTGAAGATCTAAATATCCCATGTATTCCAAAATCTGCCAACCCTCCTAATACACCTCAATTAAGGCCAATTGAGGATTTCTGGGGTTATTTGAAATCCAAAGTCTATGAAGGTGGGTGGGAAGCTAAATCCTTCAGAATGTTGAAGCAAAGGATTCGGAAATCAATCAGGCAAGCGGAATTTTCAATTGTCCAAAGGCTATTTTCAAGTGTCAAGACGAATATCCGAAAATCTGCAGACAATGGCCCATTAGCAGCGATCCATTGAGTTCTAGCTAAATTAAAATGTAATTAAATAAATATGATCGAATTATACAATACTTTGTTGATAATTGATACATGCTGAAACAAGATGAAATTTGTCTAATGTTTTAGTGCTCACCCGTTACTTGAAAAATTTGCCGCAATTAGAACTATTGATTTTGGCATTCTAATTGAACTGGTTAAAGCCTAAAATGTGATAGAGAATATTATCACAATTAGTCCCTAGAATTTGATAGGTCACTACAAATTGACTCCTATCTAATAGAGCTTTTGAGATATTGTATAGAACTTTTGGATACATGCCAAATTTCAGGTTTCTAGCTCTTAACAATTCCTCAATCAATTCCGGACAAATACCAAAAACAAATCACCTACAAATAAATATTTCAGAGTATTCGGGACCTTTCATTATATAATTACAAATATTAGGTATGAGAATAGCGACAAAACGGCGTCTCAGTGCCCAAGTACTTAACTCAGTTCATCATTATTATACTTGTATAATCATATTCTTAGTAAATACAAATTTGACCTTCCGTCGGTATTCGTACCTCGTCAATACAAACACCGACAGAAGGTCAAAATTTGATCGTTTCATCCTGAATTAGTATAAACCGGAGGACAAGTAATACCAACAGAATTACCATTGTAGAGACAGGATTATGTGTAATTTATGTTCGTTTTATCCAGATTTTTATATTAACAGTGTTGGTATCAACGAAGTTCCATTCAGGGTATTATCCAGGGCATATTCGGTACGCCTACAGGTACATAAATTTCGGCATATATTGATTGAAGATAGTTAAGAATTTAAGGTTACATCTACAATATGATGTAGCGCTGATAATTTTGATTACATATTGAAACAAATACTACAAATTTAGAGAACAATTTTACATAACTCAATCCTACTCATACTATACATTGCATGGATGCAGTAAGACTTTTAAAATTATGTTTTAATGGTTTCGAATAGGCTGAACCCGAATTTCATATGAAAAGTCGATTCAAAAGTATGAAAATACCTGAATTTCTCCTGGATTTCTCGATGCGTATTGAATCAGTCAATAAGAAATTACCAAGGTTGAAACAATTTCAAATGAATAATTATTTGCATAAATAGTTGATCAGAAAATTATTCAGATGACCAACTACAGTCGAAATCATGATTCCTGTTGACTCCAAAATGCTCGCAAAAAAGAGTAAAAAGCCCGAAAGGCAAAATAACTCGTTTCAACCACTAAACCAATTTAGCTTCGAGGGTGAAACTCTGAAGCTTCACATTCATCGAATTAGTTTAAGCAGGAAAGAGAAAATAAATAAGTATAATAACTAAAAATATTTAATCGTTTTGATAAATGAAAATATCACCCTAATCTTGAATATAGATTACTTGAGAAATGAACGAGGGCAAATAGATAGTAGTCGCATGATTCACTACACCGACATTACCAGAATCTGTCCTAAGCCCTAAGTGTTTGGAATCTGTCCTACAATTATTCCGAGTTCAGAATGTCTCATAAGCCTGAGTTCGGTATCTGTCTTATGAGTATTGCGAGTTCGGAATCTGTCCTAGGCCTGTGTTCGGTATCTGTCGTAAGATCCGTCCATTTTGTGAGTATCAGCTGGATTATAGTGGGATTAAAGGAAATTCAGCCTTGATCATTAGACACTTCCAGCTAGTACAACAACCACAGCTACTACTAACAACGTAGAAGACTTGATATTCTTTCTTAAAAACAGGGGTGCTGTCATCCTATGACCCCCACCGGGGAGACTCCCAGATACAACACCACCTGGGGGGGGGGGGGAAATCCCAAGAACCCTGTAAAAGTACCACAAATCTCTCGCCCTTGAACAGAAACAAACTCCATCCGAACACAAATTTAGTTGAAATCCTGATACCTCGTCCCGCGCTCGGTGTCAAATAGCCCAAATAAAGCTCACAGACCCATCAGGTAGTGCACTACATCCACAGATCGGTCCAATTGCAACGGAGATTCCGCAGCTATAATCCAATCAAACACGACACAAGTTATCCAAATACTGTACCCAAATGCTAATCTTCTCCCCTAATGTAAATGAAAGACCCGGAATAATCGTAGGATAGATCCCGAACACAGGAGTAGGACATATTCCGAACTCAGGCGTAGGACAGATTCAGCTTTCCCATACATAGAGGCTAAATAACCCACCAGAAAATTATTAATTATATAGTATTAGGAAGAAACAAACAATTTCCAGCAAGCAAAAACTGAATTTCGACTAAATTGGATAAATGACTATTCAGTTGACCAAACAAATTTGGCTGGCAAAAATATTGCTTTGACTAAGTATCTAAGTCTAATTCAAATATTGCAAAAAGAACAGTAGATTGTCTTAATGAGATATACAACATATGCTAGGATATTACGCATTCTGGATTTGCACACATAGGTAAACATTATGAATAAAGTATCTAAGAATAGATAGTTCAAATTAGGACTTTCGTCACATCTATAATAAACACAAATGAAAAACATATTTAGATTAGTAGAATTTATTAGAAATGTAGTTTATCGAATTAAGTCACGTGTTCTAATATATGTTGAAACGAAATGACATATATATATAAACATTGTGTATCTGAACAATACAAACCAAAGATAGTCGAAATCGCTTTGTTGATAACCAGTTTTTCTTACTTTAAACTATGCAAAGAAATAGCAAGAAAAAACGGTTTCTACTGTAGTATTGTGTGCAAGTAGATAGTGGAATATTGGCCTGAACATGCAAAGAAGCTAACAATGCTAATGGTGTCGACATGTATCGAAGCCCAAGCTCTATAAATACAATCGACATAGCTTAAATGAATAAGGTAGTTAAAGCTAAATTGTCCCAATAACGAGGAAATCTTGATTAAGAGATTTCGTGTATTATTTTCACCTCTAAGCAAATTGGATAAAAACATACTGAGACGCAAATAGGCAAATTTTTTTAACTTTCCCATATTATTAATCAAATAATCATCACTATTTTGACTTTGCAGCCTATGTTGCAGACTTGTTACACATAACATCTTTACTAGGATTCTTTGAGAAAAAGAGTTGTTATAATAATAAATTGTGATATTTTGGATTATCAATTACAGTAGAACCTGGGTAGTACGTACACTGTTAATACGAATTTCTGGGTAACACGAACAAATAATTACACTTAAAGGTCCATACAAGGCTTTCAATAGATATTGCTCCAGTTAATAAGTACTCTGGAAATGAAGTAGAAACTCGAAGGTGCGTTCGTGTACGTATTAACGAGTCTAGAAACAGGTGAAGCCTGATAAAATAATTAATAGGGCAAAAGATGCCTATTCCTGGCAATACTATACGAATACCAACAAAGTTGTGATAAAGAGACTGTAATCACAAGAAGAGATACTTATAAGTTGAATATAACAAGGTTCAGATCCCTATCATAACATAATAGTATTGTAACATCCAATATATGATCCAAGGTTGCAACCAACTGATATGTGGTAAATTGAATAAATCGGAATATTAAAAAATAAAAATTTTCCGATTGTATATGTGTCACAAATACCCAATTTTTCTCAAATATCTGAAATTTCTCAATCATTACTCTTAAAAATTGAAAATAAACATCGCAGGTATTAGAATTTTGACATTTTGTAAGTCAGATATTGTGAGATTGTTATGTAATAGAGAAGATTCAGATTCGGAATCAGACAGAAATTGGTTCGAAAAATAAATATTTCACACTGGATGAGAAACAAAGTTATATTTTGTTGACCTGAGAATTTTCAGTAGTATTAAGTTTTGCCTCTAGAGCTATGAAATAGCTGTTCCCAATTGTCTGTAATCTATTCGATTCGATATGGAACTATACAGTGAAAAATTACGATAATGAATTGTGGAAATAAATACAACTTACCATCTGTAACACAACAGTCCTCAATGAAAAAAATAGATGATGAAAATGTTGTGAAATACTTTGCTCCCCTAAGGGGGAAAAATTAATCTCAATGCTATTCAGATTATCAACACTATCACCGAATTTGGAATGCATAGAAAAATATAGGTCAGAAAATCCATGTTGTGGAATATCAAAGATTCTTCCGTGAATATCTCGAGGTAGCAATTGAATTCCTAATAACGAGAATAGAATAACACGAGGGTTGTCACAAAAGTCCTGTTTACACCAAATTCCTGATTGAGTGATAAGATTACATATGATCTGATAATTACTAGCGCGCTACGCTTGCTAAGTCGCTGCGGAAGGGCAGAAATATACTCATGACTTTGTGACTAGATTTAGCCCATTTATGGATGCGAGCGATTGAATTTTTAACCATCTAACTCTAACATAATACTGTGGTAGCTCACCAGAGGTGTGTATGTATGTGGGCGTATTGAAAGTTTGACTTCGGATCTGGTATACAGGGAGTATAAGGCTTCAGAAAAAACTGATTGCACCATCCAGATATTGAATGTATGTATAAACCTAGGAGTTAATGTTAGTTGACATCGCTCAAACAAATTCTTACAATATTTTTCCTATCAAATATTTTCTATAGAATCACCTAGCTAATTAAATAGGTACCGACTTTATGAATTATCGAATTGTTTCTAGCATGAATCACAATTAAAATAGAGTAATTCTGATCGCATTAATGATTTCTACGTATCTGAATTACACTGGGATCAAATATTCGAAAGGTTAACAAGAAAAGTGACTGATTCATCTACATATTTTCGTTCCACATCTGTCAAAAGTGGCACATATCAAATATCAAAGCGTGACTTAATAGGAAATAACAATTGTTGCAAAATAGAGTGGATCATAAGCCATATGTAAATAATTATAACTCCATCAAGTGATGCCTCAAAAAGCTCTCACATTATATCCCATGTGGTGCCAATATTATATTGATGTACACCATATGCCATATGTGAGACAAAAATACATTTGTCATTAACTCAGCCACCTTGTAATCTTTCGAAATATTTACCTTAGGGTAAGTCAGACTCATAATCCTCAAAAATGTAATAAGGAGTGGTCAACACAGTTACAATATGGCGCATAGGGCAATTTCAATCAAGAATAAAGGTAGGTTATTCTTTTTCACCATGGCGATTTAATAGGAGAATAATTATGATAGCATAAATGACTATCCTTCATTGGCTCATCTCCTCAAAGGAGTCCATACACGACGTACACTGGGCTGAAGGGGGTGGAGTAGCTTGGAAGGTCCCATCAGCCAGTCACATCTTCCTTTGCTGAATCATGGATAGAAATGATTTATTCATTTTTGAACAATAACCAGGCTCAGTTAAGGATTGATGATCATAACTTATACCGTTATCCGAGTTCACACCCTACGAAACTTTCTGGGAATGTAATTCCAAAAGTAAAAGGAACACAAAGTCATTAACAGACAACTTTGTTGCTTAGGTGGATAGTTTTAGATAAAATCAAAGTGAAAATAACATTTTGTGTGAGAATAATAAATTAGATATGCTTCTCCCGCAAGATCAAATGAGTGCATTTATCAATTCCAAATTTATGTGTTGATATTGAGGGATTAAAAGCAGTCTATACTAATAGTATAAATAGAACAGTGCCAGATCCAAACATTTTTGCAAGGGGGCGGGCAGCTAGAGTTGTTTGCTATGTAAGGTGGGGCACTCATGATCTATGAGGGATACCATGATCAAAGAGGGCAAATGCCCCTAGCCCCCTAAATAAACCCTGTAGAATGAACGTGTGAAATAGAAATTTCACCCGAGTTGCTTCGTAAACATAATGAATTACTTTTGAAAACAGAGATATATATTAATTGACAATTTCTTTTTGAGATTGGTGAATGGAATAGTATATACCCAATCTATCTACAAGTAGATAAATGTTGAAATTAAATTGGATAGTTATGGTAAGTAATAAATTTCCAAAATATCAATCTTGTGTTTTCAAATGAGTTTAAAGTCGTCCAATAGCAAAACAAATGTATCCTACGTTCGAGCATGCTCTGAATGCATATTCTAAAATTCTTACATGTCGACGAGCAAAAATTCGAATACCATCACAAACAATATAATCTGCTAAACAAAACTATTCAGCCATATCTAAAATACCCATACAAAATACTATAGTGAGTCAATTATTGATAAATAATCAATAAGTAAACATTATGATTCAGAGTATATCCGGCATCAAAATTGCAATCTACATATTTTGGTGTATCAGTTTTAAGATTTCTATCAAATAATATCAAATAAGTCTGAATTTATAACGGGAGTGGATATAGATTAGAGTTGGGCATTGATTCATCGCCCGGGATGGAATCAGCACACAGGAAATGCTTGATGTTAACAGCAACTTTAAAATTAGTATTTATATTGGAGAATTTACTTATTAATAGACAAAACATACTCTTTAAAGATTGGAGCTTTGAGCAGGGATGGAAACAATAAAACGTAATTCTAGGAATATCTCGCTGGATACTACTAAATACTAACTATATGACCATAGCTATCAAACAGTAGCTGTTAATGGCAACTAACTTGCTATTGACTGTGTAGTTCAACAAGAACTGGGGAATTTGGAAGGGATTTTGCCTAAAGATTTATTTGCTGTAGGTATGGCTGTTAACAGTTAACAGCATTTCTTTAATCGTTCATAGACATGTATTGTATTGAATAAATTATATTTTTAGATAGTTATTGGAAAATTGTTAATTCAGAAGGGATTAACTGATTGTCATTTTGTCCCGCTGATGGAATCGATAGGTTGAGTTAAAACTTGAGAAAAACATTTAGAAATGATAAACCGCTAAAGAATGCAATGCTACATGTCCTTGAAGCAATTCTAAGAAATGATAAGAGGAGAGATATGAATAGAATCTGGATGTTACTGTGTAATGTTATATCTATTGGGAGATTCACTGAAATAGGTAATCACAGTTGTGTAGAGATAAAAGATTACATACTGGTAAGATGGAATTAGACCACAGGTGTTACTCACTCAGTTGATGGCGTAGAATTATACCAGACTTGGATGTAATTAAAGAATGTTTGGATAATTAATTTGGTTGCCAAATGGACATCTCATTTGAAAGCTGTTATATCTATATGTAAAATAGTATCACAGACTCCATTTAGTAAGGACTGTAGGCGCTTGAACTCGGGTCCTGAAGCCTGGGTCCATTAGAAGATATTGGAAGTTCTATAGTTTCAAAATGCCACGTTTTGTCAGAATAAATGTATTACATAATTATAGAATTATATCACATCAATCCCAAACGTAATACTTTTGTTGAAATATATGAAACTTTTAGTTCAAAAAGTATTATTGGGTGTAAATGTGCACATCTTTGACACGCAGTAGAACAGCGTTCTCATAGTGAGTAGAAATGTCGCATCAAAATGTATTATTAGGGTATGGGATGACGAATATATAGCAGGTTTTTTTGGAAGTATCAGGCGCAAGTATAAACATTTTTAGTAGATATGCCATCTAATGTACACAGAAAATTTTCAATATTTAGGAAGCTAAATGTTAATATTTCGCATAAAAATATCATTAGATCATTGAGTATGAATTCTGAAATCATATTTGTAGAATTAATCATTCTACGGGGTGTCAAAGATGGACACATTTACGCCAAAATGCTAATTAAGCCCAAATTTAAGACTTTTCGACAAAAATTTGAATTTTGGGATTGGTGAAATATATTTCTATAAATATATAATACATCTATTTAGATTAAAACCGGACACTTTGGAATTATAGAACTTAAATTTACATTAATGGACACATACTTCAGGAGCCGAGTTCGAGCGCCTACAAGTACTTATTTAAGGGAGTATGAATGGTATGAACATCGTGATGTAGATTCAAAATCCGAGCGATTATTATTAGATCCACACAATAGTGTTTAAACATAGCTTATGAAAATGTATTACAATGGTATGTGAAGTTGGGTTGTGGTACATATTGGATGGATTGATATGATTAAAACTCTCGCGAAAATCGAGGTATAAGGGAGATTGGCCACAAAATGTTGGAATCTAGTAAAACTCAATAATGTGATGATGTTTATTCATAAAATATAAAATTCATATTGTATATACCAAAATCCTCATATCACTTGATATTAAACCAGAAATCAAAGACGCACTCATGATAGTTTATCACAGCTGTAAAATGGGGAAATTCTTAACAACATATTGCACTTTGACCAAATAGATGACGTCGTTGCGAACTGGGAAATTTGGATCACATGACTTGTACTGATTATTATCTATCAATAATACTTGTTTTCGAGCCAAAATGTACCAATTCGATATTATTGAGAATATAAAGTGACTTACGAAAGTTACTAGGCTTGAAAATAAGGTAAGTTAAGAGGCAATAGTTAAGTGGGTTGTGTATATGTTTGTATGTTCAGAATTGATTGAAGAAACTGTCAGACCACAAGGCCTGATTTGGAATACAGTGGTACTTGGGATATGGATAGGACAAGTTCGAGTGTTGGACAAAAGTAACACATCTATGACGAAATTATTACCTAGATGTCACCTTATTCCGAAAAATCACATTATTAGTAATTGTTAAGCCAATATACATGATAGTGGTGAAATTTGCATCATTGGTCAATAAATGAAATTTGGAAGGACCATGGGTAATAAAAATCTGAATTTCCGCATAAGATAAACTCGAGACACATAGTGCGGGAGAATCCGGTCGTGTAGCGACCAAAAGCATCAAGAAAATAAATTGTTGAAAACATAAGCCAAGCAGAGGCACAAAGCTGTCGCATAGCTACCTAGCATGCGAAGCGAGCTAGTAGATAGTACTATATCAGACATGTTAGCAGCATTTTCATTGTTTGTGCAACTTTCGGAAAATGTCCCTCTATAGTACTGTTTAGATTAGCACGGTGTAGTGTATATAATTATATCCGGCATTGTATAAGCGCTGGTTATCATGCATACTGTGCACTATGAAATAAACCGTGATTAGGTAAACATTATCATTGATCTAAAACATTGGATATAAATCAGACGGCTCCTGGTGGAAAGGAAGTAAATAAAGGTATTATACCTAATTCACGGTTACCAGACTCCATTTTATCAATAATAGCCTCTCTCAGAATCTTCTTTTGATTGAATGTTAAGTTAGTTTTCAGCAAATTTTTTCTATTCTGAAATAAAGAATTCATGATGTCCGTACAATGAGAAAATGCCTGAATTTCTCCATTGAAAAATAGATTCTTCCTTATTGCTGCCCAATACCTCAAACTTTCTGCAGCTTCATGTACTACAGGATCTTCATTCAAAACAATAGCAGCCTCTTCAGTTCCTAAATCATGTATATGAGTATTATCCCATGGAAAATAAGAAAAATCAAGGGCATTATTCACTAAACTACTCAAACTTAGTATTCCTAAAACTAAGTAAATCTTAGTTAATTATTTTTTAGTGAAGCTAAGTAAACAGAGTTATAGTAAGTAATTTTGAAGATTAGAGAGCAAAATACGTTGGTGTTCACTAACGAAACTAAAAAAGCTGTCTTAATTATGCATTCTTCGGGATTAGATGGCAAAAACTAAATTCGGAATTACTGAAGAATACTAGGTCAAATTGAGTTATAATACTTTTATTTAGAAAATTTGTTTATTGTTTCACCAAAGTGATTGGGATCTTCAAGTCAGACTTTTGTTGAACCTAGATACAGTGGTGTTTGAGAAGGGGAAGCGCCCCGAAACAACTTTCCTTGGCCCATTTTCAACGAGGTTTATGAGAAAAGGATAAACTTGAATGGGGGTGAGATATAAATCGAGAGTAAATACACAAAGACTTTATGATAGAGAGCATAATAGATTATTAAATGAATTACTAGTTTCACATCTGGAACTATTTCGAAAACTGGCACGACTGGCGGTATTTTATAATTATTTTTATAGGCCAGCTAATAGATAAAATAATTTCACCCTTCTATTATCACGCCAATTCTCTCTGTGCATTAAAAATATTGAATTTTCAACTATCAATTAGTAAAATGTGGATTGCAATTGTGGCTACACAATTGTCCTTAAATTTGGAAAAAATACAAATATGTTACTTCATATGGCCTTATTCAAGTACCTAAGTTTAGAAATATACAGGTTTTGGAAAGGATATAAATTTACCCTTGGTCAAATTGTTCCTACATGCTGAGTGTATAAAATAGTGGCATAATTCGAAATGTCAATTTTATAGTTTCTCATATGGAAAATTATTGTTGTTTTTATGATTATAAAGTAAACATATTAACCAAACCTCAAAATATACGTACAGCCTTGCTCTAAACGGCTACCTGGGGTAATTGAGTACCCTGAGTCCGAATTTGGTATTGTAAACAATATTATGTGAATATTTGTTTACTTCTGGGTACATAAGTAAACAAATTACAAATTGAGGTAGAATGATACTTTCAACGACTATACTGGTACCCACGATATGTTGAGTCTGAATATTGTCAACAACATCAATATTAGTAAATCTCAATTGTTGTTTGTTTATTTGTCCATTGAATACCTCGAAGCACAATGCGCCGAGTTCATCGCGAAGCGACGAACCAAAGGCTTGTATTGAATATACTTAGATTCTCATGACACTATAAGTATTGAATATCATAGGAAACTGCACAAATTTGGATTTTTGCGTATATTTCAATTATACAATAATAGGGTATTTAGGTCGTAACTAGCACTGAGCAAGAGGAGGCAGTTGATTCCTCGCTCTTTCGGTCGTTGCCTCGTCCCTCCATTGTAATCGCCAATATATTGAGGCTATTATTCATTCTTTCCTCCCCGCTCTGCGATGTCTTGTTACGCCCAAGTAATAACTATATAGAGAGCATACTCAATGACTGTATAGGATTCATATAGAAGTCAAATTTCACTTGGGTATAACATTACATTGATAGAAAAATAATCATGAGAACAAGTTATTCCCAAAGTGAGTACTGTTCAAAAACATAAAAATAGGGAATCATGGGATAACCAAAGTCCAATTGCCCATCTTCATTGAACTATGCACATGCATCTTATTCGCAATTTATATATCGAATTCTCTTTTATCGAGCAGGTATTGCCTAAATACAGTACATCACCATGATACTAACAAATACCAGTATGCAATAAAAAGAATTCAAGAAATTGTGAAAACCCAAATCTGGTGAATCAATCATTTTATTTCATTTTCAAGAACAGGAGGCAGAGATTAATATGTGTATAGCATTATCGCATTATTATTTCTAGGAAATCTTGCACTCTAGCTTTATTAAAGTGGAATCGGAAAGTACGAGGGTGATAACGGAGTTCCCAGAGGAATGCAAGGAGTACCGAACCAGGGAGCGCACTTAACATTTAATCCAGAAAACTACTGAAGGGAGCCATAGATGACCTAGTGGCGATCACAGCCACCGATAGACCCATGAGCGGTCCACCCGAAAGCTGGTTAAATCAACATTCCAGTGTGAAATTTTAATCCTCACTTGTAACCAAAGGAGGCTGCAACTGAAGGCGTTTCAGAAGACACACATTAGCAGTGGAAAAAGTCCACATGGGCAGAAGTGGTAGTGCTTAGTGAACAAGCAGCAAACAAACGGGTATCTAACACTAATCCCTCTAATACACTCAACAAGGCATACACTGAAAGACATTTAAGCTAAAGGGAAAACCCTATACAATAGATAAATACCACAGAGCACCAGCACCAACTAGAAATAACCAAACAAACCAGCAGGAGTACGCTCAAGCTTGAAACAGAACAAACTATTGTGTATGCGCCAGTCTGCTTGATGCAGATTACACCCAAAGGTAGTGCACACCGCACCATGGATGCATCGATGAAGATACACCATGTAGCCAGGGTAACGCCCTTTCTCCATAGGATGGACCCGAAGGTCATTCATTTGTTTACCTGTTGCAAATACAAAGTGTGGCAAAAATGGCGATTATGGGTAATATGTACTTACACAGAAGATATTTGTATATGTTAAAATGTTGTCAAATATAGTAAATCGACTCTGTAGATTTCAAAAATAGCACCAGATTTTCAGTTACACTGCTGGAAATGGGGTGTTTTCATGTAATTCATAATTATGGTTCAATAATAAATGGGTTATAAATATTGATAAACTTGAATAACAATGAGTATACGGAATTAAATTCCCTATTAGACACTTCAGAAAATGACAATACAGTGGAAACCGCTTAATCGGGACGGCTCGGGAGTCAATGTTTTGTCTCGAATAACCGATTGTCCCGATTAACCGATTAACCGATTATGATTATTGAAGTATTCAAAAGTAGTTTTTCATTGTCACATGACCAGATATATCGTATTTCTCTATTACTAATCCTGATTTATCTAGGAAGAAAATATAGCTAAATGCTTATGCATGTGCTTATTACAGCAACCCATGCAAAACGTTTGGATATCCAACAGTGTGGTCATTATTGAGGGAATTATACACGGTGGAATAGCCAATGGAACCTGAAGCGAGTGAGCAATGTTAATAATCTTAGTTTAGTAAATGGTAATTACATCGGTGTTGTATTGTTATAGTTGTAGAGAATATTCAAATTCCTAGTTTTACACCAAACCATTCTACAAAGATTCTGAATAAATATACAATCGTTAAATTGGGATAGAAATCCCAATTAAGCGAATACAATTAATATCCGGTTAATCGGGATAAGAAATCCTGAATAACCGATTATGAACTTACAAATATTCGGGTAATCGGGATAAAAAATCCCGATTAACCGATTCAATGTCCCAATTATCCGACGATTTTTCTATGTAAAAAATCTGTCCCAAACCATTGTCCCGTTTAAGCGGACATCCCGATTATCCGAGTCCCGATTAAGCGGCTTCCACTGTAATGAATTAGAAATATTAAAAACGAAAATTAAAATTTTAACATGTTAAAAATAGCCTATAGTTTGAGACTTTGGTTAGACATGTCACAAGTTAGTTACGTAACAAATAATACCTCTAGGTCTGAAATAGTGTAGAATAGAATGCACACATTCATTTAAGTAAAAGCAAAGTCAATATATATACTATTACCTCATAATTCCACACTGTGAAAAATAGTTGCTATTTTGGTTGGCCATGATAAGGTAAAGAAAATATTGGGTTCATTTGAAGAATAATTAAATTTTAGTTTATTGCCAAAAAAATTGATTTGATTTGCCAAAATAGTTGAATTTACTTGCATAATAAGATTGTACTCAATGATCATAATATAGACTAGAGCGCTTCGCTGGCTAGGTCGCTGCACGAAAGTTTAGTGCACAAGTTAGCATAATTATCAAACAGCAATAAAATTCATAGTGCATTAGGTCGCTAAACGACGAATATACCTGAGTGTATAAAGTAGCATATATATTAAGGTCATACTAACCATATCTATCCAAAGAATAACTAATGGCCTACCGTGATCACACTGGTCCTAATACACAGCTTTTGGTTTGTAACTACGGCACTTCGTACCTCGGCTATTAAGAAATTCTGAAATTCAATCAGAATTGGAAAATGAGTATATTTTCCAAAGCCAAGATGGCGTAATAATTCAGCGATGACTTAGCTTGGATGGTATTAGGGCATTTGACATATCGAGGGGTACCTGTGAATTGAATCTCCACAATCTAACATCTATATTTGCTGAGGTGTGGCTAATAATGTTATTTGTTGAAATTCCAAAAAGGTAGCAATTACGTCATAATTTTGTTCTTGGTTTAGATTTTGTTCCAATATTAAACAAGTCAGAGCCAGAGCCAGACACAAGTTACCCCCGTATGCAAAAAGTCGGCCCGGGGGGTATTCCAGTTTCCTCAATTAATTCCGAACATCAAAAGTACAATTACTATGGATAAAGATACATACCAATAGAGATTAAACGCGTATACATAGTATAGACGTTGCTACAAAATCGTAGTAAAAGACCCTGCTAAAAATTTGCATTATATTAGTATGTTGTTAGGAATAAAAACCCAAAAAATTATTAGTGCAGTTAGTATATCAATACATTTATGCCTACAAAAATAACTATGGGATCTATTTTTTTTTAATATGATACCAGCACGCTTCGCTATCAACGTGGCTGCGTGACAGCTTGGTGCCTCCGATATACTTGAGTATAAAATAACTATATTTCTTAGTATTTATGGTCGCTATGTGACATAATAATTCTTCACAACATAACTAGAGTAAACAAAGAGCAGAAATTCAATTTAAATTATCCAAATACATTTAATACACTTATGTGGTAAAACTGGAACTGTCACAGGGAATTTTGTTAGTAATCTAGGAACATTGTGCCTCGAGTATTATGAAATTCTCAAAATTTGGAATATTTAAATATAATATAAAGTCATAATGACATAATAATTCGATGATGAGTTAGTATTTATAAAAATCTTGAGGTCAGGACATTTGACATATTAAGTGGTACCTGTGATTCAAATTTCGAAATGTGGCTTATATATTGGCTGAGCAGTGACAAATAATATTATTTTTCGGAGATCCAAAGGGTGACAATTAATTAAAAATTCGTCATAGGCGTGGGCTCTGTTAAATCTGTCCGAGCCAGTGATAAGATACCCCTGTATGCAAAAATTAGCCCTGGTGGTCTTCCGGTTTCTTCAATCTATTCAGAACATACAAAGATATACATAATAAACCCTCCGTTATCCGAATAGCTTTGTTATTATACTTCAAATTGGTGTTCGGATAACTAAAATAGTATAGTTTGATAAATTACATTAGGATTCCATCCTTGGAAAAATAAGAATATGTATATTTGGGAATATTTGACTCACATTTACACCACGAATTATTCAATTTATATCTCATTTGCTAGAGCATTGTCCAATTTATTGTTCGGTAAATAAATTGTAGCTAAATACTTAATCTTAAGAACAATATGAATCCAAATAAACCTTAGAAACTATAATTCAATATTTATCTAGCGTTGAGCGTAAACAAAGTATTCATTTCAAAGAATTCTTAGTTATACAATGTGCAACGCTCAATGGAATGTAAATTTTAGAAAGACATTTATTAATAGTATATCATATTGGTGCATTGTATTTGTCCCTATTTTGGTAAATAATTTATCCGTCGTATCACAATTTCAAGATGTAAGGACTTGACCTATCGCGTTCTGCAAACTTTTATCCTAAATTCCATTATGTAGCTAATTAAATTATATATCGAATGAGATAAGCACCAATTAGTCTGAAGTTGTCTGAAAATGTTATATTCAATTACGCAAAATTGCTTGCTACAATATCCCCTGTTCAATAATTGAGCTTAATGTTAGTAAATATTTCAATGATATATTTTAAATTAGTATTTACAGCTGTATAATATACATTTTCTTTGTTTATGATAAGTTGCAGCGTTTTAGACTTATAGTAGTGACCATGGATGACACATTTTGCCAATATTCCCCAATAACATGCAAACCTCCAATGCTAGAGCCAAATATTCTTACTAGAATATAGTATGTACCAACATCCCATATCCTGATAATATATTTTGATCTATATAGCAGTAAGATGATTTGGCTCTAACATTGTAGGATTTCAAGTTATTGGAGAATATTGGCAACAATGTGTCATCTATAGTCACTACTATATCTCTGGAAGGCGGCAATTTATCATGACAAAATTTTGATATTTTGTATTGAAAATCCTCTTTGTGTGAAATTTGTAACAGTAATTATATGGAGTATATACTCACGGAGTTTCTAAACTGGTGGATTATGGTTAAGAAATTGGTCTAGTAAGCAAACAGATGACGCTATTTAGTTAGGAAATTTTAGATGGAGATTATATTTATTGTAAAATATCAATAATACATTTAATCAGGCAATGTGTACCATTTTGATTATGGACTTCCGTTAATTCATGGTACTGAAAATTTGTTGGTGAGCATGCCTTATATAACGTAAGTCTGTTTTGGTAGAAATGGACCCCCTTCCATAATATTAAGCTCATTCCTTTGATACAAGTTTAGTATTGTCATTGGCTAACTTTCTCTTCTTGTTAGTTTCAGTTAGACAATGTTGTTGAATTTTTTAATTGTTGGATCATTTATATCAATCACATATTGTCAGTAAATTTGATAAATAGTTAGTAATATTCATTCTTTCAATAGAAGAAGACAAAGAAGATAATTAAATAGATAACAAAGAATGGGGTTGGGAAATGTATGAAAACTGTACTGGCATAGCCTTTTGGCTCCAACAGCTATGAAGATAATTGATTATTACGAACAAACAGTTCGACTAGACAACACATTGACCACGTAATTAATCCGCCTAATGAAGGAGTATTGGGATTCGAATCAACGCGCTCAATTTTCAGAAGTTCTATACCATCGTATGTATACCAGTCATCTTGTAATATAATTCTCAGTTAGAAATGTAAATCTTTACGTACAGTGTACGCGAGTAGAGAGTAATGTAGTATTTCTTGACCGTGAAGAATATAGATTTTATATTCTATGTCCTTTCAAGAATTAAAGTAGTAAGATGACCAACATGAAAGATGAAAAGAGGATGCACTTGAACAAATTTTCTGAGTCAAACATTCTAAATTGGCATTTTAATCTCGACATTTTAAGCATGAAGAACTTGATTTGATTCGGCAATCCCCTTCGTAAGCTAAAACAGATGTAAAGTTTAGCTTCTTCTCTGATTGACGACAGCAACTCCAGCACTGCAAGGTGACTTCATAACAATCGGAGGAGAAAGATAGTTTAGTTATTAACAGAACCATTGCCCCCTCATACCCAAGGAAGCCGAAAGTTTACAAGTTGAACATCTAGTTGAGGAGTAGCCAGGTCCGCAGTTTATTGAATTCACGGGAACCAATATATGATAACATAGTTTATATACCCTGGGTTAGAGAAACACATTTGATAGCTGAATAGCGTCAGAGACTTTATGCGGCGAGTGCAAACTTAGAAGAGTTAGGAAATTGTCAACAGGACAAGTATTGACTAATTCACTTCCTTCGAATTGACCACCCCAAGTGACAGATGAATCTTCCAGGTGAGCTGATGCAGGTGAAGGTAGAATTGTACAATCACTGTTTGAGGATGCCTGAGCATTTGCCAGTAACTGTTGAACAACATAATTCATGCTCTCTCTTGACCAGCGAGTGTCAAATTGGAAATATTCATTCGTGTATTGGTATTCAGGTATTTTTACCTCAAAACAATCCAAATACCATTGTACCAACAAGTGAGACATTTCGTAGGCTGTTTCCAATTGATTTTCTTGGCCATAAGCTGTTTAAGTGGATGGATACCGGTCAGTCTGCCAATTGAATAATTCTTGAGATTTCATGTCGCGTCGCATGTGGAGTTCTCGGTGCAGATCAGTAAGAGGAATATTTGTTCTGATAGAGTTAAGAATTTGACTCTTCATTAATGTGAGTTTATCAATTGCATCTTGGTGTGTTTGCGTAGGAGATGGCATCGTCGCAAATAACGTTACCTCGGAGCCAATGGTAAGTGCATCCTGAGTTTGTAAATCCTCAAACATGGAGCCGTCTATCTCATCCGATAATTTCTGAAATTTTGTTGGTATTGCTTCTTGGTTGGTAGAATCTATGGAACCCATCTCTCAAGAGCTTAACTTTGGATCTATTTATGCGTTGGGTAGGTTTGTTACGATATACCTTGACTGTATTAGGATTTACTTCAGCAATTAGATATGGGTCAAGTCATTTGTCATGGAATTTGCCTCCTTTCTTCTTATGATACACATTTTTGATGAGGACTTCGTCTGTTTTCTTAAGGCTATTGAAGGTGATCAGGTTGATTTTCTTGCCATATTGTATCTTCATCAATTCCTGAGTGGATTAGAGATTCACCAGCTAGAGCATTATCGTTAGCTTGTGCAGTGCATGGACTTAACCAATTCTGTTTCATCTTTACCAGTTTCAGGCCACAGAGATTGTGATCCTTCAACATCGATATCAGGATAGAGCATTGTAAGATTTTCGGCCGCTGTTGGTAACCGAGGTTTACGTGATCCGTGCATTAATTGAAATGCTGAAATCCTGTGGTTTCTCGTGGCCTGATGTTAAGTGAAAAATGATATGAAGGATATGGCAAAGCGAGGTCCAAGGTAGCAGTGAGCCCAATTTTGATTTTTCATTCAACGATTTCACTAGAGAGGGTTTGAGTGCTTATGGGCAGATTCAACTAACCCATTTGTTTGAGGGTGGTATGGGGCTGAGAAAATGAGCTTACAATCATATGCATGATGTAGCGACTTGGAAATTTGGTTAGTAAACTCAGTCCAGTTATCACAAATAATTTGTCTGAGCACTCCTGTCTACAATAAATAGAAAAATCCCCTTTGCTACCTCTTTCATTTGTTTAGATCTTAGAGGGCGAGTTTCTATCCACTTAGTAAAGTGGTCCAGTAAGGTCCATTCCAACACGAAACCACACCTTAGTAATAACTAGGAGTGATTGTAGAGGTACACTGGGAGCTTTTAGTGAAGGTTATTCTTTTGGCAGCGAATACAATTGTCCACATAAGAACGAATCTGCTTTAACATTCCGGGCCAAAATACCTATCTTTAGCGATGATATATGAATAATGTGGACATTGATGTCCAACATTATCGTGGATTTCGCTCAGAATACTTGAAATATCATTATTATTAATGACAAGAAGTTACCTGCCTTCAGAAAGCTTGACAAGCTTCTCTTTTATCGCAAGATATTTGGAGGCTTTCTTGCGGAAATTTCTTTCTTATCTTTGGTATGCGAATGAGGATACAAATAGGTTTTCAAATATGACAGTAAGAGTTCGTATTCTATTGAGTCCATTGGGAGACAAGAGAATCTAGTATTACTAAAGGATACGATAGTATATATAGATTATGCCAAGCTTGAATCAAAGACAATTCAAAAACTTCAACAACATATTCTAGCTGGAACTAACAAAACGAGAGAGTAAGATAATGACAATACTAAATTTGTATCAAAGGAATGAGCTAAATATTATAGGAGGGGATCCATTTCAACAATGCAAAATTTATTCTGACAAAAATAGACCCCTGGTCCAAATGTGCAGGGGGTCCATTTCTGCCAAAACAGGTCACGAATAGCGGAAATTTGGATATCTATGGTCATTCCAAATAACATTTAATGGGCTTAGGTGGTGACACTGAAGCACCTATGTGGCATTAGTTAGTAATCTCGGTACTTGGGGACTTGTATATGCAAAATATCGAAAAATTATCGAAATTTGAAAAATTTCAATTCTAGTCATAATGACGCCTTGATTCCATGATGATCTAGATGCAGTAGGTCAAATAATTACGTCAGGACAGGGGCACCCATGATTCAAATCTCGAAATTCGATCTGATGTACATATATTGGCTGAGCAGTGGCAAATAATGTGATTTTTAAAATTCAAAGGTGACTAAGTCATAATTTCGTCATAGGTGTGAAAATTCGGCCAAGACTCGAGCTTGTCCGAGCCAGCCCCAAATAACCCCTGTATGCCATAAATCAGTGGGGGCTTCCAGTTTCTTCAATCAATTCTTGACATACAAACATATACAGGGTGGGTCGTGGGAAAGCGGTTGAAACAAATTTCGTATAATTTCTAAGCAAAAATGATAAGTCAATTCTGAAAACGTATATTTGAGTTTATAAAGTGATATTTTAATTTTCATCTTGTAGAGTATCTATCCATTAATAAAATGCTCGATTCAATTCCCATTTAAATATCTCACTTTTTGCAATCTCGTGAGGATATATTCTGAGACTTTCTTCAGTGTTTCTGCCTTGATCCGTCTTATTACCCGGCGAATGTTTCTCTTGAGGTCTTCAGTAGTCTCAGGTATAGGATTGTAGTAAACCTTGCTCTTCAGGTATCCTCAAAAATAAAAATCACATGGGTTTAGATCTGGGCTGTAAGGTGGCCAAAAGAAGTCGCAGCTTCGTGAAATTAGCTGTTTGTCAAATTTCTCTCTAATAAAGTCAATAACAACTCTAGCCATTGTAGGGGTGCGCTATCTTGTTGAAATGTTTTACTACCAAGTTCCTTACGTCTTCTGAGAGTTGGAATGTAGTAGTACTTTAACATATCAAGATATCGGACACCATTCATGGTCACCCTTGACCCTGTATTATTTTCATAAAAATACGGACCAATAATCCTCTTGGAGCCAACTGCACACCAGACAGTGACCTTTTTTGTGTTAAAGGCTTACTATCAAATGGATCTGGCTTTTCCTCACCCCAAATCCTCATGTTCTGTTTATTAACATGTCTAGAAAAGTGAAAATGGGCCTCGTCACTCCAGTCAATATTACCAATTTCAATTTCCTTCTTCTCAACCTTCCCTGCGACAAGCTTTGCAAAAGTCAATCTATTCTCTTTTTGGACAGTAGATTGCTTCTGTAGGATCTGTATCTTATATGAGAAGAGATTGAGATCATCTACAAGCATCCTCCTGACTGCTGTCCTGGACAATTGAAGTTCTCTTGAAAGCCTCCTTGATGAACGATGTGGTGAATCCGCAAGTTTCCGCTTCACTTTTTCGATGTTAATGAGGGTTCTCATTGTCTGGCATGGCCCTGGTCTAGCTGTATCAACTACATTACCATTCTCCTCAAACCTCCTGACAATATCTTTGATAGTATCTGGTTTAGGAGCAGTTCTAGAGTTATAGAATCTTCTAAATCTTCTCTGCATTGTAACTATGGAAACATGATTTTTGTAGTACCATTTGAAGACATTAGTCCTTTCTTCCAGTTCCAGTTTTGTCATAACTCCCTATTGATCTAATTGTTAATTAACACAAAATAGCATTCTTCTTGCTACAAAATGAAACATTGACAATCGGAAATGGACATAAGTGTGCCGAGTTATGATCATTCTATTTCAACCGATTTCCCGTTGCCCACTCTGTATACATATAGATAACCTTTTAAGTTTTAATAGTATAGATGTAAGAATGAGATATCGACCTATCATGTGACCAATTCATTGACCAATCAACAATTTTGAAAATCGAAGATAACAAGTTTCTCATTCTTACATTATAAATAAAATGAATACAGTATCATTAAAATAAAGGTTAATTCATACTGATTTGTTCAGAACCAAAAATGATCGAATAATTGAATGCTTGATTCTGATAATTAAATGTCAGAATCGGAAAATTCATTAAATCCTCGTGTTAGGATAATTGATCAGCTGAGTATGAAAATTGACTGTCCAACTAATTTTGATAAATAAATAAAAACATGAACATGAGATGTTGCCAGAGAGGCTACAGTATATTCTGATTTCGAAAATAACATCAGCGTTTTTCTATTATGCCTGAGTTTGGGGAAATTATCCCAGTTTTATCATAGACCAAGATGAAATTGATATATATTCTGCATATATGCATACAATAATAATCTTTCGTCAAGTACGCATCTTCGGTTTTCAAGTATATAATTGCAATAAATTTAGATTATTTGGGTATGTTTAAGTGATATGATTCAGTTGATATGTGTATTGATCGTTTTCAATTAAATTTGTAGTTTCGTAGGTCATATATACACAGATATTCTGATGACGCAAAAACATATTTTACCATATATCAGAATTCCTCCACAAATCAAGTATTTTTCTTCCGTACGTATGCATACCAACACGCATGCTCAACAAAGAATTTACATTGAAGCATAGATACAAATATATATACAGATTATCTACTTAGCGATCGGGTGCGATAAGAATTTCTGCCGAGACGGATCGAGCCGGGATAGCCAATATTTCCCGAAATTCCTGGCTACGAGTAGAAAAATGAAAAAAATAAATGTAAACTATTGATTCAACAGCTTGTGGACTATTATTAGAGGAAATAGACCGCAATTCTGAGATTAAAATAGGTATGTATCTAAAGGAAAGACCGCCATTTAAACTACTAGTGCAAAGTATGGTAGATAGTAAATTTTTTCAAAAAGTAGAGTTGGAACATAGTAATTCATTAGGAGTTTCATCATGAAATGGTGTTAGAATTTCCCAGTTAGGTCCCGGGAAATTGAAACGAGCGGGCAATAAACCGAGATCCCTGCAAAAAAAAACATCCAAATCCAGGTAAACCGGAACTTAACCAGGATTCCCGGTCGATCATTTACAGTGCACTATAAACACAATAAAACCAAAAAAGTTTTGAGGGAGAACTGACTTGGGCAGATTGCATACTTGACAAACTAAATTACATGTAATGCTCTAGTTGGAAGCGTCAATTATTGCCAATACGATTACAAAATTTTACCATGGGATCTCAAGAACAATCCAAGGGATAATTCCCAACTATGGGGCGATTTCTCGAAAGAGGGAGGCGAAATAGTGGATACCATGGATACTTAACTGTTTTCAGTTTCAGTAGGATTCAAATATGATCCTATTAGCTTCATCCCTGTACTCATATGTAAAAGTAGATTGCACGTAAAATTCGTCCATCTGAATACCCATATTATGCTCATAACTGTTAAACTGGATGGCTGATGCTTAAGATAGTTTGTAAACTCAGAATCCAAGCCAAAATTTCAATACAAGCGCTTAGAAGTAGAAGGGTAAGGATACCAATCTAAGTATTAGAAATTTCTATCAACCTGAAGATATAAGCTGACATTTAAGCAATATTAGTATGGTTACAGGGTTATATCGCTTCATTTTTCGTTTTCAAAACGTTCTCAAATTGACATCGAATGTAATGGAGACAAGACAATACTTGCACTTAGTCCACACAGCAGGATGGTCTAAAGGTCTTACATAGTCAAGTCAGTTCATGTCATCGTGAATAATATTCCATGCAGGTAAGGTCACAGGTCTCAAGATTAATCATGTCATTTGCAGTTCATTTTCAGATCTTTTCAAGTCATTCTCAGGTCAATTTGAGGTCGTTTAATAATAAATTTGAGTGAAATTAATCAACTTAGGAATGGGGATTCCATACGCTAAAGGGGGTTTCCCACTTGAGCGAAACCATATCACAATGTGTAAAGTTATCAAATGAAACTCGAATAAAAGGGTGCTTTTTGGTGTTAAAATAATACACATTTGGTATCATAGATCAATTTCGTATATATGGGAACCTTTTCCATGTCAAAGAAATTATATCATTAAATGGCATCCCATTACGAAACAACAAAAAGTGTCCTGCGTTAAGTTTTGAAGGTCATTCTTATAGATTTGGCAAATTAGTGTAGGGCAATACTGAGAAACGATGGCATTGTCGCACTCGAGATTGCAATGGCTGTATCTATGATATAAATGATCAGGGAACAGTAATATCCCAATTAGAACTCCTCAATGTGAAAATTGTATCCAAGATTATTACAAGAAGATGGAATACAGGCAAATCAAAGAAATATTAGAAACCTTACTTTCTTTTAACTTGGGACAGAAGAGTGCTGATGAATATTTAAGGGGAATTGCTCATAATATTGCACAAATGACAAATAATTCCATATGATTAATACTCTTATATTTTCATTTTTGTACTTGTTTTGAATCAATAATATTAGATTAATATCCATCTATATAATTTACAAGTGCGTATCTGTGTATATAATGTAGGCATGATGAATTTGTTTGCTAGATATAGGATTATAGTTTAGCGGGTGTGTATAGGAACTCAGTAACTTTCATCTTGGATCTCTAAAATATATAATATAATGTATCTCTCGCATTGAACGTTGGCACCCCCCTTTCAGTGGCACCGGGGCGGACCGCCCCCCTTGGTACGCTACTGGTCTGGTGCCATTATTCTGACCTACAGAAGTGTCAGTCAGAACCGGTAACTCAGCGAAAGGGAATTAAATGTAAACAAGCAAATCTCCATCAAGTATGCTTAAAGCAAGTTGCAATCGTTTTCCGGATGCAAATATTGGTGACAACTTCATTTGATCTATACCCAAGCCGGATTTATTAGCTTTCGGAAATAGGAACATGTTAGGAGTTGTTTAGGCAAAAGAAGATGAGCTCCACCCAATTGAGACGCAGCATGGAATATTAGATACGAAATATTCTAGAAACCAGTTCGATATCTGCCCGTTCAAGCTCATAGAGAAAGAAGTAGTTTCTCAAAATAGCATTTCTCAAAGAACTGCTATGCGAAATGCTTCTCAAGGTGTCGCTTACCTATGCAGGTGCAAAGATTGCGCAACAACTTGTTGTCCATGTCGAAAAGCATCTAAAGTTTGTCACTCAAGATGTCACAACGGAAAGAGTATGTTTCGACAATACAAAAAGACAAAGCACTTCCAGTATTTCTAGAATGTTTTATCTTAATGTATAAATACACATACTAACAAACCAATTGAGTAAATCTAAAAATAATTTGCACTAGGACCAATCCAAATTGGTCCATTCGTGGATAGCCGATTGTGTTGGTTCATTCGCAGTTGGACTGCAACACATGTTTATATATGTTAGTATGTACAAAATTGATTGAAGAAACTGGAGGACCTTCGGGCTGAGTTGTGGAATAGAGAGGAATAAATTCGGCCTGGCTCAGACATTTCGAGTCAAGGACGAAAGTCACACTCATGACGAAATGATGACTTCATTGTCACCTTCAACTACTTTTCATTCAAGATGATAAAAGTTTGAAATTCGAATCACAGTTACATCTCTATATGCCAAAATGCAACCACATGATAGGAATATTACGCCATCCTGGCTTCACAAAAATATCAAAATGTCCCGAATTGCGATATTTTGAGATTTTCTCAATATTCGAGCCAAGAAGTCCTCAGATTACTAACAAAAGCCAGGTAGCAACTCCAGTATTACCACAGAAGGCTAGTAAGGTGAATTTGGACGAACCATAGATAATAACAAAAATACAATTTCGTAATTAATTAATCTCGAGCTCGAGGGACGCAGTGCAGAGTATATCCGGCCGCTAGCGACCAAAAGCCTCAATAAGTTAGCTGTGTAATACTTAAGCTAACCTGAGGCACTAAAATGTCGCGCTGTGACCTAGCAAGCGAAGCGCGGTATTCACATATTAAACTTAATAGATACAATAATAAAGATTTACCACAATGTCTAAATCCCATTTGAACTAACTTATTAGTGATAATATAATCCAGTGATTCTCAACCTTTATATACTCAGCGCCCCCTTTAGAGCAAATTTAATATCCAGCACCCGCCTTAGAAATTAAGTGAGTTGTAGTATTCTAATTCAGACTATGATCACTGTGCTTGGTTGAATGATGTTCTTTCAATCGAGACGGCTTCATGAATTCAATGGGAAAACAAGTTGGCAAACCAGGCACATATGTAGTCGAAAAGTAGATTGGGAGGGAATAAAACCATAGAGCAAATAATCAACGGAGTATGTCGATATTTCCTCACACTAGAGGTAGCCATCTCAGTATAGTACAAGTAACGAATATGTTTCGTAGTGTTATGGATTAAATATAGTTAGATCAATTTGGAAAATATAATACTGTATATTTTATAGTCTTCCTTCCATTTAGATACATACGACGGTGATGCGGGATAAGACCTAAAGTTGAAGTAGGAATAAGGCGTGGTATTGAAGTATGAATAATAACTAAAATAATTCTGAAGTAGGAATAAGACCTAAAACTAACATCCATGAAATAGATATATTTTACACATTCCGTGGTACCTCATATCTTTTGAATTTATTGATGACTTTTCGTGGCATTAGCGTTGGATCTGGAGCCTGGAAGTTAGCCAGAAGTTTCCTTGACGTCCCTACTTGTTGCTGAGAGTCTTTATGTCTCACTAAGATTGTTATGGAATGGATTATTCTGGATTATCTAACTAGATTGGCCTTAGCGAGAATATGGGCATTTGAGTACACTATTCTGGTAGCAGTTCAGAATTATTTTAGGTTGTATCCATACTTAGATCATTTTAGGTCTTATTTCGGCGACCCACATACACCGTATTGTTGTTTGTATGAAGCTACACCATAATTCTACACATGTAATTGTGATGAATCACTACTGTATGTATTTGAATATTATACCCAAAAAGTATATTAGATCTCTCAAATTTCAAGTCACGCAAGTGCATGGGTATTCTCTGATTTATAGTGACAAATAGAAAGTAATTCTTAGCAAAACATTTATAGAAATAATCTCTTAGCCCCCCATAGAGAACTTTGAGAACCCCTGATATGATCTATCCTGACAACAATATAACATGATGTCAAAAACATCTATATGGGGAATTATAAACTTCATGCAACTCAAAATTAAAGGAATATATATAGTAATATGTATTGCCAATCAGATTATGGCACTGTAAGATATAATAGAAACCTCGCTAATCCGAACGAAACATTACTACTATAGTACTACTACTACTACTATTACTATTATTATGTACTATGTACATATTAAAATTTCAAATACCGATTGAAAATTATTATTTTTAGGCAAAAATTCTTTATTTTCTACTGTTCGGATTAGCGAGGGTCCACTGTATCGACCAATAAATACAAACTTCAGAATTTGGCCAGATACTCGTCACTAGGTAATAGATTAGGCGCGTGAACGAACGAAAGGTCATGGGCGCGATTACGCTACAGCTCACACGCAGAAATAGAAATTACTCTAGTGAATAAAGTATCAATTCGCCAAATGATTCTGCAGTTTGATATAATTCTAAACTTCATTGAGCTGAATATTGTACTTTCGCTATCCAAATTTGGAGTTTTAATATACTGGTAAATATAGTAAACTCAGTTAGTATGTACTACCAGAAGAATCGAGTTTTTGGATTCCGTAAGAGTACATGATACTACTAATACTCGGGTTCTACTGAACAACAAATTACCTTCATCAATTAATAAACAATCCAAAATGTGAACAAAAGAAGAAGGAAAGATCCCAATAACTGATGGGTGATGATGTATATATCCACGATACCAACCTAGACATTCTTCCAATATCACAATTTCTTCACCAACAAGTATAGAAAGAAACATGGAAAAAATGGGAGATTCATCACATATAGGCACGAAGTTATATATAGCAACAGCAAATTTGTGCTTTATCACAGTCCAAGTAAAATTTGATCCTAAAGAACCATCCATAGTACATCAAAACAAAGGCAAGGATATAATAATCGCTAGAACTAATGAAATGAGGAAATATAGTAATATAGAAATAGCCATAGGCGCAACTAGGCCAATTTGGGTGGGCACGTGACAACCCAGATAAGACTCCACCCTAATACAAAAAGCATAGGGTGACTGGCATGACATCCACTTTGCCAACCCAAATCCCAGAGCTAGGTTGGGATAATGGAAAACCCTAGTATAAGAACCAAATAGGTTGAATAAGTACACTGATGAAAGCGCGAAGCAGCAGTGTTGTATGGTTTGGCTTTACATGGGTGTATTCGTGATAACTGATTTCACTAAGTAACTGATAAATCAAAATCACGGGATTTCAATATCTGAATACAGGGCCGTACCAAAGAGGGTACAAATACTCTAATGTACATCATTCTATTGATGACAATTCAAAAATCTGGTTGTTTTCTGAATAGAACTGGGTGAGACAAGCTCATAAAGCAAAAATCTGTAAAATAGTATAAAAAGTGACGAATGATCATAATTGTTTGCTGAAATTGTAATTTGAAATTGATTGATCATTTGAATCATCCCCCTACATCCTTAATTATTAAACGAGCGTAGAGGTTACTGGAGCCCAGTAGAAATGAGCACGATTCACGCGTGTGACGACTAGCAACGTACTAGAACAACCATAACAGATTAACATTTAGTCTAGTATAGTAGATTACTCGCAGTCTTATTCAGTCATAGTTTGACTTATTTGTATTTCTATTATAGCTAATATATTTCCAAGCTTGTATTACATAAATACAAATAGTCACGCTTTCCAGAATGGCGGCACCTCTGAACATTTCGATCCCGCCGTTGAAACCTGATGAAAGAGTCGAGGATTGGCAATCTTTGTTTGTGGCAGCTACGAGCTCATTAGCAGCGTACGCTGGGGAGAAAGCAGCAATACTAATCCTCCCATCCTATGTCTGCAGGAATGAGTACGAAAGGGAAATTGCACTAATCGCTATTAAAGAAGAATCGATTGAGGCTGCGTTCAATATTTTATGCAATGCCTTGGACTCTCCTATTGACGAATATGAGGCTACCGCACGATTCCGCAGTAAGGTCTGGGCACGAGGCATGCGAATAGAAGTGTTCTTTAGCCAACTTTGGAAGGAAGCAAAACGAGCTGGATTTCTAAATAGGCAAGTTGCTGTAGTGTTAATAACGCAACTCCCTGGAAAGGCGCAGGCTGCCCTGAAGAAATGGGTTCAAGAACGTAAAGAGGATCCTGTATCAGATGGTCAAATGCGGGAGTTCATTGGGCTAGTTCAGCAGAACTTACGCCAGGCTGAAGTACCATTAGATTATCGGGCACGTGAGGGAACAAGCAATTCATGTAAGGTCATTAATCAAGGAAAAACTGACATATTATGCTCAAGTGATTCTGAATACGAAGAAAAGCCGCCCACGGTCTACAAGGTACGAACCTTTGGAACGAGTAGTCGACAAGGGCGTTTCCCCGACTCAAGAAGGGCTCCAAAAGGCTTGGTGTGCTACACTTGTGGAAAACATGGCCACGGATATCGTATGTGCCCGGATCGAGTGTGCAGCGGATGCCATGCCAAGGCCACGACGTGGTAGATTGCAGACTAGCACGACGTGACAGCTACCAGGATAAAAGAACTAATGTGAGAGATTACATCAAATCAGTTGATCAAATCGGTCCATATGACGATAAATCGGCGTCTATTTCTGTCAGAGTGTACGGTCAGCCAATTCTCGCTTTGTTGGATACTGGAGCCAAAGTTAATGTGGTGGACAGGCAGACAGTGGAGTACCTAGGACTAGGGCAGTTCATCAAACCGGAGATAGGACACGTGTACGGTGTATGTGGAACCCCCGTATCAGTGGTAGGGAGCATTGAGATCCCTATAGAAGTGAATGGAGAGAAGGCCGGAAAGACGCACGTACAGGTGTTGGATGGTGAGGAACAGGCACTACTGCTAGGCCGCCAGTTCCTCAGACGTTTCGGGCGGGTTGAATTTGATTAGAACAAAGGAACCATCACGCTAGGGAACGTAAAAGCGACAATAAAGGAGACTGCTGTAGGAGGAACTCCAATAGCAAGGGCTCGTACTGTACGGATAATCAATACCGAAGAAGTAGACAAGTCATTCAAGTGTACGAAGACAGATCTCACTACAAACCAACATGACAAGTTTGCTGACCTGTTGAAAGAATTTGAGGCAATATCTAACGACAAACCAGGTCGCACCTCAATGTGCGAACATGCGATAGATACGGGGAAGGCAGTCCCCACCAGATCCAAACCAAGACGTGTTCCTCCAAGGGAGGAAGAAATCAATTCACAGCTTGATGAGATGCTCGATCAGAAACTATACAACGCATCCCATTCCCCATGGGCAAGTAACGTAGTCTTAGTTACCAAGAAGGACGGTCGGCAAAGTTTTGCGATCGATTACACTGCTCAACAAAAATTTTGTTGCATTTCTACCAACACTTGTTTTTACCTAATATTGGGGCGCTGAATCAGAATCCGACCTTAGTTTTTTTCCGCAAGCTCTAGATTTTTTGCAAATCGAGATTTTTAATTTTTTTGCACAAAATTCATATTTTTTTGAAAAAGTGACATGATTTGTCAAATGATGTTCTGCTTACAGTTGAATAACTAGCCTCAAAACAAAAATAGGTGCCAAAAAACTTTTATGTTGCCAATAGAAATTGTATTTGTAGACAGATGGGCAACAAATGTTTTAAAAAATGTAAAAAACAACAGTTTTGCTGGTAATATGCATGTAAAAATTGATTTTTTTTTTGCAAAATAACGTAGAAAAGAACGATGGCAATCTACAATAGTAACTTAAAGCGATCAATGACAAGATGCAAAAGATTCAAATATTCTACAAATCTGGACAAAATTTCCTCTCATAACTTCTGCGTTTGTACGCTTTGTGAGGACAGTCACGTTTAATGCCCCAACAATAGTCTGCCATCATATGTCGATCCCATCGACCTTGGTAACGTTCTTCCACTGTCATAAGATCCTGGTGGAAACGCTCTCCCTGTTCGTCACTGACAGCCCCAAGGTTTTCAGGGAATTTGTCCAGGTGGCTGTACAGAAAATGTACTTTTATGCTCATGTTGCATCCCAAATCGCGAAACCTTGAGAGCATCTTGGATACAAGCATTTCATAGTTTGGAGCTTTTCTGTTACCAAGAAAGTTCTGTATAACATCCACAAAAGATAGCCATGCAGCTTTCTCCCTGACATTCATTTTCTGAATGAAGTTTTTGTCGCGAATAAGTGTACGTATCTGTGGTCCATCAAACACTCCTGCTTTGATTTTACCATATGACAAAGCAGGGAAAGTATACACAAGATGAAGAAAGGCTTCATTGTCAGGATTTAGGGCTTTAACGAACTGTTTCATCAGACCTAGCTTGATGTGCAGGGGTGGAAAAACAATTTTGTCTCTGCTTACGATCGGGTCGTGTGTTACGTTAGGCATGCCAGCTTGAAATGTTTCACCTAAGGGCCACTCCTTCTGTATCCAATGTTTTTCACGTGCTCTGCTGTCCCACATGCACAGATAACATGGAAATTTAGTGTATCCTTTTTGCTGACCTAGCAGAAAACTAACCATTTTGAGGTCAACACAAATGATCCAGTTGTGATCATGATATCCGAGTAAATCCATAACAATTCTAATGTCATCATGCTGTTCCTTCAAGACAGTGGAGTGACCAACTGGAACAGCTCCATAAACATTTCCATTGTGTAAAAGAACACACTTGAGGCTGCTCTTGGAACTGTCCAAAAACAATCATCATTCTCCTGGATCATATGAGGAGATACCCAGTTGTCCGAGAAGACCAGGAATATCGTTGCAATATACCAGCTTATTTTCCACTGAAAAATAGGGTAGAAGGAGTTCTTCTCTTTTTCGAAAAAAGGAAACCTTTACAGATTGATCCAGCACCTGTTTTTCTTTCAGCCTGGAGGCTAAGAGCTCAGCTGCTTGCTTGGGCAGATCTAAATCACGTACTAAGTCATTCAGTTCTGATTGATTAAACTGCTGGACAGTTACTCTGGTTTCACAAGAAGAATCTTCAGATTCTGATTCTGTGTCTGTTTTTTGATATTCCATTTCTACGATCTCTTCCCTTTCCAATTTAGTTTCTCCATCATCAGGAAAAGCAAAACCACTAAAGACCGGAGGAGGAAGTCTATCAGAGTGCGGGACAGGTCGCATAGCTGATGGTATACTAGGATAAGAAAGCGTTTGTCGGCTCTTCTTGCCAACACCTTTTGTATTGACCATGCAAAAGTAGCAGTCAGTGGTGTGGTCTTGGGGTTCACGCCACACCATTGGAATGGCAAAGGCAGACCCTTCCGCTTTCCTTTTGTCCAGTCTCGGAGCATTTCTTCGCAGTTATGGCACACAATATGAGGAGACCATTTCTTATCTTGATCACCAAGAGGGATACCAAAGTATGCTATGTAGGCACGCTTCACAAACGATGTTATATTTCGTCTTTGACGCGAAAGCGTATACACACCACAGATGTAACAGAATGAATCAGGGTTATTTTTGCATTTATGTCTACTAGAAGAAGCCATGATCAAATCTGAAGAGTTAAGAATCGAAAGAAAGTCTGTTGATATCTATGTAACTTAACACAAACAAACTGAATAACAAAACCTTGGTTCTAATTAAGGCTACCAGCAGACGAGCGGAAAAATACAGCTTAAATGCCTATTCTGCTGCATCTATCCACGATACTTCACTACAATCACTTAGGGTTGTTTGAATTAAATCATTTCAAAAAAATCAACATGATGATTTTTGATTTATTTAAATTTTGACACTTCGCTAATAGTGTCATGTTTTCAGAGAACAATAGAGTGGTGCTTTTGTTTTCAATAGATTGAAGCCATTACTAAATCATAGTAACAGCTACAATCTAAGAAAAATGGCTTGATAGATAAAAAGTATTTGGTGGAGATCAGATTTATGTACTAAATAAGTACCACAAACGAAAAAATTTAAATTGTCGATTGCATGAAAACTAGAGCATGCAGAAAGAAACTGATTGCAGATTTGAAATCAGCATCCCAAAATTATATAGAATCAATTGAAAAATCTCATGCAACAAAAAATGAAAAAAAAATTGTTGAGCAGTGTTATCGAGAATTAAATAATGCCACCAAGAAGGACGCATATGGTACACCACAAGTGCAGACTATTTTAGACAAGTTACTAGGTTATAGTTACTTTTCAGTGATTGATATCTCTGCCGCCTACTGGTGCGTCCCAGTTAGGGAAGAAGATAGAGAAAAAACTGCATTCAATACTCCTAGAGCCCTCTTCGAGATGTGCGTTATGCCTTTATGTTTGGTTAACTCCCAGGCTACATTCCAGCGGCTAATGGATAACACGCTCCAAGGCCTTAATCGTACGGAATCATACATCGACGATTGTATAATTTATTCACGTAGTTTTAAAGAACACCTGAAGGAACTACGCGCTGTATTCCAACGTCTGCAAAGTGCGAAGTTGCATGTCAAATTGCGCAAGTGTCAATTCTTTCGCGAGGAGGTTGAGTTTCTGGCCACGTCGTGTCTAGGGAAGGAAGAAGGCCCTTGGTCTCGGCTGCAAAAAACTCTCTATGTTTCCTAGACCCCAAAGCATAGCTGAACTGCAACGTTTCTTAGGAACGCTCAACTTTTCTAGGGTCATACATTCCTGGCTTGGCTCAGCTAGCGGCTCCTCTGTACTCCCTCACAAAGAAAAGAGCCAGATGGGTGTGGTCTGATAAATGCGAGGACGCTTTTGATTCCCTTCGTCACAAATTAATCCGTGAACCTATTATGTTGAGCTTTCCGGATTGGAATAAGAATTTTATTATCGAAGCTGATGCAAGTTCGAGGGCGGTAGCAGCGGTACTATCACAGAGAAACGAAGACACGGAACAACTACACCCTATTGATTTCTTCTCTTCATCTCTCAGCACAACGCAAAGAATTATTGCGCAGGGCAACTGGAAGCCTGGGCACTAGTCGCCGCTTGCAGGAAATGGCACACATACTTGAGGGCCACTGGGGCGGTCGAGCTAATTACTGATCACTGCCCATTGAAGTGGCTCCGTTGTCAAAAGGATCCCCGCCGGACCTTTGCTAGGTGGTTGCTTGAGCTGGAGGAGTACAGCTACCAGATTACCCATCGGAAGGGGAAAGACAACAATCTACCCGACTACCTGAGTAGGGCAAGAACTACTTCGATTAGCCCCGAGGTCCAAGATGATTCCGGTTTCGAAGATAAGATATTCACGCTTTCAGATGACACGACTGAGTTAGATTCAACCAAGTTAGATCTGACCAAGCTCCAAGGAGAAGATGCTACTATTAGCGACGCGGTTGAACAACTGAAGGAGACCGGGAATGTGTCTTCCGGCAGGCTGCAGGAGATATCCGGGAGTCTCGCCATACTAAATGGAATGTTGTTGTATCGAGAGCGTGCCGTAGTGCCTCTCGGTGCTAGAAGAACGGTACTGGGTTTGATTCACGGGGCAGGTCACTTTGGCCAGAAGCGAACGTTACAAATCCTGAGAAGGAGCTACTTCTGGTTCGGTATGGCCAAGGACGCTCGCGATTGGTGCCGAAGTTGTCTCGTATGTCAGAAGGCGAAGGCACCGAATCAGGCGAGAGTACCTATCCAAGAATTCAAGATGGACGGGATTGGACCCGGGGACCTTGTAGCTATGGACATCGGCACTCTCCCTTGGGCCGACCAGAAGTTCCGGTATTTTCTATGTATCGTCGACATATTTACACGTTATATGGAGCTCATCTCTTTGCAAGACCAGTCCGCAGCGTCCTTAGTGCGTGAGTTCCAGTGTGGTTGGATTTTTCGAGGGCACGGTGTACCTAAAGGTCTGTTAACAGACCAAGCACATAATATTGATGGTGTAGAGATAAGGGCGTTGTGCGAAAGATTGGGGAGTGAGAAGCGGTACTCCTCACCCTACCATCCTCAAGGAGATGGCTTGGTAGAGAGGAGTATCGGGCTAGCCAAGCAGGTGGCGAGATGTCTAACTCTAGATCGTAAACTCCCCAAGGAGTCATGGCCTGAGATCCTACCTGAGGTCTCGTTTTATTGTAACAAAGGTGAGGATTCGTCAACAAAGTTCTCTCCCCAGCGACTTATGACGGGTAGACAGCCAACATCGCCTATAGACGCCATGATTTCCAGAAAGGATTTGAATCAGACGCTTAGTCATACCGTACACATCGAGGAACTAGAAGGGATTTCAGCAGAATTGGAGAAACTAGCCCGTGAAAATGACCTTCAAGTAAAACGGCTGAGAAACGACTACCCCAACAAAGGAGCGGTGACACCTTTGTCTCGAAAAGGGAGACCTAATACTCGAGAGGAATGAAACGCGAAAAGATTCATTGGACCCCAAATTCATTGGCCCTTACACAGTACTCGACTCAAAAGGAACCAATGTTAAGGTTCGAAAAGGGAACAGACATAGGTGGATACACGCGGGCCGCTGCAAACTATTCGAAGACAGCCACTCCATCCCCCTCACCAGTGGTCCCTCTGAGCCAGGAGAAGTAGTCCGGCCCCCCTTGGGGGAGGTAGACGCACCAACCATCGGTACTTATAATGAGCAGCAACAGGAAGAGGCAGTAGGAGTTAATGTGGATCCAGGAACAGAAACCCAGGATCTGAGCGGTGAAGGAGAAGAGGTTGGTCCTGCAAGACGTTACCCATTACGATCCCGCAAACAAAAAGAGTACCCAGGTTTTGTACTTAGTACTGAAATCTTACCTAGCCAGGCCCTTATATCTATTTAAGTGGGAGTGATGTGACGACTAGCAACGTACTAGAACAACCATAACAGATTAACATTTAGTCTAGTATAGTAGATTACTCGCAGTCTTATTCAGTCTAAGTTTGACTTATTTGTATTTCTACTATAGCTAATATATTTCCAAGCTTGTATCACACGCGGGAAGCGCTGTCTCAAGTCTTCAAACCTATTGGAGACTAATACAATTTTTTCCGCGGAGAATTTGTCTTATTTAGGAGATTATTCCTAACTTCTTCACTTTTTATCCTATATTAGAGCGCTTTTGCTGTATGGGATTTTCTCAGCCAGTTCTATTCAGAAACACCGCAAGATAGTTGAATTGCATCATCAATAAAAAGAGGTACAGTAACGTAATTATAACCAAATTCCAGGATATAGGATGATATGCAAAGAGCAATCTTTGAAGACTCGAGGAGGTTACTATTTATTGTATTGACAATCTAGCTGTTCTAAGACTTTTAGAGCTTGAATACGGAGATTTTAAGTTAATGTGCTTTGAAGTTCGAGCTGCATACGGCTCTCCTATTTAGTTCACAGACCCAGCTCTGTTGTTCTAATGGAAATAGCCACAGTATACTTAGACCCAGAGTTGTGGATTTGATTTGATTTGGTGAATTTGATGCATTTGTAAAGGGAAATTATATTATTTGATTTGGATTTGATTTGGATTTGATGAAATCTTTGAGTCAAATCCTTTGTTAAATTATGTTGGCTGGTGTTCTTATCAGAATAAATAATTATTTGTGCATTACAGTAGTATATGCTCTTATATCTAGGTTGTTTAATGCGACATTTAATGAAAATGTATTACGTTTAATTGTTATACGTTATATACGTATTGATCAACTAAGTATTTTATTAAATCATATCGAACAAGTACGCATTTCAATTAGTTCTCTCTATATTATTTGGATTTGATTGGAATTGATTTGATTTAGATGGATCTAATTAGGATTTGATTGATTTGGATTGCATGACATATCAATCAATTCCACAACTCTCTGTATATCGCATATAATTGTAGATCATTTGGACTATTTAATGAGAACTTTCTTAAATATTGTCGTCTACTCCTTGAAAGATATTAGAGTACTCTTGTGACTTAGATTAAATGTTAGAAAAGTGGTACTTGTTTCTCTGTGACGAGTGTAGTTTTAGCAAACTATTCGACAAGGTTCACTACAGTTACAAATATGACTCAATTTTGCCTATCAGATATAAATTCAACGAGCCTTTAGCACCTTGCTTCGCGATGAACTCGGCGCAATGCACCTCAAGGCATTCATTATTCACCAAATTGACGGAATCTCTGAGAATTATAATATAGATATATTTAGAAAAATGTAATTCGCAATTATACTTACATGTCATATTTAGTATTGAATTAGTTTGAAAGATCAACCCCATTTGTAGCCGTTATGGCAAGTCTATTCATAAAAAAATATTTTACATATCGACAAACGAACAAACGGACAAACAACAATTGAGATTTATAAAATAAATGTTGTTTACAATGCCATATTCGGACTCAGCATATTCGATTACCCCAGTATAGTCGTTGAAACCATTTCTACAAGAATTTTGAAATTTATTTGCTTTATAGTCATAAATTCGTATCCAGCGTACTTCGTTACTGCTTGGTAGCCGTTTGGTGCAAGCCTGTGCGTATATTTTGAGATTTGGATTATTTGTCTACCTTATATTCGTAAAAACAATAATAATTTCACATATGAGAATCTTGAAAAGATATACCGACTTACTATGAAAGCCAACCATTTTCGATATGTGCGAACTATACTAAAGTATAGTTGGCACAGCATATAGTAGAATATGACTAATCTAAGAGCGATCTTTTTCGGTTGCGCCTGGCAAATTTCTCCGTCACCTCCTCGGAGTTGAAAGGACCTGATTTTCGTTATATATGGGAATGTATTATTAATGGAGTATGTCTATGTATACTCCAGGGGAAAATTCACATTCAGGGGATAATTTCACTTCGATATAAGCGGCTGTTCCGTTATATCCGAGTTCGATGTAATGGTGAGTTATCTGTACCAAGCAATAAAGTCAATATTTGCATTATTAATCAATTAAGTTAATCTATTATAGTATATAGCTGATCAGGTCCATATAAAAGAAAATTTTCTTCTCCAATGAAGTTTATTTAATTATAATTGTCTATCATCATTCACATGTAAGGTTAGGTTTCTATGCACAGAATTGGCAATATGAAAATTTAATTAAAAATAACTGGAGTAAACGGGGCCGCCCCACATCCCTTCACTTAAAAATCTATTCTTTTAAATTCAAATTTAATTTTTACTGAGGTAAGGGGGGCCTGGCCCCCATGTATCCGTCCATGGTTATAACCACTTAGATTCTATTCTTGCTAAAGAAATATGGGATTCTCTATGGATTTAAGGACTAGAGAGTGGAATTCATCATGAAACAGCGATCTAGTTGTATGTTACAAGTATATTAAGAGAAATATTCCGCAAGGATAACACACTTCTAATTATAAGTTTGCACTCATGGTCTTAATACCAATTATGCTAACGTCAATCATTAAATGGCGCCTAAGCTACTTAACCACAAATTTTTGAACCTCATAAATGTTCCCACTGGATTCTCCATACCAGGATACCCTAATAAATGTGGAATCTGTATAAATATAAAGTATAGTTTGTCTAAATGTGTCAAATACAAACTTGCATTTTTCATTCTTTGGCTTTCTCGGGAATTTATCTAGCCGAGGTGTTACACTCGGGAGTCCGTGGATAAGGCTATGATGGAGGTTCAAATATGATATGTAGACATAACGGTCTCCAGGCGAAGGTTGTCGTTTAATTCTTAGGCAATCTACCTCTATTCCTTTCAGGCTTGCCGTGAAGATGAAAAATCCCATGCATATCCATGTCTTTTTGCGTGGATATCCACAACCCAAGACTGGCTAGTAGTGATCGTTATTTGCAGGTAATCGCTATGCAGAGGTTGATTAATGTATTAAATGTTGTACTAAATCTCTAGATACTATGTAAACTATCATTCATAAACTCAAAACCCTCAATATCACTATGATCCTCAAATGATAGTGATTTTGATTATTGTTGATAGCTTTTGCTACTTCCACTGGTTCGATTACAATTCCCGGATTCTTGATTAGTGTTATATATTTCTTCTGGTACATGATGTATACCAGTTTCTTCACGACCTCCGGAGACATCGTCTTTCTCATCTTCGAAAGTAGATTGCCGGCCTGGCTGAACAACCTCTCCACCGCTGCAGAAGATACTGGTGCGGAGAAAAGTATTTTTGCTCAGGTGCGCAGACGTGTTAGCCCACTGTACCGCCAAAACTCAGTCGGATCCTTCATGGGTATCCGCGTATCTCTGAACTCTTGGAGCTCTATACCAAGAGTAGAAACCTTTGGCTTTTGGCTAGCGGCCGCTCATCCTCATCATTATCAGAGGTAAACAGGTACAGATCTTGAAGAGGGTCTCCAGACTTTTGCTGATTAACCTTTTTCAGTCCATGTGGATCGTGCTGTTTAACAGATGTTTCGCACATTCAAAAGAGCTGTTCAAGATACTGATCAACAAGGCTGTCGTGTTCAGCTGCCACTTTCAGCCAGTTAGCAACGAATATTTTATGCATTGAACTATTCGATCGGGAATACTGCTTTACATACCCTCAAATATAAATGGTTTTCGACATATTCAGACCTACAAGAATGAAATTGTAAATTGCAGAAACGTGCTCAGCAGAGAAATTAGTGAATAAAGGTTAATGTAGACCATGTAGGTTTAGTTGCTTACTTGAGAGATAAGCAGCAGATTGTGAAAAGGCAGATCCAGAACATCCAGAATTTTTGCTCCATTTAACCTCGCAGATTCTGGCATAAATCTCTTGTAACACCTTGCTCAGATTCATCTACTTGGCGACCGAATAAATACATGATCTATGCATCCAATCTACCTTCAAAATTGTGATCAATTGTCTCCCATCGACCATCGAAAGCAGCTTCAACTTGTTCTCATTATCAGTAGTAACAAAGAATGGGTACCGTGGTTTCATACCCAACGAAATGTCTCTTCAAACATTTTGAATGTGAATTCTGAGTCATGTGAGACATCGTCGAGGTTCTCCAGACGAAGGGGAACTGAAACCACTCCAATTCCTCGGTTAATCCACAAGCAATAATTCTACCATATTCAATTCGTTGCTGGTGCTTACCAGACCAATAATCTATAATCCCGGAGACACATCTATCGGCCGCTTCAGATTGCGAAAACAACATGTACAGCTGCTTGAGTTGTAATGGGCGGCTTTACCTTTCTCTTGTATACCTGTAAAATGGTTACTTGAAATTGGCTTGATCATGTATACATACATATTTATTCCTAGAATCCAATTAATTTATTGCATTTGAAACAAATTTGTATTTGATTTATTCATTCGTATCATAAAATAGTTAGGAAAAAGTATAAAATCACGTACCTTTGTGATGTAGGTCCGCCCAATGTTCCAGTTGTACAGAGAATTGGTTCTTATGGTCAATTCTGCTGTATAGTTGGCATGAGCCGAAGCTAAGTTGGCACATGCGTTGATGGAAATGGTTGGGTTCTCGCTTAACTGATCCACTACTTCATCCCTCCACATTCTCTTCAACTTGCACGGTAGAGGCTTCCTTGTTTCTGATGGCTTCAACGCGGCAAAGCAATGCTCGATTAGAGGCTGTTGGGCAGATGTAGAAGCCTTAGACTCATTCTTGCTACACATTTCCTGGTGGAGTTTCACGGTGCTCATCCCAGTCTGGTTTATCCATTTTCCTTTGGTCTAATTGTACCACACGAATGTTCTGAAACAAAAACCACACGAGAGGTATGGCGGGTGTTTCTTTTCCTCAGTGAGGTAGATAGCTTTGGCATTCATATTATTTTTTTGGGAGATGCAGGTACATCTTTGTAGATGGCCGAGTTATCTCTTAGTCTTCCATTTATGCAATCACGACTGATTTCTTGGAATTCCATTAGGTAAAATTAAAGATGATTACACTGACATACAACATTTTGATGATCTTCTTTCTCTATAATTTTTGCATAGTGTAGATATATATTGGGAATTATTATGTATGTTTCGCGTTCTCAAGGGTACTAAAAGTAAGAAATTTCTATTTTAGTTATGTCGGTCTTTTAATTGACTACATGGTCAAAGTATTTCTAAATTCAATTCTACACATCACCCTTATCCAATTTATTTGCTTTTAATTGCCTATATGATGTAAATTGCCTCTAATAGTAGTTATAATCTGTTTTAATCCACTCGAGATTTAGTTTAGCTTGTTCATTTTATTGTTTATGGATTCTAGGGTTTGTAACTATACTCCTGAAAAGTTTTGTTATATTTGTGGGAGGTATACTACAACTGACCAACGGCAAAATATCACAAAGACTGTAGAACGCTGTTATTCGCATATTTTGGATGATCTTGGGGATCAAGATTAGCCGTGGGCTCCACACAACGCCTGTAAGACATGCGTTGAGAACTTACGCTTGCGGTATGCTGGGAAGAGAAAGAAAATGCCGTTTGCGTTTCCGATGCTATGGAGAGAGCCGATGTGTCATCTTTCGGGATGGCATTTCTGTATAACGAAAATTGATAGTATCACAAAAATGAATGAACCCAGTATTGTGTATCCAGATGTACTGTCCGCCATTAGGCCAGTTCCACGTTCAGAGAACCTACCTGTACGAGTTCCATTAGAAATATTGGACATTAGCAGTGACAATGATAGTAATGGAGATACTATCATTGTCACTGCTATCTGTTTGTCTGTCTGTCTGTCTGTCCGTCCGTTTATTTGTTGCTAAGGAAGCTGAAATGGAATGTGGAATTCGTATTTGCAAAAATGTTTGTATCTATATATCTATGGTGTTAATCAAGAAATATACAAATTTCATAAACTTGACTAAAGGTTAGCCAATATCCTGAATCCGAATCACACATGAATTGGTCATATACAAATTTTAGTTGTTTATATGAATATTAAGTGAACAAAAAGTAAACAAATTTCAAAATTATCCTGGAAACGTGGTTTCAATGGTTATTGTGGGGTAATCGGGACGCTGATTCCGAATATCACACAAACTAATAGTCAAAGCGAGGGCCGAAGGCCGAATACGGACACGAAGTGTTAGAATCCGCGTAGTACAAGCCGCAAGGAAGCGTAGTGTCCTAGTGATAGTTAATATTAATATGATTTAGTAGGTAATAAACATAAATGTATGTTTAATTTCATATATTTAATCGCATATTGGTGTAATCTTCCAACCAAAAAATTACAAATTCTAGACCTGTCGTAAATACATACTGAACTAATTCATAAACAATCCCTTCAAATTATTCAATTTCAGCTATTTTTATTTAATCATCAAAAACTTTTTACAATTTTGTATATCAGTGTTATCATTGACAATTTTCTATAATACATTTATATAGAGGCGACTACCTGACATTGTTGTGGCTAGTCAGGTAGCATAAGTCTTCAACAATTACATGAAAAGAAATATTATATCACTAATCAATTATAACAGCATCTACTGTTTATCCTATAACAACCATTCAGTGTTGAAATATTTCAAAAAGTACAACATTGAATTAGACATCTAGAACATACTATGGATCAACGATATTCACAATAGTCCATGGGATATGACCAAAACGGGGAAGTCTCGCTTGTCAGAATTTCGAAGTTGTCACAAGTCAGAATCTACTTTTCAGACATGTCGCGTGGCAAAACGAGGTCGGGAAAACCTTTTTATTGTTTTAATTATAAACCCATACCATTGGGAGGGGATTAGGGATATAGTTCACTACCTTATGGATCTGGGAGTTTTCATTTGTACTCGATATTAAGCTACCCAGGGGCAGGGATAAGGACTTCATGAGAATTTTGTGTTCGGATGGACTTTGGTTGGACTAATTATTAGAAAAGTTTGCAGAATGGCGGACCATGGATTTTTTGTTTTTAATCTTGTGACAACAGTCTGAAAATCGATTCTTACTTGTGACAACTGTCTCATAATCGCTTTTGACTAATGACAACGTCTAAATTCTGACTATTGAATGCGCCCCACCAAATCCTAGATGATATCCATGTCCATGGCAAGCCTGATTCCTTTGGACGCCAACAAAATTTGGCCATATAAGAGTCTCTGAAGTCAATCCCAGAGGTTGTTCTAGCGTTGGCGAGAATGACTACAGTTGTGTTTCTATAGCTGTAGTAGCAGAGGATCAAATTAAAGTATTTTATTCAGACCTCTTATGTCACTGATGGAAACAGGTTCGAGGGCCCTATCTGAGTGTTACTAAAGCAAGATCTAGACTTAATAGAACTGGATCGCTGCACTTTTGGAGAGGAAAGTATGACAGATGAAGACCTGACAAGGCTGGTGCGCTTATCTGCTTGTGACGTCCATCATGATCATCTCCGTTTTGAGAGAAACATGTGGTTAGAAAGGTGCCGTCATGAGAATGCCTCAACGACGGTTGATATATTTAGAAGGAAACTCGTCGATGAAGACGCGCGGATATAGAGGATTCCCAATGTGCACTCATCATATGTTGCCTATATGGGCCTGCCTGTGAGTACATACTAAGCTCGTTCGTTTAGCATGTTAGGCAGGAGCTATACAAATTTACGATGCAGTCAGACTCAAAAGACCCTAAACCATCGTCCAATCTTGTTTGCTCACACTGACATCGTTCATACCATTGAACTTAAAGCTTTCAAAGATTAATTAGTCGGTAATACAGTACGAAGAAAGAACAATTTCGGGCCAGCACTTAACCGCTTAGTTTGAATATATACCGTTTTTTCATTTTGCTTTCTTACACTCAATTATTGTGTTAATCAGATTGTTTTACCATAACATGTTAATTACCAGACTTTCAACATAGTATTGGATGATAAAGAACTAATAACTTCAAATACAATATACAGGAGCAAAAAATGGATACTAGTTTGAGAGTGGGTCCCCCCCCCCTAGATATTATGGATTTTGAAATATAATTACTCTCTATTTACAATATTGTTTGAAAAATCAATGAAAAAACTTGTTTTGAAAAATTTATTTCAACAGGTAAAAAGTCATAAGTTCTTGGTAAAGTTCATAGTACTTGACATGTACTTGCCATAAGTCAAGGCTTCATACCAAAGCCAAAATCTAAAGCGCTACGTCAATTGTGCTGTACTATTGATTTGGACCTTGGACATGTAAGGTCAGTCATTAATTAAATAATTAGGGAATTATATTCATGGCGAAAAAAATTAAACAATATGTTTCGGCACGAATAAATGCATTATTGATACTCACCTTACGCATAATCTATCACTACAGAACTTGAGGTAATTTAAACTGGCTCGCCTAATCACTGGCGTAGCCAGGTTTTTGTGTACTGTGGTGCCACCGCGGACCACCTTGGCTACTTCTCTGCGTCTAATCAACTCTTTGCAATACGTACAATCAACTCTCTGCAATACGTACAATTTTAATGTTCCTATATAGTTTCTACTTTTATCAACTTTTACGCATATGTTCTGGAGATATCTTATCATTCATAAGGTATATCTTTTCCTATATCTACAATCACTGTAGGGTGTCCGCAAAATCAAAATTTTGATAAGTTTATGAGGTACACCCTAAACAGTTTCTAAGTATCATAAAATGATTGTGAATCAACACAAACTTTTTATAACACTTAGAAATTTCAGATATATATGTTGTGATTTAGGGGTCCCGCAATCGCTTCGTAAACTGTATTTCTACATAATTAGATGGAAATTTCAAAATTCAAATTTATGATAGGAATTCGCTTTCAAGGGCTAATCTGGGGTAATCGACGATGTGGAATTCAAATATACTATCATATATTAGATATCTTGAATATTTTATAGATTTGAATGTGTTTTTGGAATGTAGCAAGTGTCTTTAACTCTCCAATAGTTCCCTCTATAACAATTATCTTTCACTGATCACTAAATTCACCTGTTATTTCAAGTAGTTGAAAAATTCAAATTGTATCTGATATGTAATCAGTTTGTTCTACCAGTACAAATTTAATGTACTTCCCATTATTCATTTATATACTCAAAGTTAAATTTCTTTCACAATTCATGTACGAATCTATGATATAATCAATCAGAATGAATTCCTAAATTTACCTAACGGTGTTGGACTAGGATTGTAGTAGTGAGATTTGGAAAATTTGAATTATGTATTTTCTCAAAAACTTTAAAATTTTCTAATTATGCAAAGGATTCTCATTTTATAATATTTTCGCAAAAAATTTGAACAATCTCACATATTTTACATTTTCAGCGTCATCAATACCTTGATATTTTTTAAACTAAATTATTTTAAAATATTTTTCTGAATTTTTCAAATTTTCAGGATCTAGTCAATGCACTCTATATTTCATTATTCCATTGAAAACAATGACCTTCCTTGTTAGTTTTTCCTCTGTACTATTCTTTAAAAGTAATTTTTCTTTAGTATCGGTTTTCTAAATATTGTATATTTTTACAAGCCACTGAAATTTGTTGCACTTTTGTGAATATACTATTTGAATGAAAAATTAAGTGATTTTTCTAGATAGTATCAGTAAATTCGAGTACGAGCCAAAACTTCCAATTCATATATATTTCCATATAATTTAGGCACATATATATAGAAATAGTATGAAAAAGACAAAAAATTTGGTAGTGAAATTCGAAATCTGTATATAATTTAACTATGATGTAAAAATCAAGAATGATGTCCGTACCCGACCTAGTAAATAAATTCAGGACGGTCAGGACTATTGGATACATAAAACTGACTCTCGCATCATCTTCCTGATAGTAAAACTTTCGTTAGTCAGGCGTAATCGGGTATACATATCCCAATTTTAATATATAAATCTATGGCTACATGATTTACCATATGATTAATCATATTACACAACATTTTGAAACGATGTTAGATATTTCGTTTCAACACGAGTCAGGGGTAATCCAGCATTTAGATACTAAATCAATTGGCTAACTCATTGTTAACCTGCGTCACATTTGAATATATTTGAGGTAATCATATGAATAATTATATTTTCACGCCTTTCATCTATAAAATATCCTAGGGTTTTAGAGTTATGGCCGCTACTCCTTCATTATGGGTGCTTCAAGTCCCTTTTGAGACACTAGTTTCACCTCTCTAACTTCATAGGGCCTGATGTACTTATTTATTGATTGTTAAAGTATAATTGTTAAATTTATCATCAGATATTTCCTCTATTACTCCCTTCCAATATTTATTACCTGATTTTTTTCCAGGACAAATTGAAGGATATTCCTCAATTTTTCAATCCAAACCGCTGCTTTTCTCGCGTTCCCTAATTTCTAACGTGTCCCTACTTCTCATATATAACCAGGGCCCTGGAGAAGGGTTAAATGGGGTAGCAGCTTTATCTGGTTTGGGCCCTGATAAGTAGCAAACGGTACAAAATTTATAGGAAGCAAGGGGGTTTGTTGTCTCTTGAGAGACTCATAAAGGCAAGGAGGGCAATTATTTGGGAAGTCGCTGTATCGTGATCTGATTTGTACATGTGTTGAGATATAAAATTAAAGATCTAAATTCCCTTATGTTCAGAGCCCATTAGTTTATGCTCTATCTTATCAATGTCCAGATAAAAATTTTGTGTTTTTACATTAAATAATGTGAAAGCCTAAAAATTTGGTTTTAATTCCTTCCATTTCATTCGAAATCCCAAATATTGATTTATTTTCTTTTTCCTGATGTTTACCTTCAACATTTTTAATTTATCGTTATTTGTAGAAGTTTCGTTTCTTAAGCCATTTTCAAAAATGCATGCAAGAAAAAGTTGATGAATCCGTCTTTGACCAATTAAAAATTCAAGATTTAACGGACGTCAGTGAAGTGGAAATAAGAGACGGAAGTCTACTAAACAGTACTTCTTTCTGTGCTGACATTGGCACTCATCGAAATATTCAAGTATTACCAGATTTTTCAATTGAATCCTTTGTCAAAGCTAATCTTCTACCATTCTCTTCTAAAGTGGAATACGATGATTTAAAAAACATTTTCCTTTCTCCATTTGACTACCAAACTATCAAATGGTGAAGTAAGAAAATAGTGACATCCTGACTTATAGCAATCATACAAAATCTATCTTTTGTTTTCCCTGTTAAATTTTCTTTACAAAAACAAATCTCCTCCAACTTTACCAGCATTAGCCATACTACAGGGTCTGGGAAAAATATTGGTTGGTATAGACTTTACAGCTATGTGAAGTCTCATGTAACCTGTGAGCCCCATAAAACATGCTACCTTCTGTGGAAACAGGTGACTATGTGCCTCAAATCTTGCACTGGGATTGACAATCAATTCTACCAAGGTCTTCTAACACAGAAAAGAAATGGCGAGATCTGCCCAAAGAATTCTAGACGTTATTTTTTCCATTGGCAGAGAGGCTTGCCTTTCAGGGAGATTCAACCCTCATCTGAGATCCTTTCAATGGAAACTTGCTTGGAATTCTAGAACTTCTCTCTCTCGTAATGATAGCACCCTGAAAAGGACATATTGAACATGTTAGAAAATCTCAGCCCCAAGGAAACATCTTTAAATCCATTATTTATCCAACGACTCTCAAAATGAATTCATTGAACTTTGTGGTGAAAAAGTGGGAAAAGCTGTTCTTCATGAAAGACACTTAGCCAAATACTACTCAATAATGGTTGATGCAACTCCGAACTGCTTATGTTTATAACAAGCGGTCTTCATTTATCGTTATCTCAAGCGGATTAATGATACATCATCGAAGAACGATTCTATACATTCATACAAAATATCGGAAAACTGGAGAAGAGACATGCAATATGATTTTCAATTTTCTTGAAAGAATAAATGTTTCTTTAGAAGACTGCCTCGGGCAAGGGTAAGATAATGCTGCAGCCATGACTGGTGCATGCAAAGGAGTTCAATTTAGACTATTTAAAAAATTTACTTATTCTTTATTCCCCTCTGTGCGTCCCATTCTTTGATTATATGTGGAATGACGCCCCAGCATGTAGCACAGAAGCCATTATTTCTTTTGGCACAGTGCAAAAATCTTCAATTTTTTCCATTCAAGTCTAAAACGATGGAAATTCTCAAGTCCAACACGGGAATTCAATTCATGGTTCCTCATCTACACGTTGGCTATCTAGGTGAAAGCCATTCGTCCTCTCAAAAAGAATCTGCCTAGCATTGTAACAAGTATAGAGTCGTGTAAATCCATGGAAATTAAGGATATAACCAAAGCAAATTGAATGGCAGGATCAAATATCTCCAATCATTCGAATGTCATCTCATGTCGTGCATTTGGTTCAGAATTCTTGAACGAATTGATTACCGTAATAACCTCCTACAAGCTCGAAATATATCCATAGATGTGGAAGTTGACAATCTTCAAAGTTTCGTTAAGGATTTAACAATTGATGTAAACACAATGGCCATATTTCCTTACAGAGTCATAGGATATTACCAAATCCATAGACGCCACTCCAGAAAACGATAGCAAACTGAGAATCAAAAGGAATTGACACTTCAATTTAAAGAATATGTTTTCATGAATTCGGTGAATGAAGGTACGGAGAATAGATTTACAGGAGTAACTATAATTCACTCTCTTTTTGGCTTCTTCTGGACTTACACCTGGTGAACAGATGAAGCATTAAAAGAAAACTGCGAGTTATTCTCTCATAAATATCCAGATGTTTCAGCAGAACTACAGGAATAAATTCGAAGCCTAAAGTTTATTCATGAATGCAACTTTGGAACTGTCTGCCTGCTCCATTAGTTAACCTGAATAGAATCACTGAAATGGGTCTAGAATCATAATATCCCAATGTCTCCATCGCTATTCGCAATTTTAACACTTCCCATCACTGTTGCCTCGAGTGAACGATCTTTCAGTTAAATCAAATTTGGAGATAATTACCTTCGTTCAATCAGGAACCAAGAAGGACTTACCAGCTCGACAATCCTTAGTATTGAAGATGATCTCGCTCGCCAAGTCAACTTTGACGATGTTATTGTTACATTTTGCCTCAGAGAAAGCTCGCAGAATGCCTCTCTAACGTGCGACTTTGGTAAAACTACCAAAGAGAATAGAATGTAACATAGCCTATTAAACATAAGGTCATTTCACTACTTTGGACCAGGGATAAGATCCTGTCAAATTTTTCTAGTCTACAACACATTTATATCCTTATAAATTACTTTATTCTTCTCCGTATTTGAGTATTATTATCATAAATATAGTAGTATGGGTATTTAATAGCTTCTCAGTACAAACACAATGATAAAATATGACACTATTAAATACAATGATGAATACAATTCATTTATTTAGAAGATAATTTGAGAAATTTCATTTGATTACCTTTGGAATAGGCAGTGGGAATATGTAGATTCTTGGCCTTATTGTTAAGTAAACAATTGGCTACTTGTCAAAAGTGAATGGAATAAGCTTTTCCTTCTGTACAGCAATCGAAACACTCTTAATCCAGGTCTTCAAACTCCTCACTACCAAGTTTAAGAAGAGTTAGTTGCACTAAAATTGATCTTGAATCCGATCGTAGAAAATCATTGAGAACTGGCGGACGTTCAATATTTGTAAACACTTTCCAGGTTGTAAAAACAGAATTAAGAACTTGTTTAGATGGCCATTTAAGTCCGCCACGATCTAGCAGTTGAATCAGCGAAAAATTATTATCTAGATCTTCTATTTCTATATACTTGCCCTCAGTTAGTATAGAGTAACATCCTGGTTACAATTCTGAAGTTTTAGTTAATTTCCTTATCAAAGAAAAAGCTGCATACCCTCCGGTGAAAGCTAGAGTTCGTGTTGTATCAGCATTCGGGGGCAAATCTTCAAAAGAGAGAACACATGTAAGATGATTTATATTCATCTTATCACCACAACTAGTTGTACAACCAAGATAAATCTCGTTTTCCTGGATTTGAAATGTACTGATAAATTCCATAAAGGAGCCTCTATCTTTGCGGTTATAATCTTTCCTATGATATAACTTGAGAATATTGGACAGTTTTTAGTACCCTTTCACTTTCTAGTACTTGACATACAGAAACATTATAGTTTAATCCTGACATCTGTCGATATAATCCAAAATGGTGTTCAATTGGATCATTTTGTATAAAAGATGACAATACATAAGAGAATCCACATTCTCCAGTCAAATATTCTACAAGTTTTGGTAGAGCAATGCTTGAATGGCAAAAGCTAGCAAAGGTCTGAACTGTTAGTTTCCTAGTGTAAATGATAAGCTTTCCAGTACTCTAGCCAACGAACTATTATAGATGTAAAATTAAGCCTGGGATCATCCTGCAAAAGTGGTAGAGAAGCTCGATCATTGAGACGAACGTCCTGCCAAGGAGTGTTAACATTGAAAAGCTTCAAGATTTGACAAATCAAAGCTATAAAGTCACCAGTCTGATTGCTTTGAATATAATTTTTCAATTGATGTAAGGTCAAAAGGTAGCTAAATTAGTGTATACAAATATCCGAAGTGCAAGCTTAACGTTCTGTTTATCTAGCGCAGATGGCAAGCATAATTTGTAATTTAACTTTGGTGCTAGTTTTGCAACAAAAAATTGATCTAATTTGAATAGTAGCCTCAAATCCTAAATTAGAATGAATGGAATAAAAAGTGTAGATCAAGTATCATAATAATTAGAAAATAACTGAAAAGATGTTTTTGACAATCGTACTGGGTGAGTGGAATTGGAAATATCTTCAAAGTTTGGATAAAAGAATGTACAGTTATCATCTTTTTGATTTACCAATTATTCTTAATAGACTTGATAATGTGTACAAAATCAAAAACTAGATAAAGAGAGCATCCACTACCATTTGGATAAGGGACACAGGGTAGAAGATCTGTATTATTCCCTAGTAACTTGAGAAGATTCACATTCAAAGGATAGTTATCTGAGACAATCGCTTCTACAATTAATCCACATTTAATCCACACTTTTCAATATCACAAATTATTCGCTGAGTAATTGGAATAAATCTGTTGCTTTAGGATTGGTTAGTGGGAACAAACGCACGACACTAGACCATTTCTTATACAAGCTGGTAACCATAAAGCATAAAATAGTTTAGGTTGCTTCTATCTCATCTGATTTTGAATATTCAGCCGTACCAATAAACCTTCCTCCTTAAAACACAAAATATATAGAATGACTTCATAGATTGAAATAATACAATAACGAACCTTTACAACTATTGCAAGATTTCACATGAATCTCATCAATATTAAGGCAAACATGACGTTCATACTGGTTAAATTCGGTTGTTTCTGCTCTGAGATAAGTCAAGAAATCCGTATCAAGGCCAAAGTTAGAATATAACTGAAATAATGATGATTCGTGAGGCAGAAAAACACAATCCTTATTACGAAGTTGTGTGTAACAAGTAAAAGATGATAAATGACACTTTAAAGATAATATCATTGTAGCCATATTATACAGGCGACGTGTTTTCTTTACAGTAGAGTTTTCTAGCTCGCCCAAAATAAAGTAGAGCTGGGATAATAGGTTGTGGAACTTGTAGGTACCTGGAACCATAAGATAACTTGTAATTGTACTCACACGAATTTAGATTTTATATATTATGAATCCTACCTGACTGGCCGAATACTTGTTCTACCAAGGAAATAGCTTGTTTCATGGAAGAAATGCAATGTGAAAGCTCTAAATAGATTGTAAAAAGTTGGTAATGTTCGAAACAATGTTCATAAACTGTCAGTGTATAGGGAATATGTCTTACCAACATCAACTGCATTATACTCAGTGTAATTAGACAATTCATCAATCAATGTAGAGTTCTGACGCAAATCACAAATAGAATTGATTAATAGATCCCATGATGGTAACACCTCACTTGAGAACAATAGTAAAACTATCTTGTACAGAAATAACTCCACAATTTGTTGTTAGATGGACGATACTAATTACGTCGCCCATATTCCAACAATCCATTCTTGGGGATCTTTATGTTATGTGATTTAGTGTTTATGTCATTTAAACTAGAGACAGTGAATTTTCTCTGCTCTCCAAATACATCAACGCTCTGTTTAATTACCTATATAGTACAGTGCCATAAAACGTGTAGGAATACAACTTAAAAATTTGACACAACTTAACATACTTAGACCTGTAAATCACGTTCCTTTTTGTCTTTATCAAGCCTTGGATATTTACTGGTGAGATCATTAAGACGGTCAGGGCAACCAGGAAGATATTTAGATATTGCACCTTTCTTCAGAGTAGCCTTTATTGATCATGTCTTCGTTTGACCATCAATGTCAAGATAAGTTTGCGTGTCAACTATATCATCAGAATCAAAGCGCTTTGCACAAACAAAAATGTTTTCATCGTGTGAAGATCTATCATATAATTACACATTTATGTAGTGATAAATTAAGCCTGAATCGTAGAAATATCATTTAAATATATATCCAAGTTCTAAAGAAATACTTACCATCTTTATGGAGAAATCGTTTTCACTTATAGACGATATCTTGCGGCTCAGAAGGAATGTGAATTACTGCAACACCACTATAATCATTGTAATATCCAGTAGTACATCTGGGAGCAGAACACGAGTTAGGCATCTGCAAAAGAAATAAATATACAATGAGCTAATATAATAAAAGCAAAGTATGTTAAAATGATTAGAAATTGAATTTAGAATAACATAATTCACATTACAAATCTCAGGAAATTATTGATAAACCTGACAATATCAGTTTTATTCAAAAAATATATATTTACATTATGGGTGTATACGAAAATCCCCCTCATCTTATCCCTGGTCCAAGCGCATTTAGCTAAGTGAAATGGCCTTATGTTTAGTAGGCTATGAATGTAATAATAATAAAAATATTTTAGATTGAAGATAATTTTATATGTCATATTAGATACATATTCATACTATTTATAATATTAATCATTTTGAATCTCATTATTTTGTTTTTTATGTACAAATTAGGTATTGCCGCTGCATGGCTTTTACGCCTATGGGGCCCCGAGGTGAAAGTTGTTAAGGGGCCCACAATTCCTGTCCAGGGACCTGTATCTAACTGAAATGCCATACAGTAGACCAATGTGATTTGGCAACTAAGTCCGCTGGATTAGATATTATATCATCATTTCCTGCGGGCTTTGAAAAAGCCGGTAACTAAGCCTCTCAGAATGTACACTGGGCTCTATCTTCTCGGAAGGAATCCAACGTGAACGCATGGGCAATGGGCGGGATAATTCTACCTAATTTTACCCACCTGATGTGTAGTTCATCGCCCTGAATCTCTTTACAAGTGGACATGGCAGCATGAAAAGTCGCCTTTGTCGAACCCTCGCTAAACATTGCTGTCTCGATAAGCGACGTGCGACCTCCTCATGCTGTTTTCTCCCTGACCACATCTTAGAGAATCTTCTCTAAGGCCAGTATACACATATTCTTAACGATCAAGAAGTAATTTTTGGCTCTTGTATATCCAAGCAGCGCTACTGTTAGCATAATATTCTACGCCATTGTATTCTAAGCTATTGAATAATTAATCATAGAATGTGCCCCATATACTTAATGTCAAGAACAGTAAGAGTGGGCGCATTTGGGTGGGTATAGAAATTATTGAAAATGAAATTTAGAAAGATATATTATGCGAAATTGTCAACTATTTAATGCTCAATTGTTTGCATTGTAAGATCGGGACCTAAATGGTAGGTCAAGGAGCTGAAATTAGGATAAAGTATACGGCTAAAAATGCTTGAGAATGAAAAATAAAGATTTAATTTGTTTTGCAAATGAGTTAAAATTAATCACATAATGCATACGAATACTGATATATACAATAAATCGGCAGTGAGTTTTGTTATATCATTGAGGGTTTTCGACTTAAAAATGCATATTGGCAAATTATTAACAGTTATGGTCACTACTCAATAACGTGCCAACTTTATCATGACAAATTCTTAACATAATTTACAAAAGCATCCTTAATTCATTATGTACATAAATTTTGAAATCAAAGATGTGATATTTGAAGTTCTACAGCTCATCAAAGATTTCGCCATATTCTCCATATAATGCTTACTAAACAAAGAAATTCGCACATTTTGATAAATTTTTTGCTTTGTTAGTTTGGAGACATGATATTCTACATATTTGTAATACATTTACTTAGTTACAAAAGTACTGTTTGTGCGATATGAAACCATTCTGTATGTTAATATATAATATTTACTGTACACTACTACATCTCTAGCCCAAAGAATTCGAGGTCGATGGTAGGCCTTATATAAAGAAGGCTATGATCCAGCATATGCATTTCTCACTATGATATGGCATTGTCACGTCCGGTCATTTTAGTAGCCCGTCCCTCTTGTGCTATAGACATTCCAGGCGCCTACAATCAAAACTGTAGATTTTAATTTTTTTTAATTCATCACCACAAAATTGGCTTGAAATGTGCATAGTATAGTAATATATATTTAGTTGAACAATTTATTCATCATATCTTCATCAATATCGTTCCTAGTTGAGACGATATGGCGAATTTAGTGTTATGATGGCGTATTAGAACAAAACATATGGAATATATTTGGGTGTGACTACGCCTTTTTGCCAAAATTACGGCGGCGGGTGAGTTTTAGAACCTTGAAATTGTCATTTATGAATTCAGCTCCCAAAGGTGGTGTTAGAGACCAAATTTAGTAACTAAAAATACGGAATTGACCATATTTTTAGTCATATAATGTTCAGCCTATGCATTTTTGATTGTGCTTTGGCTTTGCCACGTCCGGCTATTCTATTAGTCCGTGATTGAAGTTAAATTTACCATTGATAGTGCCTACAATTAATAATGCCACTTTACAAATACAACTAATAGAATAGGTTGTCAGCACAGATTGGAAATTAGCCAATTTTAATTGGAATACAGTGGAGTATCCGAACAACGGACGCGTTGGTCACATGGCTTTTGTCCGTTGTAGAGAATTGTCCGCTTCTCGGAGACTGGCCTATCTTTTTATCAAAACACCCAATGTGTATCATTTTGAATGCAGTTTTACATGTATTAAAGTTGAATGGTTACGGGAGAATTAACAAGCTTTATTATGCTGTAAGGATGAATATAATATAGAGTGATGACGGATGAGTAACGTAAGCATATTACCATTGCTTTATACTATATATTATAATTTGGTAAGTAAATAAGTGAGGCAGATAACTTTATCTCTTGGTTGACCTTGCAGACAAGCTACATCATCTATTGTGGTGCCAATGCCCATAGCTACCTCGAAACATCCTCAACTTTCAAGGAATCATCCTACTTCTTTAAGTGAGTTTATTGCTTCTTTAAAACTTTGCACTTTCAGAGGAGAGTATTCGTCTTCCATTTCAATCTCTTAATCTGACTCATTTGTCTCATCTATTTCCAGGACATCATGTCCAAGCTGTGCTAAAAAGTTATGGTCCCAGTTGTCGGTATCTAAATCTACATACACTGGAAGATCGTCGTCCCCATGCAAGTACTCGTCTAGAGTACAATTTTCTTGAGCAGTCGTTGTTTTGCAAATGAGGCTCTGCAGCAAAAGTAAATCAGAACCCCAGAATGTATCTTCGTCATTTTCCTCAAGTCCACGGTGTATAACTTTCATTGCACTGTCCAAGACTTCAGCCTTTCTAAAACATTCGGAAATGGTTTCTGTTCTTATCAGGGCGTTCAATAAGTCTTGCGGGTCATGATATATCTTAGGAATTAGTCAAGTAATATATCTAGCTTTCATATATTATAAGCCCATATAGTTAAACTCCATATACTGAAAGTTTCAAGCTTATTCAATACAAATTATGAATTTTTGTGATAGTTACGTGTAGTCAATTTATGCCCACTGTTCAATTTATGGCTTCAAAGGATGATAATTTCAACCTCAAATGGCGAGCTTACATAGAGTTTCGCACAATACTCAAGATCCAGCCCGTACAGATCTTCAGCGAGTTACAGGAGATATTGTGCGTGGATTGCCCTTCCAGATCTACTGTAGAGCGATGGGCTGCCAGTTTTAGATCTGGTGATGCTGATACCACAGATTTGCCTCGATGTGGAAGATCCGTATCCTGCCATCGCTTCAGAGAATATCGCACTCATTGAAAGTATGGTCTTGAGAGACAAGTGCATTACTGTCAATCAGTTAGAATAAAGTATGGAGATTTCATCTGGAGTTACTCATACAATTCTGACAACTGAGCTTGGCTACCGATCGATTTGTGGGAAATGGGTCCCGCATAAGCTCAGTGAGAATCAAAGGTTGGCACGACTGAATATTGCCAAGAAACTCTTGGAAACTTATGAGAACTGCGATACTAGAGGCCTAACAGAGATTATTACTGGTGACTAGACGTGGGTGTACTATTCAACATCATATAGCAAGTATAAGAAGCGATCATGAGTGAGGGGCGACCAACAACCGGCCAAAATTCCTAGGCCTGACTTCAGAAAACCTAAGATTATGTATACTATCTTCTTCAGTAGTCATGGAATTGTCTTCCAATTACCTTGTGAGAGTGGCAAGGCTGTTACTGCTACTTTCTTTACAGAACAAGTGCTTCCAAATTTGATAAAAAATATAGAAAAATACCGCCCGAAAACCGGAACTCGAGGAATGAAGATTGTAATTGATAGCACCAGTTCCCATACAGCTAAGCTTTCCAAAGATTTCTTGGATATAGAAGGGTTAGAATTACTTCCCCATCCACCATACTCACCAGACCTAGCTCCGTGCGATTTTTGGCTATTCCCCAAGCTTAAAATCTACCTTCAAGGCAAAGATTTTAACACATTACAAGTACTCGGAACGGGCCTGTACCAGTACTTCAAATTCATCCCCGAAGGAGAGTACAGAAATGTGTTTTACAAGTGGGTGGACAGGTTAAAACTTTGTGTATCTGCAGGAGGGGATTACTTTGAATAAATAATGTAGAGAATTAGTGTGTATAGTGTTTGTATCATATTCTATGATATCACCCGCAAGACTTATTGAACGCCCTAGTACCATTTACCAAGCCTTGGTATCCACCTTATTGTACAAGTATATTTACAGACTTCACCACATCAGAGGCAGTTTCGTATTCATCTATCTTTGAAAGAATGCAAGTTATAAACAAATGACGATAGCGAACTTTTAACTTCTGAATTATGCCAAGGTCGAGAGGCTGAAGTTTAGCAGTAGTATTGGCTGGTAGAAATACAACATTTAGATTGCTGAATTTTGCGCTTAAACTCTCTGGGTAACAGCCTGAATTATCCATCAATAGAATGATACAGCAATTGTTACATGACAATTTGTGATTTAATTTCGTTAGAGTAGATTCCAGTATCTCCCCAGTCATCCAGGCTTTCTTCTGACTAAAATAATGAACTGGCAAAAGTGATTTATCAAACCCTTTAAAGCATCGTGGATTTTCGAATTTCCAGATTACCACGAGACTTTCTTTTGTACCTACTGCGGTAACAAAAAATGCTAAATTTATCCTTTGCTTACCTTTTTGCCTCCTTTACACTGATTCCCATTTGGCAAAACCCACGATCAGGTAAAGCTTGCCAAATAACACCTGTTTCGCCCATATTCCATATGTTCTCTTTTGGATAATCTTGAATTATTTCAGGTAGCCTCTCTTTCCATGAATCAACTGTCTGACCATGTATATCTCCTGATTCTCCACAAATTGTAAACTGTTTGATATTGTACTTTCCTTTCCACTTAGCCAACCAACCAGTTGAACCTATAAAATTGGATTTTCCAAGACATGCAGCGATGTTTTTGCCTCTTCTGTTTGTCGTGGGCAACCAGGATAGATATTTTTTGGGCAAGCAAGAGTGTACACTCATATAGGGCTATGTTAACTTTAACATAGTCTGATTTATGAGGTTTCTTGCTGGTGAGAGCTCTATTCTCTGAAGCATTAGATTCGACCGCAGCTAGCAAATACCCTTTATTCTTAGGTATATGTGCAATTTGAATTCATGCTAGAGCTCTAATACTAATGCCTGGATTCTTCTGAAGTGTCTTGATTACTTCTTTTTTTTTCTTCAATTCCAGGTAGCTTTTCTTGGTGGATGCTTTGGCAGTATGAGCTGAAATCGCAGCCATAAGTTAACTTCATTATAGGAATTAAACCACAAGTTTATTCACTAGAAATAATTGCGTATTCGACAAAACTTATTTACATAATCTATTAAGTTTTATCACCTCATCATTTTTAAGGTCAGGTAATAAACTCATTATGCAGGTAAGATAGACTACTAGTACAACATACAAGTATATCTGTGTCATTTATATTAACTTCTACTATGTGGCACAGTGTGCCAAAATCGCCATAATGGCGTATTAGGGTAACTATCACAACGAGGCATGTTCTATGTGGTCTATATAGTAAATCGACACCGTAAATTTCAAAAATTTCATTTAAATTTTCCGTAGTATTACCACTGTTGGGAATATGACGTCATTTCGGTGATTTCATTATTTTTAACATTCATGGTTCAATAATATTATTTGTTATTTCTATTATTGAATTAATAGTATAAAGTCAAGTTTCTTATTAGAAGGATTATAGGATATATATATAAATAACTAGCTATTATATAATAATGAACCAGGGGTGTAGTTTTTCCCTTTAATACATATTTGAGGGGATTATAGCTTGTGAATAAACTGTTACTAAATATATAAACTCCATCTCTAATATTCTTTAATTAATTATCATTCTCCAACACTATGCTATTATATAATTTATCTTGGGGGCTATTTGGGTCATTTGCACTAGAATTCCTAGTTTTGGTGGATGTAAAACGATTCTACACTAATAGGGGATCACTATAACACAGAAGGCGAACTGGAATATCTCGTACATTGTCAGAGAATGATGTTTTTCTGGCAAGATTTTCTCGATACCGCCTCACGAACTTATTACAAGCTTCTAAACATTCCTCTGATAGATTCTGTAATCCCCTGCCATTATTATATTCTCCAATAATCTTGAAAGAATGGGAAAGTAGCTTGTGTAAAGAGGGGGTGATGTTACGAGTGTGAAGTTGGCTGAAGATTCGAACAGCAATACTTCAATCGTTAATTTGACCAACTTCCCATAGTCAGAATGTAAATATTTTTAGGCCATTCGAAAGAAGAGATACGGACGTTTCTGAAAATATATTTATACTTTATAAACTTTAATATTTTCTAATAGAAATTGGTGTATCTAACCAGCAGTAGTTCACATATGAATTTAGTATACTTAAACAAATTATTTTTTCTAAAATCATGGGCATGTATTCCTGCTGTATGGACGTTTATGTGTTTAAAATATTATGGTAAAATAAGCAAAACTTTTTGAGATATTTACATTTGAAAACTGGCTTGTTAGAATCGAGTCTCTATTAGATTTGTACTAAGCACACAAATTTAATGAAACATTCTAATCCATTCTAACTATAGTAACGCATATAGATTACTGCAATATCAACTGTTTGATGTAATACGAAATGATTTGTGAATCTAAATATAGTTTTATTTATTGGTGAATTGATATTCCGTTCAATAAATACGAAAACATTGATCAAAATTCGCAGAATACATCAGATTATAAGATTATATGATCCTTGCATAGTCTTGATTTGTTGTGTTACGAGTTGACCTTCCTTGTTGTACCTATACTATAATCTTGTCTAAAATTTTTAAAACAGGTTCATAGTGATTACCTGTATGTACAATATATATTGATCCATTAGCATTAGCGGGAGGCGAATTCAATACCTCATCAAATGAAGAGCCTTTGCCGGAGAACACATTCCAACTATTTCCAGTCTCTTTCATAAACACCCATATGTCAGTCTTAAATATAAGCGCTACTGTAAATAGCTCCAAATCTCCACCCCATACTCCTTGCCTTTAATGTTTGTTTTATTTATATAATCTATTGTGTCCTATAAGTATTTGGGTATTTGTTAGTAATAAATTTTCCACATTTTTCTTTTAGCGAACTTGACATACTGTCTACAATGCATTTACGTATTATATGAGAATTATCTGGCGGACCTGACACGGAATATACTAAGGAAGAAAATAAGCAGTTCCCATCTCCAGGAATATACTGAGCTCTGCTAGGTATATAATAATTTAACGGCCTGTTCATTTGACTATTAATATTAATTATTCCTAGACTTACCCTGACATTAAGCAACGTTTACAAATATCTAACTTTCCTGTGTGAGAGATGGGATTAGAACTTGGAAGATCATAATTTAAAACGCACAATTCTATTAGATCCAAATCTGTTATAATTTCAACGTTATTAACTGAGAGGACAACATCTGGGCTCGTGTTTCTTACAGAATCTTGGATCAATATTCCTTTTTTTGTGTGGAATTACAAAATCAGAATTTTTCTCTTATTATTAACTTTCCCTCCCGTTTTATTTACATTTAATAATGCTTCAAAAACTTTATCTACCCTACTTAGATTAGGATTGATGTAACTCTGTTGGCATTTACTTCTGCGACACCATTTTTCTTTGGAATTTTCTTCATTTTGTATTTCTAATTTCCCTTTCCTACTTTTAAATATGTTGGTAGCCAAAGGATGAAATCCAAAATTAAATGCATCAATTCTGTCATTCACATATTCATACATTGTACGTATAAAATCGCCAGCTCTTAGATTTACCTTCTTTTCTAAAATTGGATGTTTGACTTTTCTGAACCAATTTTCTGCATTTGCATTACTAGCCTTACACAGGTTTTCATTGCTCCTAGACAGTATAATTCCAGTCCAAAGAGTTACAATTGGCATATAATATGTCAGCAGATATTCTAAAACTTCCAGGGAATAACATGGATTTGATCGATTGCCTTTGTGAATTACATGATCTGTGCAATTATTTTTTCTCAGAGTATCGAAATGTCTACCAAATGGTGATTTACAACGATAAGTGGTAGGATTCTCTTTCGTATTAAAATCAAGTTCAAATTTTCCTTCGTTTTCTAACTGTAATTCTATTTTACCCTTCACTAAATCGTTTAACTCTACTAAACTTGAACTGACAATTTCGGTTGAATGCTCAACAGATAAAACATTACACAGTAATATGAAAAGTTGATTTATTTCTCTCATCGTAATACTTCTCAAAATTGCAGCAAAGACATACAGGATTAGTTGTTTTAGAGTTTTATCGATTTTGAATGTTTTTGACAAGTTCTGACTCAACTTATGCATTACGTGAGCAGAACATACATGAATTACAGTGAAGACATCCACATCAACCGATCATTCGTCTGAATTTACATTTCTCCAGCAACTTTCTAAATACCTAAAATATTATTTTATTAAATGCGATACATGTGCTATGAATCAATGCCCAACTGTAATCTATTTCCACTCTTGTTATGAATATTTCTTTGTGTAGAATTAACTTTGAATTCAAGTACCATTTGTTAAGGAAGTGGGTTATCTTAGCAGTTCCTTGGTCCGAACTTATCATTTCTGCTACAGGGATAGGTGTAATGTGGTAGTCGGGATGTTGTAGAGTTAAAGCATAATAATAAATAGAATTGGTGCAAAACTGAGGTTTACGTATAATGGAACCTGTAGCATCCAAATGCAAAACTATATCTTTAGTTAAATATTTCACACCTCTATCTGCCTCTTCATATATAGATGCATAATGAAATATCTGTAATTAGATCATTAGAAAATCTATTAGATGATATAGCTTCAGTTTTTATCTGTCTTAAGCATTCTTGAGACCTCAGGTTAGAAAAATTACCTCTACAATATTCCATTGAGCTGCTTTGACAGTTGAACTGTTTATGAAAAATATTTGTGACAGATGTGTGCTGAAGACTTTCTCCATAAATTTTTCGCAAACTACCAGATATATGACGTGCATGTACAGTCTCTCCATCAGAATGTTGCAAGGAGAGTGAACCTCTTACTACATATTGTATTGTGATTGTATTCGTAGTTACAAGCTCGTCAACACAAAACTCAAATTTGTAACATTATAAAACTTGCATTCAGCAGATGCTCGAAAGTAGGGCGCATTTATTTTTCGGCTGGAAGACTTTTAAACCAATAATTGTTAAATTAAGAACACATGCTGGATATATTTTAGATATTTTATTGCTAAACACAGCTGTCCAATCTCTATTCAACATATCTCTACCTTGTAAATCGATAAAATGAATACTATCCCATTCACCAATCTCAAGAAGAAATTCTCCATTGACGTTTGACTCTGTTGTCATAAGAAATACATCAGATTTATCAGATAATGGGGCTATTTGGGCATTAACTGTATTTGAGATAATATTGTTGCATTTGATAGGATCTTCACCTTCAAAATCCTCATCAACTGGAAGATGAGGAGTATTTTTCAGAGCCAGGCGTTGGTGACAATCCGGGGAAATTTCTATTCCTCATATCCTAGCATTAATGCAATTAGTATTGAGAACTTTAATGCCTCAATACCAATACAGGAAAACTGGTCTTGCAATTTGACTACCCAATGAAGAAAATATCCTCATTTGATCTTTGGTCAGAAGCAAGTACTTATTCTCAAACAAAATAGTTGATTTACAATCAATTTTATGTAGAACTATCCACATTAGCAACATGGCTGTCTGCTCAATGACTTGATGTTCATACTGACTTATTGGAAAATTGTTTACGAATGAACTACACTGTACAAATTCAATGCTTTCAAATTCCCAAAAACATTCTTAAGAATTTGGACTCCGAAAACGGTAAAAGTTACAACCATCAATCCACAACTGAGCCTGGTGATTTTTGTAATAATTATATTCGACTAAACTACTACTATCATTACATCCGCAAAGGTCGATACTGTATTGCTCATCTCCCAAATCATAGTAATGAGATGGGTCTGATGCAGCTGAAGACCAAATTACCATTAGCCTATCATCTGACAAATCCTGTTCAATTGACTCCCAACATATTCCTTCATGATTATCATGAAAAGAAGACGCAGATTTCAGGCAAAGGACAATATCTCGATAAATTGTGGCAGTTTGAAGAGATGGCAAATCCACTATTGAGAAAGAGTCGAGACTATAACTCACAATCAATGATTTGGTTGTACTTTGTGGAGGTGGTGGACATAGAGAAAGCGATTTATACGGTATGAAATCTATAGATGGCTGAGGCGAGACTGATAGATCGATTATTCGCTCGAATAACACACGTATATTGTGTGAATTATTTTTCCATTTCAAATAAATAGATTTTCGTTGAGTCGGATTATTTCAGCCATGTAATGTTTTACAAATAATGCCCCAAATAGAATCACTAACGCTAGGACCAACAGAACGTGAACTCGCAACCTCTTTGTATGAATTGAAAGTGGATTCGATATACAAAAGTACAGTTGAAGGTCTCGTGGAACTAAAAAAGGAACATAAAATACTATATGCGCCGTACTCACCAGAAAACGTGCTAAGATAAATCTAACTTTTGTTATAGCAATTGATTATTACACATCAAGCACGTGTTCCGATGAGACGGAAATAATTTAAATAGGAAGAAAGAAAGTTACATTTTGAAATATTGATTCTACTTGAAGTAATGAAACTATTTGGTTCCATTGAAGGAGGGTCGAAACGAAAGTATGATTCTAAATGTGGAGAAAATAATACAATGGTGATATAGGAAAGAATTTAGATACCTTTTTCCTCGAATAGTAGGTAGCTCTTCTTCGAATAATCGCCCCCTGAAAGAACCTCGAAATATATAATAGTTCCGGAGTACTATTCGAGAAAAACTGTATATTGAAAATGGACAACAAACCTAAGCCAATAAGACTTGTATTAGAGTTTGGAATTGTAGAATCGTGGAAGATTTTTGATGAAAGTGATAAAAATAAAAGAGTTTGTTAATGAACGGATGAAATATAAGATAATATTGATACAAATACCAAAGGACTATTTCAAGAGGTTTATACTTCAGCAACAGTGTTTTGGATTTCAAATGGGGAAGTTATCATGTGAATATGTATATTATTAGAATGATTTCATGGTACATCTAACATTAGTTGATTAAGTCATTGAAATTTAGCAAATAATTCCGAATTATTCATTTCTACTAGACATTTAAACTTTGATTATTATTCAATCTATTTAGGAATATATGGAAAGTAAATACTAAGGCATTAATTGAAAGTATATTCTGATCTCTTGAGTAATTCATAATGAGTCAACTGAGATCAAACAGTTGATATTGCAGTAATCTATATGCGTTACTATAGTTAGAATGGATTAGAATGTTTCATTAAATTTGTGTGCTTAGTACAAATCTAATAGAGACTCGATTCTAACAAGCCAGTTTTCAAATGTAAATATCTCAAAAAGTTTTGCTTATTTTACCATAATATTTTAAACACATAAACGTCCATACAGCAGGAATACATGCCCATGATTTTAGAAAAAATAATTTGTTTAAGTATACTAAATTCATATGTGAACTACTGCTGGTTAGATACACCAATTTCTATTAGAAAATATTAAAGTTTATAAAGTATAAATATATTTTCAGAAACGTCCGTATCTCTTCTTTCGAATGGCCTAAAAATATTTACATTCTGACTATGGGAAGTTGGTCAAATTAACGATTGAAGTACTGCTGTTCGAATCTTCAGCCAACTTCACACTCGTGGTGATGCTCGCCCATGGAAACTGAACTAAGATGTATTCATACGTTTCTTTACACAATTCTTCCATTTTGCTACAATTAATTAAGTTACTGCTGTTCACAAGTCGTAACACCACGAATAGATTAGTCTGGATCTTCTCTAATAAGGGTTTATCAGATAGATTAATCGAGGAAGTCGCCCATTTTAAAAAGTCTCGCTTATCTAAAAAGCAATCACGTGCAATGTTCCCAGTAGTTGATGTACCGCCCTGACTTGAAGGAATATCTAACAAAGAAACTACACTTCTCTAGAAGAATTGCTCGAATCCGCCTCATAGATGTATTTATTTTGTGATTAGATGGTGACCATACCTTGTGACCCGCATCAAGATGGTATATTAATAACATATATCACCGGAATACACATAGGTACGCATGCAAAGGGGAGGCAGCAATTATATTGATGTCAGATGTGGGTTTGTGAGTTATACCCAAGCGTTGTTTGGATGGGAGTTTGAAGAAGTCATCCTCATTAACTTCATCAAAGAGTTGCCAAGCATCGCTAATTAACCTGTTTATGGGGAATCCAGAACGAACCCAGTCAATGCTTTTAATTTCTTCGTCGGATGCAGTGCATAGTTGACAAGAAGCTCCTCCAGCACCATCTAACAGTCCAGCCATTTTGGTGTCAAAGAGAGAACGAACTATATCAACTTGTATATGTCCTCCTATTAGGGATAATCCGTTCACCAATATTTGGTCGGTTTGGGGATTGACAATTTTATCCATAATAAAATGAACATTATTATAATCCTCTTTCAAAGCTATCAACGCAACCTGTCTGAAACAAAAGGAGGAGTTAGGAGAATGGTTGTAGAAGACATTGTTTCCAAGTGTATCAGCTATTGATAATATTTTGAATCCAAATAAGATGAAACATTTAGTACACAAAACAGGGTTATTATTTTGTTGGTTATAGGTGCGATGAGACCCCGAACCAACTAATCCATCTGATATCTTGACAGTGAGCGGATATTGTGAAATAGAAATTGGCACTAACGTTGAAATCAAGCGTTCGACTGTAAGCTTTAGTATCGAATGATAGGAGATACAAGTTCCAATTGAGAAACCTTCAGGATCATGGACTATCTCAATCTCATCAATCAAAGTTATTTCTCTACGATATCTAGAGACAAGCTCATAGGATGGTAATTTAACTTGAAATTCAAGGACTTTTTTTAATTTTTATATTTGCTCGCTCCAATCTCTAAACAGTCCAACAGAAAGGCAGATTTATCGATTGGCGCTTTGTGCAAGATTCCACTAAAAGAACCCTTGTTGATGATCTCCTTACACACTTGTGAAGTATCTCGATCGTAAGAATTGTTAGATATTAATTCTAAAGCCAGAGCAGCTAGTTGTTTAGGCTCAACATTTTCTCTTTCACTAAGAAATGAATATGGCCTAAAAGAATGCTCAGTCTAGATCTGGAAATTTGAAGATTGCAATCAAGTAAATGCTTTCTGGAATCATGGATAATTTCTTCAGAGAAATTCCGACTTTCAGAAATAGAAACTTTACGAAGAGGTTCTAATCCAGGATCAAGTGAAATTCTCTTCTTTCTCGGAATGGAAGTTGATAGAGGTGCAGTATATGAATGGAAGGTCAAATTCTCCCAGGTCTCAAGATCACTCTTCTTCCGGTAATACTCTCTGGATGATATAAGGGACTTGAACTTATATAGAATAGTATCATGTTCTTCCTGTGAAATATTATATTATCAATAAGATACTGCGCAGTGGCTTTAGGGCTTTTGCCCATTGAAATATAGCTAACATATGCTTCTTTGTTGGTCACAACAGAGGCCATTACTTCACTAGGAGCTATTATTAGACTGAAAAGATTAAAATTATTTTCGTGCATCATCTAAATTTACAGGAGGGCAAGAATATATAGAATTTACTTGAATTTCAAAGAAATTCTAAAATACATTTTCCGATTTTTGTCCGGTCCAAGCATTGATGTACTCAAAAATATATTTGTGCACCCCGGGTGTACGTCTGAAAATTGGTGTATAATTTCAAAAATATAAGCGCTATAAGCGATTAACAATAAATTATCGTCCTCTTTTGTCACCTGATAGATGCAGCTCTCCAAACACTTTATTAAAACTAAAATATTTCACTCCCGGCTAAAACTAGACAGCCAACAAAACTTTTTTGAACCAATGATACTTATAATAATTGCATAAACTGATCTAATATAAGAAATACGTCAAATTGATGATTAACTACAAACGTTATATAGTATATATTTGAAAGAAAATTGTTGCCAAGGTAGTTAGGTATTTACTATTGCGGTTAGCTATTTAAAATAATCTAAATTATGCTTTCTTTAGCTCGGTGTAATCCAAATTCTTATGGGTCATACATACTATCATCAATATTTTCCTACTAATTCGACGATGGAGATTCATAAAACGTAGTTAAATTCGTAATTGAAATTTTACCTAATACGCCATATCGGCACACTGTGCGTGGCTCCACTAGATATTTGGATAGTGCTTCTATAGTAACTTTGTTGACAACTTTGATTATCTTTATTAGATGGCCCGTCAAATATTGACCAGTGTAGATGATGATCCTCAAGTTTTGGAGATTCAACATTTGTGCGCGGTTACCATGCTTACATGGACACCTGGAATCCAGTACTAGGTCAAGAATTTATATTGAAGCCAGAGCCAAGTAACTACAAAGACAAATATGCAGTTGCAGTTTTTAAAGATGACATAATTGTAGGACACGTACCCTATAATCTAGCACCACGCCTTTCACAATTTTTGAGAAGAGAAGTAAATAAAGGACTTGCTGAGGTTATGGGAGAGAAAGAAAACAGAGGAGCAGGTTACGGACTAGAAATCCCATGTGTGTACCACCTTTATGGACCCAAAGTTTACATTGACAAGTTGAAAGAATTGTTGAAAGACTCGAAAGACATGGGACTTGTATAGCACTCATATTATTATGTAAATTTTGGGATATCCATGAAAATTATCAGTCGCAATTTCTGGTTTTCCGTTCTTGGGGGATAATTTTGTATTAAGACACGTCATTCGCGACCAGTTCCCTGTCCGTTGTTCGGAATTCGGAGTTGTCCGTTCCTCGGGAGACTGCTTAAGTATTACATGAATGACAAATTCAATCCGTGCCATGAGATTTGTCCGTTGTAGTGGTTGTCCGCTTCTCGGAGTGTCCGTTTTGGGAGACTCCACTGTAGTCTTGACCGCTATTGATTATCCTGGGATTTGATGTTATATGACCATATTTGGAAGAAGATTTCTCTAGCAACGCAGGAATGTAAATTTTATTCTCAAATTTGTCCTAATCCCTTCGACCCCTCGTTCGGCGCCGCAATGTGAGCTGAGACTAATTATACACATATCGAGCATCTGAATGATCTCCAAACATAATTTATGGACATCCTTCCTATACCTCAATATTACTCATAAAAACAGGATGGCATCGTCTCTTTATGTAAGTAAACTTTGCTCAAATTGAATTTATATTCTACAGTGAAGATCGTGGCACATGTCCCAAGTGTTTACCCCAATATATGTGAAATATCGTTGAGTCGAATAGTTTGCTGTCTGCAGGTTATGATTAATCACCGGAAGATAACTGTTTGCATGAGGATGAAGGATACTACACAACCTCTCTCGATTGTGCAAAGCGGATGGATTTGATATTTTGACAAAATGACATACTAATGTATTATTGAATTATCATCATCATCATCATCATCATCATCATCATCATCATCATCATCATCATCATCATCATCATAGTGATATCTTTCCTGTTTTGTAGGTTCATCAGTATTAAACATTTCATTCGTCATGAGTTTACTTCTATCAGTTCTCATTCGAAATTATTCGAATGTGAAAATTATACTAAGAGATGATGACGCAAGCATCAGGTAAAACAACAAATATTATCAAAATTAAAGGTCCGAATTGATTGGGAAATAGGTTTTACGCAGAATACATGATCTGACACCTTTAAATATCAATATCAAGTTTTATAGCTTACGTATAATAAGGAAAAAAGAAATGCTGCGGTATTATCACTTCAGAGGTGTAAAAACCATCAACTTGCAGAGGGATGTTGTGTGAGTAAATTACCAACGGAAAGTTTATATACCTCTATTACTGGTACCATGGATTAGCATAATCAGGAGGAAATTACAACCTTAATTAAATACAAGGTAGTATCTAGGAGCCTGGACGCTCCTCTAGGCGTATGATCTTTGACTATATTATATTGAGGAGCATAAAATTGAGGATCTTTCTTTATACTGTAACACTAATGTACTGATTTAGGCGTATGAAAATTTGACAGGGGGAGCGAGACGTAATGTAATTCAATGATAATGATTTTGAGAGTTAATTTGAGGATCTATCCCTATAAGGTGACATTTATTTACAGATTTAGGCGTAAAAATTCAGGAGTAGCGGAAGGAGCGTGTTCGGAATACACTACATAAGCCCCTGCATGAAATGATATATCGATACTGGTATACAAAAACTGCTATTATTGGTATGGAGTGGGAAGTAAGATTTCCAAAATTTCAATTTAGGGCTTGAACTGTGATCGGCGGACCGCGTCCACTTATACCAAGAAAGTGAATCTCAGAATGTCGTTTGATTGTTAGAATATAGTAAATATTGGGTAGAAAGGACTTTGTTGAATTTATCTAATTGGTTATGTAGTTAGTTCGCACTCAATAATTGCAAGCAAGTTGTCACCCATTAAATGGAAGTAATGTATTAATGCTATGAAAATTCAAATTTGACATGAAAATCAAAACTAAGAAACATGAATGAGACTGTATGAAGTGCAAATGATATTGTATAGGAAGATTGAAGAAAGTAAACCTAAACATTTAGAGAGGTCCAGATATTTACTCTGAAGAGAGGAAAATTATCAGGAAATTTTTGAACTTTAAATCTATTGCCAAATCACGTTCTTACCTCTGAAAATCAATAAAGTAGATCCTGCTTAATATTACACCTCTCGTACATGAGTGTTCTATCACCCTACTGGTGTTATTTTATAATCCGGGAAGTAAGCTACCTGCTTAATGTCATACTTCTAGTGCAAATGTGACATTATCCGGGATAATCTGGGAATCCTATTAATCTAAGTAGTATGTAAGTCCAATGTACGTTTCCAGTACTAAAGGCAATACATGTACGTAGACACAACTATGTACAATGAGTTTGTTCACACTTTTCACAAAGGTACAATATATTTCTACAGTTAACCTTCAAACGGCAGCCGTATTCACAAAGCGTACCTAAGTCGTATTCACTAAGATTGTATTCACTAAAGTTAAGTACATACTTAAGTAAAGAACTTAAGCAAGCTTCGAGGTTAGTTAAGTTGTTGAATTTGTGTTCGTTGATCCTACACTGAGAGATTAACAACATTGATGTAGTTTAACCTAAAACATGTCTGGAAAGGATATTTCATTGCTGCCTGAATAAGCTCCTACATTTAGGCTTTGAAATTGTCAACTTGTGTTCGAGTTCTAACTACAGGGTGCAAAGAAATTGATGTCCTCTTAGATCATTATGTTCAATTAATAGTACGACAAATTCTCCAATTGATCTTTTAATCTTTAACAACTCAATTCTAATATGAATTGTTGTGAAGGTGTACATCTGCAAACGTTTTATAGAGAGTCATTGATTCTATTCAACAATACTGGGAGAATTATCGAGCTACTGAAATATTCTAGCAAAGCATGTCTGAAGAATTCACTGTAAATTCCGTCCCAGCTCACAAACCTAAATACAGATATTTATGGTTAAATACTACTATGCTGCAATCTGAGTGAAATATGTATGGTTTGGTAACGTTCCAGAAGAAAAAGAGTATGAAAACTTGTTATAATACAATTGTGAGCTATCATCAATAAAAATAGGTAATATAAATAAAAATCCGAATCCCAAAGTATCTCCTTCTAAAAAGTTTCAACTTATTGGTGTAAATTTTTGTATAAGTTATCGATAACACTGCTCAACAAAAATTTCATTGCATTTCTACCAACACTTGTTTTCACCCAATTTTGGGGCGTTGAATCCGAATCCGACATTATCTTTTTTCCGCAAGCTCTAGATTTTTGCAAATCGAGATTATAAATTTTTTTGCACAAAATTCAAATTTTTTGAAAAAGTGACATGATTTGTCAAATGATGTTCTGCTTACAGTTGAATAACTAGCCTCAAAACAAAAATAGGTGCCAAAAAACTTTTATGTTGCCAATAAAAAGTGTATTTGTAGACAGATAGGCAACAAATGTTTCAAAAAATGTAAAAACAAGTTTTGCTGGTAATATGCATGTAAAAAATGATTTTTTTACAGAATGACATAGAAAAGAACGATGTCAATCTACACTAGTAACTTAAAGCGATCAATAACAAGATGCAAAAGATTAAATATTCTACAACTCTGGACAAAATTTCCTCTTATAACCTCTGCGTTTGTACGCTTTGTGAGGACAGTCACGTTTAATGCCCCAACAATAGTCTGCCAACATATGCCGATCCCATCGACCTTGGTAGCGTTCTTCCATTGTCATGAGATCCTGGTGGAAACGCTCTCCCTGTTCGTCACTGACAGCCCCAAGGTTTTCAGGGAGTTTGTCCAAGTGACTGTACAGAAAATGTACTTTTGTGCTCATGTTGCATCCTAAATCACGAAACCTTGAGAGCATCTTGGATACAAGCATTCATAGTTTGGAGCCTTTCTGTTACCAAGAAAGTTCTGTATAACATCCACAAAAGATAGCCATGCAGCTTTTTCCTTGACATTCATTTTCTGAATGAAGTTTTTGTCGCGAATAAGTGTACCTATCTGTGGTCCAACAAATACTCCTGCTTTGATTTACCATATGACAAAGCAGGGAAAGTATACACAAGATGAAGAAAGGCTTCATTGTCAGGATTTAGGCCTTTAACGAACTGTTTCATCAGACCTAGCTTGATGTGCAGGGGTGGAAAAACAATTTTGTCTCTGCTTACGATCGGGTTGTGTGTTACGTTAGGCATGCCAGCTTGAAATGTTTCACATAAGGGCCACTCCTTCTGTGTCCAATGTTTTTCACGTGCTCTGCTGTCCCACATACACAGATAACATGGAAATTTAGTGTATCCTTTTTGCTGACCTAGCAGAAAACTAACCATTTTGAGGTCAACACAAATGATCCAGTTGTGATCATGATATCCGAGTAAATCCATAACAATTCTAATGTCATCATGCTGTTCCTTCAAGACAGTGGAGTGACCAACTGGAACAGCTCCATAAACATTTCCATTGTGTAAAAGAACACACTTGAGGCTGCTCTTGGAACTGTCCAAAAACAATCATCATTCTCCTGGATCATATCAGGAGATACCCAGTTGTCCGAAAAGACCAGGAATATCGTTGCAATATACCAGCTTATTTTCCACTGAAAAATAGGGTAGAAGTTCTTCTCTTTTTCGAAAAAAGGAAACCCTTACAGATCGATCCAGCACCTGTTTTTCTTTGAGCCTGGAGGCTAAGAGCTCAGCTGCTTGCTTGGGCAGATCCAAATCACGTACTAAGTCCTTCAGTTCTGATTGATTAAACTGCTGGACAGTTACTCTGGTTTCACAAGAAGAATCTTCAGATTCTGATTCTGTGTCTGTTTTTTGATATTCCATTTCTACGATCTCTTTCCTTTCCAATTCAGTTTCTTCATCATTAGGAAAAGCAAAACCACTAAAGACCGGAGGAGGAAGTCTATCAGAGTGCGGGACAGGTCGTATAGCTGATGGTATACTAGGATAAGAAAGCCTTTGCCGGCTCTTCTTGCCAACACCTTTTGTATTGACCATGCATAAGTAGCAGTCAGTGGTGTGGTCTTGGGGTTCACGCCACACCATTGGAATGGCAAAAGGCAGACCCTTCCGCTTTCCTTTTGTCCAGTCTCGGAGCTTTTCTTCGCAGTTATGGCACACAATATGAGGAGACCATTTCTTATCTTGATCACCAAGAGGGATACCAAAGAATGCTATGTAGGCACGCTTCACAAACGATGTTATATTTCGTCCTTGAAGCGAAAGCGTGTACGCACCACAGATGTAACAAAATGAATCAGGGATATTTTTGCATTTATGTCTACTAGAAGAAGCCATGATCAAATCTGAAGAGTTAAGAATCGAATAAAGTCTGTTGATGTATATGTAACTTAACACAAACAAACTGAATAACAAACCTTGCTTCTAATTAAGGCCCAGCAGACGAGCGGAAAAATAAAGCTTAAATGCCTATTCTGCTGCATCTATCCACAATACTTCTCCACAATCAAGTTTTCTAACTTTGTAATATTTCTTGTATCTCGTGGAGTGACTAACTGCGAATGTATAACGAAATGGTCGACAGGCGTTAACGCAGGTGGACAATAAAACAGGAATGCAGTATGGTGATAAAACTTGATAACGTGGGGCTTTCAACAGGAAACTTCGGGATGATAAGCACAACTCATTGCGAACTTCTTCAACTGCGCTTAAACAGCAATCGGCTACAACTTGAAAGCTTCTATCTGAGATACTGGTACCATGCTATAGACAAAGCACAAACAAATAGCCTTAACTTTGAAAACCTGTTGAGTAATCAGGCCTGCAAAATACTCATTTACCACGTGCTCATCATTCAGCTATGACTAACAAATGTTCACAATGGATCCAGATGATGCATACAAAAAGAAAAATGGCTTGATAGATAAAAAAGTATTTGGTAGAGATCAGATTTATGTACAAAATAAGTACCACAAACGAAAAAATTTAAATTGTCGATTGCATGAAAACTAGAGCATGCAGAAAGAAATTGATTGCAGATTTGAAATCAGCATCCCAAAATTATACAAAATCAGTTAAAAATCTCATGCAATAAAAAATGAAAAAAAATTGTTGAGCAGTGTAATGTACCAGAATCATTCATGTAAACAAAACTTGAAGATCTGATAAATATAAACAGTTTTAGGACATAAATTTCTTGACATCCTGCATGTAGATTACCAATCAACTCTGTCCATAAAATAACTGATAAAGTATATATGTGACAATTGGGATAATAATTTAGAATATGTGCACCCAAAAGTTCACAAATTCAATGGAATTCTTGCAAAATGAAATGGTAACTAGAAATTAACAAGTAAAAGATAATGAAATGATTCTTGCATGAAATACAAGAGAACATAAATTCTAGTATATACAAATATATTCATAAGCTTCAAGATCGAGTCTCATAATGGCCAGATTTTGAAATATACCGTACCCATTTCACTACGTCATGATCAGAGTAATTTAACTTAGATTCAAAAACCTTGAGGTAGCGTACTTTCAAACCAGAACAAGCAAAAGGAACTTCGAAATTCATTGATATTGGCGGTTTGATGCCCTGTTTGATTTTCTTTTCAGAAATGGGTAGTAATTCAATGTCTGCGCTCAGCTGTGATTCCCTCCCTCCAGTCATCTTCTTCAATTTCCACAAAATTGAACATTCTCCCTTTTTATGCTTAGGTTTACCTTTATTCGCAGTTAGCTTTACGTCTGACGTATTTGGAGGAATTGGTATGCGAACTTCTATACTCTGGGCTTGTAGAGTTGCTTTGAACATCGCTTTTATAATTACTCTGATTTCCATATGATTCTTTACTGTTTCTCGAACCAAAGGAATTATGCGAAAAGGTAGAGTAATCTCTTTGGTTGTTCTATACTTCATGAGCTCAAATTCGCCATCTGGAGGAATAAAACTAATACTACGGTCTGATTCGAACTTGGAAAGTTTGACACAGTGGTGAAATTGACAGTCATCAATAGCAATTCCTACAGAATAATAAGTAATTATCATTGTGTAAAGTCGATCCAAGTATTTAGAATGAATATTCAGGAAAGTAAGATCAACCATATAAAGTAGAAGCCGCTTAATCGGGACTCGGATAATCGGGATTTCCGCTTAAACAGGACAATGGTTTGAGAGCAGATATTTTATATAGAAAAATTTGTTGGATAATTGGGACATCGAATCGGTTAATCGGGATTTTTATCTCGATTAACTGAATATGAAAAGGATATTCGCTTAAGTGGGATTTCGTCCCAGTTAAACGATTGTATATGTATTCAGAATCATTGAAATATGGTTTGTTTTTAAACTAGGAATTGTAATATTATACAACCATAATAAAATACAAGACCGATTCGATTACAATTTACAAACTAAGATTATTAACTTTGCTCACTCACTATACAAATCAGGATATAGTAGTAGTGTAACAAGATATTTCTGGTTATAAGCTGAGACCATGAAACTAGTTTTGAATACTTAAATAAATCATAATCGGTTAATCGGGACAAAAAATTGACTCCCGAGCTGTCCCGATTAAGCGGCTTCAACTGTATACAAATATACATGTATTAAAGAATTTAATGTTCCAAATTACAATCTCTACCATACTTGTCAACAGGGGAGAGATTATATCCGTACTAGAAATAATTCAGATTCATGGTGGGACACTTCATTATGAATAGGCAAAATTCTAGTAATACTGGAGGCGGAAATCTAAGAATAATAAATCTCAAATTGTGACTGTTTGTCAGTTGTCAATTAAAGATTTAAAGTAGCATGAATTCTAATTAGAAATTTAAATTAACAATTCCGAGATGTCGTAGAATTCTGGCTAGCCTAGAACTGAAAATATTAGAGGCTTTAGATTGTTCTGAGTAAATGTGTTAAAATAAGTGTAAAAAGTTGGTCGGGGATGATGTTTTGAGTTAAGAATATTCGAACCTCGTTTGGCCATCATGGACTCCTGAAGAGGATCTCATAAGATTTTAATGACACCAGAGGCGCTATAAATGTTTACCCCACCCTCGAATATAGCTATGTATTAAACGTGTTAATCAAGCCAGAAATAGAATTCTAGAAAACTTAACATGTCGAATGTGCTGAATCAGAATTTCACACAATGAATCAATAACACTTGTTGGCACAGTGGGAAAGCCAGGGCAAAATGAAATGCCAAATTCTAATTTGTGTGAAGAATCATCGTAATCTAATTATCAGAGCTTTACCATATTGTATAGTAATCCGAAAATCTAAAACACAATAAATCTCCTAAGTATTCCTATTGACTACAACTGGAATACATTTCATCTTCATATTGATAATTATCAACATATTTACATATAATATGGAGGGAATATGTAGTGATCGGACATAATTTGGATCACCATCACGGGCAAAAACTGGCTCAGTCGTGGTCACATATTCAAGTAGTTTGGATGTTAGATATACATGTTAGAGTAAAATGTAATAAATTCTAGACCCAAAAGACCCCCGAGGACTTGTTTTCGATCTGACAAAGTCCTTATAGATTTCCCATAAATTTATACTGTATAATTTACTTGTATATTAATCCTAATTTTGGGATTACGATTCTTTCAAAACTAATTGAGTAAGAATGATGCCATATCCTTGTTTCTAATTTCTTCATACTGATCCTTGTATTCAAAAGTAGAAGATAAAGACTAAAGATTTAGTTTTAAGAATGATCACGTTTTACCAAATAAAGAAAAATTCCGCTGCATCCCACTCCGCTAAGTATCGATTGGAAAAGATAGTTAGTGAATAAGTATAGTGTTACATATAACCTTTCATGATTAACTACAATATATTAATGTGAGAAATTCTTCCGGTAAACTAAATTAAAAAAATTCCATCCTTTTTGTAAGCCATATTTAAACTGATAGGTTAATAAAATTAAGAAAGTTTCTAACAATAAATATAGTATTTACGAATTTACCCCAAATCATGAAAATTGTGTTAATTACTAATCGCATGCTCGTATACAATTTAATTATCTATTTTTCTTTTACATACTCTAAGTGGACAAAAGTATTTCAAAACACAAATATATTGTCATAAATTGTATACTCTTTCCCGCTCCTATATATTGTGTAGTCTATATTCGTAGCTGCTATGTAGTAATTTGTATAGAATAACATATGTTTTTCAAGAATTTCAAAAGAATATTTTCGATTTACACTTTTTGAAGGTGTTAATTATTAATAATTATTAGATAATTATTGATAATCAAAATATGTGGTAATTCAAAGCCTATTAAGAATCTATAATTTCTGACTTGATATTTGAATTCTACGTAGGCGAGTTACCCCAGATTGAAATTTCCAATCGGATTGAACAATTTTTACTAAAGTTATAGTAGAATTTCAATTTGTCCTACTTGTGCCACTTTTTTCAAAAAGTGGCATAGGTGGCAGGAAAAAGCGCCACTACAAGGAAAGCAACTAGGGCTAGGAGGAATAAGTCGAAGTAATATTTTCGAATGATATGACTATGCTAACCCTTGAATTCCATAATAACCTCTTGGTAGCGGCCACTTGTGCCACCTTGGGCAAAAGGTGGCACAAATGGCACAAATTGAAATTCATCTATAACTCTGGTAAAAATTGTTCAATCCGATTGGAAATTTCAATCTGGGGTAACTCGCCTACGTAGAATTCAAATATCAAGTCAGAAATTATAGATTCTTAATAGGCTTTGAATTACCACATATTTTGATTATCAATAATTATCTAATAATTATTAATAATTAACACCTTCAAAAAGTGTAAATCGAAAATATTCTTTTGAAATTCTTGAAAAACATATGTTATTCTATACAAATTACTACATAGCAGCTACGAATATAGACTACACAATATATAGGAGCGGGAAAGAGTATACAATTTATGACAATATATTTGTGTTTTGAAATACTTTTGTCCACTTAGAGTATGTATAAAATCACTTAATAATTAATTAATTGCTATAATAAATCGAGATATATTTCCCAGAAAAAATTAGATACAAAATGTACAATACTCATAAAATAGCCTTGAGAGATAAAAGAAATCAAATATCTATGACCTTGCAGTTGTTAGGAGAAGTGGCTAGACAATTTCACTCGAAGGAGTCAGGTTAAAGGACTTTACAGTCGAAATTATAAGTAGAGAATGAGGAGATATCAAAAGAATTGCTAAAATATTCGAAAGTGTTCGTTAGGGGCCATAAAATGTTACTTAACGCTAGAAGGGGATGGGATGCTATGTGAAGTGTGACAGCCCAGTTCATTATGTATTACAAAACGAAGAGATACATAACACAGGGAGGAGAGAAGCCCAAAATTAGGGAAATTTTCGTTTCTCAACCTTTGTCCAAGTATAATAAACTAAATAGTACTCATATGCGTATAATAAATATTCAATAAAATCGTAAGACAAAAACAAAATATAATTGAGCGGATAAATGCTTATACACACATTTTAGCATATTATGTTCGATAATTTGCTCTTCTACAATTATGCAATAAACTTATTCGGGGAAAAGGCATAAATTTTGAAATATAAAAGTCATCAGGTTCATTGCTCGGACGGAGCACATATATTTGGTTCATTTCTCTGAACCAGTGCCATGGCCATATAACACTTATGTCACGAGAATTCTTTTGTAGTATCTAGTAGCTAGATGCCTATTTCCCTTAAAGTGCGGTTGCTCACCCACTGTACGACCTACAACAATTTGTTGCCTCAACAAAGAATATTTATCGAGGGGAAATCGAATATCCTGAGTCCAAAATTAGGCCTTTTAGGTGAAATTATCCCCACATAAATTTAACGCATTCTAGATTCAATATTTGAAGGCTTCCAATTCTGATATTGTGATAATTATGATACTTTAAACTTGGTATATAAGCACTTTGTAGATTTTATAGATTTTCAGCCAAATAGTACCCCACTTAAATTAACGAAATTCTACAATTTCAAAATTGTAGAATTTCGTCTATCCTAAGAAAACGAAATAATTTATGTGTATGTGTGTATTGTAATTATATATACATAAAAATGTATATATATATGTTTTTATGTCCAGAATTGATTGAAGAAACTAGAAGATAGCCAGAGCTGATTTGTGGCACACAGGGGTATTTTGGCCAGGCTCAAGTTTGAGTCTTGTACGAAAATTCACACCAATGACGAAATTATGACGTAATTGTTACCTTTTTGGAATTTTTATCACAAGTACCCCTCAATTTGACCAATATCATGACATCATGATTCTGACCAAAGTTAACTCTGCATGAGATTACTACGTCATCATGACTGTTTCTAGCGGTAGGTATATTATCGAGACAATATTATACTGAACGAATTTGCTCAGCCCAAGATTACGTAAATGCAAAACATATTGTGTTCCGTATTGATACGATTAGAAATAGTAATGTTACACTTCAGATATGTATTAAGATTCTTTGAATGATATATTGAATCTGGATACAATGGGAGAAACAAATGAAACACCACAACAACAGTCAATCTATATAAATATCGACTCTAAACTACTTCAGTTGAATCCGCGAATGCTATAAGCCCTTGTCAATAACATTTACTTAACCCCACTTCATGAGAAACTCGCTAACATAGCTGCATCTTGAATACCATTGAATTTACTATATTCGACCATCCACCCAACGAAATAAATTTACACAGAATATCGTCCCACTCATCTTACTTAAATACAGGAAGACAAACGAAGATCTTGACTATCCAACTGCTGTTCTATTACCAGTAATGATTGAGTTAATATTCCGACCTATACAAAATACATCAGAACTTATTCCATAACCTGAATGGGGAGGAGAGTACAACAACATCATACAATCTAACACCTGTTCTATCGACAATATATTGGCCATTGTTAGTTCGCACAAAGCAACAATCATAGACTTAATCAAGTTAATCGGAAGTATGCATATTGAAGCTGAATTCCACTACATAGTCGAATTGGGCGTATATTGTGAATTAGAGAAACTTCGAGAATATGTTGCTAATAATTGGGCCAAAAGTTCTGCATGACTACATAGTACTGTTACGGTCTTACGATTTCTTTGGATCAGAGGGTAACATGATCAAATATTTTGAACAAAATAACAATGTAACGACAGTACAACCTCCTCATGCTTGAATTACTGCTTTACATCTTTGCGGCATACTCTCAATTAGGGTATGGAGCCTGTTAATGATTATGCTATCCCAAGTGTTTAATATGGCATGCCACAACTCTGAATGGTTGGATGGGCTTTTCCTTTGAATTCTAAGGGAAATGTGATCCAAAGATTCTCAATCGGATTTAGATCAGGTGATTGAGCAGGCCAATTCTTAACCTCTATTTGTTGCCCATCAAACCATTCCTCAGTAGCCTTTGACCTATGGCATGGGGCGTTGTCCATCTCCGCCAAAATTGAATGTTTTTTGAAGACACATCTGAGAATACTCCCCTTTCATCCTCCTAACGTTGGCTCTCCAGTCATTAGTATACAGAAGGAGCCTAGATTCGTCAGTGAACATAACTCTTGCCCAGTCTTCAGTAGTCAATCCTTGTGTGATCTTGCGAAGGGTAGTCGGTTTCTTTTGTGTTTGGTAGTAAGGCGGGGCTAACTTCGCGGTTTCCGTCCGAACAACAGCCCCTCGTACCCTTCTCTGAACTTTTGATGTGGTAAGTTTTATCGAATATTCTGATAACACTTAAGCTTTGATCTGAGTACCAGTCTTAAATCGATCCTATTTGCTTTTCTGTCAAATAAATTGTCTTGCCTTTTGGTTGTGACACGAGGCCTATCCTGAATAGAGAGACCTCTTATCGAGCCAGTCAGCCTGTGTTTCTTCAGGATCTCGGTCACACTTTTTTGGCCACGCCCAACCATTTTAGCTACCTCCATTGAGTATGGCCACTTTCCGAAAGCAGTATTAGGTTGGCCCGATTTTCAATGAAAATTCCGCGTTTCGAAGGCATTGAAATTCGATTAAAACGGATCTATTGATAAGAGTTAGCAGATCAAATGTATTATCAGGATATAGGTAGTAGGGTAGGTACTAAATATTGCCAATGCTGATTTAACATTACTTTCACCATTATCGAGTCATAATTGAATATTCATATTAGTGTGTGATCCATATATCTACTGCGACTCAAGACAGAGCCAAATTTTGTATAATAAAATTTGATATTTTAGATAAAACAATATAAATAATTCCATATATTCATATTGAAAAGAAAGATGGAGTATAGATCGTTTTACAAAGTATCAAAGAATGGCATATTTTACAAAACATGCTTACTAGACACATATTTTCTATAAATATACAAACATCTCTTCGGGGAAAACTCCGCCCTTTCTGCAATTTAGAAACTACTAATTAATTGTGTAACCGGTTACGATGGTATAACAGTGGAAGGAGAATAAACCTAAGAATATTTAGAAATGTCTACAGTACATATACACATAAACAACAAATATCTACAATATGTTATTGATATAATCATATTCGGAAATAGTGCATGTACACTATTATTCAATAACAGTGGCTCTGAAATTTTTCAAAGAAATTCTTAACGGTTCCCTACATTGACATATATCATCTTCGGACCCTCAACACAATGAGAGGTCAACATTTCCCCTTATCAATTAGTTCATGGTATTTTGTTTCAAAATTGGGCTTCAGCCTACACGGCAACAGTGGGTGGTAACACAATCTTCGAGAGAGGCTACACAATGCCGTTTCTACAGACCATACGTACAAGGTGCACTCGAAAAGTTTTGCCGTTTGATATGAAACCATTAATCTGTCGGATATTTTTCCGCATCCATCTTTTCAGACATATTTTATTACTCTACTTTGAAACTTTCATTAATTTTATCTCTTCTACTTTCATAAATTAGATAATTTTAGTATGCATGGCTTCTAAAATATCTCAATCTAAATCAGATCTCACAAAACGTGATCTTCGAGCAATGATTTGATTTTATTCAAACGACAGAAGACAAGAGTAGAAATCTATGGATCTTTACAGGAACATTTCCCGGATCTAGCTCCTTCTCTAAGTACAGTTGAACGATGGTACAGGGAATTTATTCACGGAAACTTTGTTCTTAAGATGCCCCTCGTTTAGGAAGACCGAATATTTCACATAATGAAGTAAATGTTAACGAAATGCTAGATCTAATTACTAAGATCCTCATATTACGTACGCTCAGTTAGAGTATGAAACCGAGTTATCATCGGAGATAATCAACATTATTTTGCACAAAGAGCTTCGTGTCAGGAAGTTGTGTGCCCGATTGATCTCCATTCTTTGAACTTACAGCAAAATATATCCCGCATAGACTTTTGCAAAATTATGCTCACAAGGTTTGCTAATGGAAGTTCAAGAGCTGTTTCTGAGATCCTTACAGGTGATGAGACATGGATATACTATTATGATCCAGAAACAAAGCGAATATCAAAGGAGTTGATTGAAGAAGATGTCCCACCTCCAACCAAAGTGCGGAGGGCTAAATCTGTTGGGAAACAAATGTGGGCGATTTTTTTCAGATCTAGTGGGTTTGTCGAAGCTGTTGCTCTCGAGGATAGAAAGCCTGTTACTGCCGACTGGTACACTACAGTGTGCCTACCCAAAGTCATCACAGTAATTTAGTCACAGCGGGACAAAACAGGCATTAGAGGAATTCTTCTTCATCATGATAATGCATCATCGCATACGGCAATCAGAACCCGTGAGTTTTGGGAAAATTCTGGACTCAAAACATTAGCTCACCGGCCCCACAATCCTGATTTAGCCCCTTGCGACTTGAGGTTGTTCCCTAGACTCAAAGATCAATTACGTGGGAGGAGATTTTCGGCTAATGAGGAGTTAAGAGGGGTACTTTTCCAAGCGATCGGAGACATACCCAAAGAAGAGTGGAAAAATGTTTTGATAATTGGTATACCAGAATGAAAAAGTGTATAGATTGTCAGGGAGAGTATTTTGAAAAATGTAATAGTCCATTGTATTATTATTATCTGATATGTCGGTCAACGTCAAAACTTTTTGAGTGCCCTTCGTATATATAAATTACTGCAAATGCAATAGGATGTGCCATGTTTCAAATTATCCGACATGACATAGCTAAAGTTAACCGGTTATAGCCGATTTGTTACGTTTGTAGCAAGAGGAACACATGAATTTTACTACGTCGTTTTAACAAATCGGGCACTCAAATCGAGATCTCAAAACCTTATGACGCATAATATCACAAATTTTCCTCCTCCGTATTCGGTTAATGGAGAAAGCACAGACGAAATCCCGGCTATGTTTTTCCAAAGAAATATAAAATGAAATCCGTCAAAGGCAGATTTTTCCCAGAAACTGGTGAATCGGGGCAATTTTTGTTGATTTAGGATGGAAATTTGCCAAAATGTAATTTTCATTGCGTGTAAGTTTTTAGAAATTTATTACTGAAATTTGTCACTGAAACTGTGCTCAATTGATAGAATGATTTTCAAAAAAAATGTATTTACCAGTTTTTGACAGTAGAAAACAGTCTGTATATAATTTGAATTTATTTCATCATTTTGGCACCCAACTAGGATTTTATGTCAAAAATTGAATAATTGCTATAAATTTTAGTTTCTAAATTGCAAAATGGGTGAATTTATAGAATTTTTGACAAACAGGGTTTTTTGAATCAATTAGCTAGAATAAGAAGATATTTATACATGGGTATGGGAAGTCGGGTAAATAGAATAAATTGACTTTCGAGCTATTCTGATTTTGCCATAATTTTAAAGATTCTCGAGTTATAATTGAATAATCATAAATTCGTCATCCATGATTCATACCCTACTCAACAATGAGCCAATTGTAGAATACAAAATCAATTTCTTTATCATTTTTGTACAAAATGTCCTAGTAAATTTAATACATGTATTCAAGAAAAAATGCATTTTTGTGCGAATTTTGGGCCTGGATCCTACAAGTTCGAGTCTTGGACCAATATTCACACTTATGACGAAATTATGAGGTCCTTGTCACCTCTTTGGAATTTCGAAAAATCACATTGCTCAGCTAATATATATAATAGATGTTTGAAAGTTGGGAATAAGTCGAGTTGTAAAACATACTAGAGTACATACGAAGTGGTGCAACAAATACATCGAATGTGCCATTTCTGCCAATTGTGGCATAACAATGAAAATGTTAATAAGTCAACACCATTTATTCCAAACAATTCGAAAGATTCATACTGGGGAAATATACACCCGTAGAATTCGAAATATGCACCGATGCTAGTACGCGATAAAACATTCACGATTTATAGCGTGCTCGCATCGGCTTCACTCTCACAGTAATCAAATAATTCCGGTTCTTCTTCTGATTCCCTCTTCGCTTCTTCGACTACATCCTTACTCTTTTCTACTATTCTTGCTTGTATTGTCTCTATTCTACTCATCATTTAGGTTAATCCAGGGTCTATCACTCCAATCCAAGATAAACATCGCGAACAAGGTAATTTATTAAACTGTGATAAGTTAAACAACTAAAATATAGTCAAAACTTTTTTGTCAAATTCCAGGATTGGCAAGGAACATCCGAATCATGATAAACTTAATGGTCTCCACATTTCAGTCCTTTGATACTTTGGCTCGAGAGAGCTGTCTGTCAGCGCCAATATGTCTACTTCATTATGGGGAACAATTAGCAAGAAGGTCTACTCTTGTAATAAGCCTGTCAAGAGACATTTATTATTTTTGAAGTGGAAAACGTTTAGAACATTGTGAGAAAATCCCTGGTCAGAAATCCTCATTCCAACGTACAGTAAGTCCCCCTTGTTCAGAGGAACAGTCCTAAGTGAGTTTTAGTCTTACAAAGCTAGGTATTCCCATGAGAAATCATTAATTACGTCTACTCTCATTAAAGATGTATATAAAGTGTAGCTGAGTGTTCAGTTTCAGTTCCTCATTAGGTAACCTAGCTTGTTTGGATCATGAATTAGATTAACGAGACGACATGCTTCATCTTGTGTGGGCATCTTCACCTCCGATTTAGGTGAGTATAACCAATTGAGAGAGATTTCGATATCGAACTCTTAGGCCACTAAGTGGAGGTCATAATGTGTATTACCTGTTGAATACATCTGAATCTTAGTTGTGGGTAGATGGCGCTAAGTTTTAGGGTTTGTCTTTGTCTCAAATGTTTCTGGATTTTTGCAATTCGTTGAAACTGTCCACATTAATGAGTGTAGTACACTATTAGCTTTGTAGTTGTATCAAGCACAACCCGAACATGGCCATTGTTTAGTATATCAAATGTCTGGTAAGAAAAATGTGTGTCTGAGGGAGAATTCGTAACTGATTTCATTGGTTGAGTATTCGAACAAAAAGAATTTGACACTAATGGTATTAATGCCTTAGAAGTTAAATATGGTGAATATCGTGATCGAATTCAATGTTTAGTTAATGAGCTCCTTACTCAGACCCACAAAAAATATTTCTAATGTTGAAACTGAGGCAATCACCAACCACATGTTAGAAATAGGTTCTGAGGTTGATATTGAAACCAATATAAGTTACGAAACTGGAGAGTTTCATCTCTTATGGGGTCAATGGGAGTATTTGTACTACAGATTATAACGGTATCGTGTCTTTTATGAGTAATTGGACAAATCTTTATGCTGATAAATACCATGAGATAAACAAAATGTGTGTTTTAAAGTTAAATTATTATCATTTTAATAATTCTAATAGTCGTAAGGTAAATTGTCCATTCTTTCGAGCTAGGGTCGAGTGTAAACTTGATAGTTGTACAACTTATGTATTTATATAGAGTATGAAATAGGTTTGTTAAATAATGGGATAGTAGTTAAGTTTTCTCATAAGTTACCCTATCATCCCAGCATACAGAAGGTACAATTGCTCATAGTCGCCATTTATCTAGTAGTAAACGCAATGAAATGGCAGGTTTATTAGACCATAATTCTGTGAGAAAATTCATTTTGAGAAGAAACTAACACCAGTGATCTTACATGTTTTTGGTTTTATGTTAACGAGCACAAATTTTCGTGAAGTTGATAATCTATTTGAATTCTTATGCTTCATTGTATATTTTGAGATACGAGCCAATTTTTACAAAAGCAAATTAACAGAATTAGAAGAGTGTGTTATAGGAGAATATATATTGGTAATGACATTCCAGAAGAGCTTGAAGATGATTCAACAGTAATGAAAATGCAGTTACGCATAGAAAAGTCCCCTTTGGCAAACATTAGGAGCAATTATATTTAAAGTGTAAACTCAATTAAGGATATAGAGAACATAAAAAATGTTAATAATCCACATTTCCCTAGGATTATTGAATTTTTGTTAACTAATTACATGCCATTGCTACCCTTGTGGAAATGAATGATTTGTTTATTGTATGTGGTGACAAAGACATTACTGTAAAAAATTGGTTAAGGGTAAAAGATAGTATTAAAATTACGAAACTTGGTTAAAGATCGCAGATTTAATTAGATCGATATACATTAATATAGATGAGAGAATTGATGTATTTAAATTTGCTTTTACAACATTAGCAAGCAAAATATTTAACAAAAAAAAGAATAAATGTTGTGGAAGAGAGGAAGATTGTAAGAGGAGTGGTTTAAAAGGAATGAAAGTAAACAAAGTGGGGCTATGAATCTGAGGGCACCATGAAAGGTTAGTTTTAATCTCATTACACATAGTGCCACTTTGTAAACAAAATAACTTAATAGACTAAGTGTGGCACAGGTTGTAATTTTAGATTTTTCCTCGCTCCGCTCGGATTTCAAATCCATTTAACTATATAATTACAATTACTATGATTATCCAGCCCATACAATGTACAAATTTTTGTAATAATTATCAGTTGACTAAATAATATTAATAGATGGGAATCCTGGAGAAGATTTGATCGGTACAAATTCAAGAGTGTCAAATTCGGAATCAGCGAATTGAAATACCCCCTTTTGCTGTTTGGAACAATCTTCTACCATTATTCAAAGGTTACATAATCGGGGAAATACATGTCTTTTATAATATCTATGGTTAATTTGAAAAAGATCTTATTCATAAATATAATAGAAACAATTGAAGCTACCATTAATGGAAGATATTCCGTTAGCAAATACAGAATTAAAAGGACAAGTCTATGTGTGAGCATATTAAATAACAAGAGAAGTTCAAAATATTAGTTTACCAGGTAAGAAAGAGGAAATAATTACCGATTTAGATCTAGTAAAGTTGAGTGATCTAGATTATACACTTCCTAGATTCCAACCCTTACTTACAAGGGAAGAAAAGAAATTGTGAAAGGTTAAACTTAAATTTTATAATTCATTAGATTTGTCCAGAAATGAAATACCACAAAATTCCAATTGACGCGAATACTATCCTTATTCAATGTCACATGTTCCTGGAGATGGTAATTGTTCATTTACTTCACTGGCATTTTGGATGAATTGAAATACCGATAATTTCCATCAAATTCGATACCAAATTATTGATAATATGGTTGGAAAGTTGAAAGAACCTTTATCGAAAACAAATTCCACGATCCGAATTTTCACAGAAATGTAAATGACCATACTATTAAAACGATATGCGTAAGAACACAAAATTGGGAACTGATGTGAAATATTTTGGGGTAGCTTTGTTATTACAAACAGATGTTTGGATTTTTTGTGCAACTATGGGAAACAAATGGATGGTCTTTTTGGGTATAGGGGCTAAAGTGATTGATGCTCTAGAATTGCCTACACCAAATCCTGAAAGCTCAATATATTTAAATCATAATGGAGTTCTGAACCCATTTAAAGGTAGATGAAGCTGTTTTATCTAAGACTACATTCCAGTGAGAAAATCCCCTAATTCAATATGTATTCATATTCGGATCCTGGATACTGGAGGGGATTAAGTTTCCACATGTAACCCTAATTAGGGTCAGAATATCAGAATAGGAAAATCTATATGGTTTCACATGTTTGGTATATCATTTTAATATTCTGAACTTCATTTGATGTAATAGGGGTGCAAATTATCCCATCCATGATCCTAATTTGAGGAGGCTTTTTTCATTAATGACAAATCATAGCCTACTAAATATAAGGCCTAACAGTAAAAGTACCAGGGATGCGTTATTAGCTGATATTGGAGAATTCTGTTATTGTCCTAAAAATCTAATCAAAATGTTTTCTCAAGTGTTACTAATAATCCCTCGCTGGTATTAAACTAAGATATTGAAATTCTATTTGAAGTTCATTGAAACTAATGTTATTGGACAAAAACCCAATCAACATAAATAATAAATGTAAATACATACAATTACAATAATAATATATACACTTCACAAAATCATGAGAACTTTTTCAGTTTACGTTTTCCTATACCCCTAGAAGTTACAAGTGAATTATAGTTATAATCTTGTTGGCCAGAAAGCAATAAATAGTAGTAAAAATAAGTTTACTTAAGATATCCCATCTAGTAACATTACAGATGGGACAGTTTGATTTCCAGATATCAATACTTGCATCACCTTCTATCTATATCAATGTGAGCTCAACTAATATTTTTCTAGCTGGACCGTGTACAAGTAGATTCGCCAAATGATCATTGTCCTCAATAGCAAATAGAATCCTCCAGAGAGTAATGACAGAGTTAAG